>SJOL01007979.1:781669-813771 GCA_004794785.1 Opisthorchis felineus | reverse complement strand
CACAACCGCCCCGGGAAACTTGGGCAAAAGCCTCGATCCTGTGTATCAATCCGTGAATCCGTGAAAGCAGCCGAGACAAACGCGACAGCTGTAGAAAAAAGAAACAAAAATACGAGCGGCCGTCAGATTGCATCACTTATAAATAAGGTTTCCGTACGAACGAAAACGAAGAGAACACATCCAGAGGGAGGTGCAGTGATTTGAAGGAGACTGAGGATATGGAATGTGCGAGTGCCCAATTATATAGTACAGTGAAATAAACGATAATGTTGATTGACGCATGATGTTTAAAGAAAAGGCGCCGAGTTTGATTTGACACCAAGGTGCCAACTGAACTATATGAAGGCCATTTAGTGTAAAACGGACGACTTCTGCGATGAACGTTCTGGTTTCTACAAGGGACTGTTGAGCCTTCTTGGCCTTCTTCCTTATACCCGCTTGAAAGCGCTCTGCACAGGTCAAAATCATAGCGATGACGTGGAGCGCAACCCAAGTCACCATAAATGCCAACTTTTGGATAACTGGAGACTGTCGATGCCAATTCATTTGAGGTCTTCAGGAGAGTGCCACATGTTGGAGATTGTTTCTAGCCTTTATTCAGGCTGAGTTTCGCTATCCGGAATAAATCTTGATGTTGTTCATTCCGGCTTAACCGGCAAACGCATGACCGATGGTTGTTGGGCTGATGTCGGTCAAATTCGGCCAACCAGATGCAGCTGAACGGACAGTTCCTCAAAAGCTACACTCTAATTTGGGTTTACTGGTGGATGTCAGACAGCTAAAAGATTGTCAATTCCGTACATAGTAATGTGGATTTTAAAGACTTTCGGAACCATGACGCTTTGCTTCAGTCGACTGAGATTTACGCCGTGACCTCAAAACCCAAGAGACGAACCCAGGTTATATCCCTTGTTGGAACAGGATGGCGCGTCCAACCGCTTGTCTACCCACGGGGATGTTGGCTCTGACGTCGCCGAAGAAGATTAGCAATCCTCATTGTCCGGTTTTGATTTTAACTAGAATCGAAACGGAGTGTTGCGACGCACTGCAAAACGCTCGCATTACTTACAACTGATTCATATTTGTGTAAGGTGTTTAAAGGGCGTGCGCGCAAAAATACAACAAGACTCTAGTGAAAATGCTCCACATATGCTCTAATTTTCAGTCGTCTCATTTATGTTATACAAATCAGCAATCCTTGGAAACGAACATCTGGAAACGCAACCACATTCTAGTTATGGCAGCCAAGTAGCTGGACGACTAAAAATCACAAGTAAGAAATTCAAGTGTCACAATATCAGGAAACTAAGATAACTAGCCCGAGTCTTCGTTTACGTTGACGATTACACTCCATTTTTCAGGATCGATATTAAGCTAACCTGTGCTTCATTTTCGTTACATTGTCGAAACTTAACAGGACAGAGTGAATCTAACTATTTCGCTTATCTTGCTAGGTGTTTGCATACATTCAGGATCAGGTCTAAGACGGGATAAGGGACAGACAAACCCTGACCAGTGAAAGCCACTACAGCGAGCAACTGTCATCAGACCCCAGATCAGGTTGTGCCAGGGTACAGGGACCCCAGAAATGACTCAAAACCGGCATTTACATAGCAAGACAAGGCTTGTCACAAATTTCACTTGCTTACACAATTTGGACTTTAATGTTGAATCGCCGCTGCTTCAACTGGACTTTAGAAGCGGTTATGTTCTTGTTACTTATTGCTTGCAATAACTGTCTTAGTTTTATTGTATTTGTTTGTACTTTGGAAAATGGAGGGGCAAGTTCGAAAGTTCCGAGGCGTCAAAATCTCCAGGATGTACTCAAAATCCTTTTAGATAAAGATCACTCGCTTCCTCCGACGTACTTGCCAAGGCAAATGCAGTAAATAGGCAATCAAGGCGTCCAAGCACTACTAAGTTTGCTGCTTTGAACGGTTTTGTGGGAGTACAACTCAGTAGCCGCCACACTCCTGTATCTTTCTGACCCTCTTCGAGCGGTAGTGGGACGGAAATTGCCTTCTTACCTCTCGTTTATATTTTTCCTCAGCAGCATTTGCGTACCTTTTTATAAGACTGCTGGAACGGCTGTTATTTTGCGTCAGGGCCGGTGCGTTTTCAATAAATTCTTCCAATGTCTGGCTCAAGTAAACGGACCTTGTAATGAGCTCTGTCCCCACTTTTTTGAAAAAAAGCTTTTAAAGTTGATATAGGACTATGGAATGTCGATCTGATGAGTGTCCCATCTTCGTTTCTTACCGTCTGACGTCTGACGCTGAACCACGAACTCAGTGTCTGCCTGATTCAATGGTTCCACGATCCATCGCGCACGTAAATTATCATCCAATACAACAAACATATAATTGACATAGCGAGCACAAAATTGCTATTCCGTTATGGACCGACGCACTTTTGTATTATCTGGTTTCCCATCAGCTACAACTGATCCGAGAAAACTTCACGCTATCACTTTTCGGTAGGGATTCTTAGAATGAGACTGCACATTTTTAGTATATAGTATATATATAGTATACAATAAAAGTGAGAATCTGGAACGATGAGTAGGAAGTAGGCGTGGGTGCATTTGTAAGAAGAGAACACACGTCATACGAGACCAGGTCCGTCGGAGGCATTCAGGTTTCGAATCATAACATGGAACTCAAAAGGATCCTTTGAGCCGTGTGGCTAGTTTTCTCTTTTATTGATTCAGATAGTTTGGAAAGCCAGCATGCTATTTTTGCCGTCTGAGAATCGCTGCTTTTGGAGCGTATTTGGACTAGCTTTCCGATTCCACCAGAGGGGACTTGCGCACCCTAAACATGAACACAGTGCTGGTACGTAGATATTTAATAGTAAGTTGCCTCCACATCATACCTCGATAGTGGCACTCTGATTATGACCTGCGTTCTCGCCAAATTCAGACCTGGATTTGGCTTTTCATTGGCTCTCTAAGGCACTTACGAACACTTTTAGTATACTTGGTACCTAAGCTTCAGAACAAAATGCCCTTGTCACTGATGTCCTTTGTCTACCTCGTTGCAACATGAAAGTAGATCAGTCACGAAATTCCATAATTCTTCTCGAATAAGGCTATGGCGTCGTCTCGTCATTACGTTGCTGCTATAACTTGACTACCAACATGAATGATTGAGCAGTGAGCTGTGTAGTGAGATGAGTGGATACGAAAAGTATGAAGGGAGCATGTGACGAATGCGGGTTGGTATGTCACATGACCCACAGCCTGCTGCTGTTGCAGAGAGTAACTTCCCAGTAGAAACATACTGCACCCGAATGGTAGCGGCAGTTGAAGGACGGTAGACACTACCATGGGGAAAATGCTTCTCAGAGGATGGCACACCACGGCAAACGTTGCTTTGAACATGAGGCTCTATTCGGAAGACCTTTCTGTCGGGGCATTACTGTTCGAAAGAAGCGCTTGCTGACCGTAATGTTTGTCTCGGAACGGAAACAGGAGTTAGTACACTCGTGTGAAGAGATTGTCTAGACTGTGCTAAAGTTACCGTATGGACCACATAAACGTGTTGCGGCGTGTCACCAGAAAACTCATGCATCTCAGGCCATACCCTGACAACTAGTTATGTCTTGATTCCTTCTCGGCAAAATTGGACCAAAACATCCGAAACGCACTAACTGATGCGATGAATGAAGGACATAATTGGCCTGATACATGATTGATCCTGCATAGCACACGAAGCGATCGCTTATCTGTGTTGAGTCAACGGATACAGGTGTTTTTTTCTAGTGGAGACAAACCCACGCTTAAGAACTTCGTGTAGTGTATACAGTTTTAGGTTTGGCTTCGCGATGACGGCATAACCCCAGAAGCTGCGAGAAAAAGTGGAATCTGGAAACTTTTCCAAGTAATGACCCATCCTTAGAAAGAAGCTTGAAGAGCTTGATATATTGGCCACAAAACAACAGATCGGGACAAGTCAGCGCAGAGAAACAAAATGGAATACAAGGGGGAAAACGCAACTTAGCAAGAAGTTAACCATGTTTGCATAACTCTGCCAGGAAAAGGATGAGGAGGAAACGCAGAGAGAACGTACAGTAGTTGTTAGGAGAGAAATTGTCATAGACAGATTAACAAATGGAGTACCGGAAAGAGGAGAAAAACACCGAGTATAAGGGATAATCAGTGAGGACTACAAGGCTTGGTGACATAGCCAATCACAGGAAAAGTAGGTCGATTGCAGATCAACAATTAAATGCATAGTTCAAACAAGCGATCCTAGTTGTTTGAGGCAGTAGCACCTGCGTTACCTTCTGATGGAGAATGAGCAGCGTACCAACTGGAGATATCCGATTCGAATAAAACCTTCTTTGGTAAAATGTTTAATCTGAAAGGAAAAAGGAATGGTGGTTATTCGCAGACATCTAAAATTGAATGAACCAACGGTCGAAGGGAATGTTAACTGAAAGAACACGCCTCGAAACCGATGATGCATGAATGTTTGCCAAATTCCCCTGTTATAAGCGCAAACAAGCGATGAAACCCTTTTGCTGGCGTCCACTGGGAATGATCATTGAATGGTTGTAGTCCGGCAGTGCACGGCGCCACAACACTTAAGATACCGAACCGCCACATAACGACTTCCCATTAAGGGGCTTCTTCAGCGATACTGTGTCACAACAGAAACAAAAAAACATGGTATACTAGGTCTAAATTTTCGAATGCGCGTAACAACGTCATCCTTGTCCTTCGTCACAGGCGGCGCACCATGAAGTGAGCTTCCCGAATTACACCGCTGGTCAACCGATACCCGCTACCCATTGCATACACCACAGGCGTCAGCAATCTGCAGTGTTTGTTGTCCGGTATCACCATTAGAAAGTGCCGACTCAAGACGTGCTGAATATGTGGATATGAAAATTAAGGCGATTCACCGAATTCAGCCAAATGAAATAACCATTTCGGGCAGCAAGAAACGCTTCACATGCAAGTAGCACACCATGTCACTGCGGCGCGACCTCGCAGTTAGCGACAAAAAAGCTCTTTTTGTTTTGTAGTCACCATGCTAGAGAATGAAAACCAACTTGCTGACCGAGAAATTTACTACGGTCGGGGAATACACGCAAGCGGAATAAGGTGATTGGTAGGAAGAACCCATCATTTCCACAAATAAGTCTATGGAAATTTAGGCAACGACAAATTAGACGAAGCTCAATGAATTATAGTGAGTTTATCAAGAGGCTACAATTCCAACATCGTTCTACAAAGCGACTGGAACTGGAGAGAGGTAAGTTACCCAACAAATGCAGATAACCACAGGCACCAAAGATAGGTTGACCAACAGAAAAGCTAGTGGGTTAGAAAAGGTGATAGGGAACTTGATTTCCACTTGTGATTTAAAACGTGAATCACTTCGACCTTGAACATAGTCAAACTTTACCAGTAACTCGTATCGTCACTTTATCCCCCAAAACACCGAAAATGCATACGGGCCGTCAATCAATGGTATACAAATACGGGTGAGTTGAGCATTCATGTAGGGATTTGGGCCACTGTTCGGCTACTCCTTTATTGTCGCGGTGGACAACGGCCACTGATGTGTACCAAGGTCATGCGAACACGTATTCCAATAGATCATTCCAACCCAAAACACCTCACATTATACCGTCATGTAACCGCACAATAGGTAGTGAAACCAAACTGAGCTACCGTTATCGAGCGAGACACTCAAAGTCTGCGAACCTCCGAGAGTGGAGCGTAGAGCGAGTGTACTGATCCAGGATGAGGACGATGCCATTAAGTTCAGTATATGTTCATCTAGTCAAATTTCCGCGCCAATTGAGTTCCATTACGGGTTCCAACATACATGCCACACCGAATCCACCATCATAATCTGGTTTTATGAGTGAAACACGATAAGCTAGGCGCAACTACCTGATACCAGCTAGTGTCCAAGATAAGACGGTCCGCTATTAGTTCAACGAGGGAGACCTATTTGTTCTATTCTGTTTATAACGCTGGGCCTAAACAACAGAGGCCTACACACAGTACGAAATCAAATGCAATTTATCGAGCGACAGCAAATCGAAACTGAAAATCAACATATATAAGCATGAGCAAGCGTCCAACACAGTCCACGGGACACGTCTCAGTTTTTTCCATAGGTGGTTGCTCCTTTCTCTCCCTAGAAGACGTGTAATCCAACATACGTTCCTCCCACTGAAATAAACAACAAGATGCACACCGGTACAGAAGCAAGTGTGTGATTTAGTGTGCGCAAAACTCACCGATTGAGGTAGAACCATACAACAGATCCAGCCATATTCCATAGGATGAGAGCACTTATGTAGACGAAGAGGCAGTAGAAGATGCGGCTCAAATAGTCACGTGCTGCGGACAACCACGCCTCTGACTGCTTCACAACTTCGTCGAAATATTGCGATGCATTATAGCTACAATCGACAGTGAGATACCGGAGATTCAGAAAGGGATTCACAGGGTCCGAAATAAGTAGAAAAAAGACTGTTGGCACCCTTCGGGTGACTTCGGTAAGTGAAATTTTCGAGATATCAACAAGTGTTCCATAAAGACCATCAAACAGTTGCACCGATTCGAACGTTATTCAAAGCGTGTGGCTGGACAGAAGGACACTTTCAGAGAAGAGACCCGTCTAAATTCGGAGCAAACGTCCTAGTTAGCATAACGCTAGTTATGCCCTAAACCAGTAATCCAGTCGTTGGTATTTTCTAGTACCAAAGTGGGTTACATTTGTCATTTAGTCTCCGCCAGAAGAACTAGACTAGAACTACCGCATTTTGCAACCATCCTGCGGGCACGCAACCCAAACTCAAGACGAAAAACTGTCAGCCAAATGAAAATATGGCGAAGATAAGTGGAGCAACGCTACACTGAAGACTCACTCTTTGAACAAGTGTGGCACGATAGCATTAAGTGGACATTTTGGGCAATCCAGGCGCCTTGCCTCAGCCAATTCAATCTCCCGTTCGGACGGAGTCATGCGGCAATGTTTTGGAACGAACGCATCGGCAGTCCCTTTAGACTGATGACTTGCAGTACCACCGTCATTACCGCGAAGATTAGACCAATCAGAGGGCTGAGCATTAACCTGACTTGGCCCACTATGTATCATGTGCACAGGCAACTGAAGTTTATTCAACGCTGGGTTTCGGATGAGTTTGGTGGCCATTCTGTTTCTCACTTGTTGAGCAGCAGCCTGGGAAGGGTAGGAAATTCGGGACACATACTGAGCAGCTACATCTGGTAGCCAACAGGTGAAAAAATACTTAGGAGTCCACCAACAACATTAAGGCTTAGGGGCAGCCACGTTAATGAACAAGTAAAAAAATTAATTGCAATCGATCGAGGGTAAAAACAGAACCAGAAAGAGGGATAAAATTGTCCCTATAAACTTCGCTTTCACAGGAAAGTCATCAGAGGCGGCCACTCAATTTCAGACCTGGTATAGAAAACTAGAGGCAGTTACCCACACCCAATCACAAATATGACTACTTCTACCCTAGGAAATTGGTGTAATTTTGTGGCGTAAGTAAATCAACAACATTCCCAATCATGCACCCTGCCAGCTTAGGTGAGGCACTGAGCAGTAAGAGTGTGGAAGCATACAACGAGTGGGAACAACAAATACCTTGTAGGCCAGCAACACTCGGCATTGCTCCTGTTCAATCTCACTCAGCCATGCGGTCCACTGATGCAAAAGGAATTGGGCTTCCCGAAGTCGTCGGCTCATTTCCGACTCAATGCCAGCTACCTCATACTGGTTCAGCCGCTGAGCTGAACGAGTGATGTGGACATTGACCAATCGGGCATGCAGATGAACCGGGAGAATCTGTCAAGTTGAGGGATGGCATGATTACTTACCACGGCCATAGAAGTGGGGAAAATGATGCCCGTGGAAACAGAACGGAGCAAAAAGGAAAGCACATAAAAGCAGACTATTTTGAAACCATCCAGTGCAACTCATATGCATCCGAGTTTTCAAACAGGGGTTAGGATCTCGTATTTTGGAATAGTCAACCACAAAACCTGCTCATGACTGAGTGACGATAGTCCTTCGGACGATACTATGAAATGTTCATCGATCGGACTGCAACGCTTGAAATGAACGAAAACATGTGTCGAATCGGTCTTTTAAAACGAGCAAAACGGATGCAAAGACCGGATCGGATGATCATGATGTACAGAAGAACCAGGATTAGAAACGACTGAGAAATCCATGGAGGAAAGTATTGCTTTTAGTGATCTGATGTTACCTTCACCTCAGAATCCACGAAGAAAACTCGGAATGTAATGAAACAAAAAACAGCCTAACTGCCATGTCACCAAAAGGAAGCATAAGGGCTGGGATGCTGCCAGGTTGCAGTTTTGTGGGGGAAATGCAAAGGTCTTCACCCTAAGGGGGTGAAACAATCTGGCCTATTCAGATCACTTGGTATGACACAAAAATTAGTGCTCAAAAGGGTAATCACTGCGGCGGAAAAAAATGAACAAAATACTGAGGAATATGCGCTTAAGATCAAGCAGTACTATCTCAGGACAGATGCTACACCCTGGAGAGGATTGGAAACAAACACTGTGGATCAAAGGGATTTCCTGTTAAGGCACGTGATAGTAACACTACCTCTGCTACAGAATTCAATCGATCGACCAACAGGAAACATCAAGATCAGCTGATGCCATCGAAGGCAGAATAGGGCATAATTACTCCGTGATCCCAGAGTCGTCGGCGACTAACTAGTTCTGACAAGCGGACGTTATTCAATGGACTAAGTGGAATATTCTTTCCGTCAAAATTTTTCCGTTTTGTAGCCATCGTCACTAATCAGCCAGATTACTGTTTTCTTTGCTTGCCGCGGTTTCAGCGTTAGAACATTCTACTGGAATCATTCCAAATGGGGGACTATAAGGAGAGTAAGCTGATACAATTGCGATGTTACGGTTCGATACTCCCACTCGCCATAGAAGTGTACATTTGAAGAATGGCCAGTTGCTATTAGCACAGACATCATCTGTTTTTCGCGAGTTGCTTTTCCTTTGTAAATTATGCGCGTGCATGGTACAGATACAGGTGCCTGTTTCGGTCTAGCACACACTACTTGCCTACTGACAAACTTTATTCATTAAGGCATAAGAAGGTGATTACTTTGCGTTGAACAGCGCGTGGTATTTGTAACTGAGCGTTGCACTTATCCAACAACTTGCAAAAAAACTGATTTACACTGCTCCTGAAAAGTAAAATGCAGGTAACTAGCGTGGATGAAGGAAGAGAGTCAGTTAGGGTTATCTCAAGTCCAAGGAAAACCAGCAAAATGCCACTGAAATGTATGTTTACAATATGTCTCCGATGACGGATGTAATGTTGGTGGAGGTGAAATACTGGAAACATTACCAACATTTTTTAACACAGTAGCATAGAATGCACTTTGCGGAGAGGTCATCCCAATCCTTAGGCTTGTTGAGGGGGAAAAACGTAATCATGTGATAACTGGGTTTATTCGGTTTTGGAAAAATAGGTAGCGGAACCATCATGGACACAAGACAACTGCTCAGTTCGCAGGTAAGTATTTCCTCGATTATATAAAGACCACCCTTAGACAAACCCACATTTTGTGTTTCTCAAAAGTGGCTTTGATAAGGGCGGATTGACTGCATAGGTAATTGGAGTAAGAAAACTCCATTCAACTCTTTATCTATATACACCGGTGCCATTTATATATCTTGTCGATTGTGGAAAGCGCGTATGGTGCCAACAGTCTTTACTAGATGGAAGCATGGCGAATTACGTGTGATCTCGGCAGTCTAGCCGGTGGAGTACCCATTCTGGATGCGGGGAGTCGGTGATTCGTGTGCACACGCAGGAGTGTCTTTTCGTTCATAGTCTGTGTGAGTGCTTGAAGTTTTGACCTCAAGAATAGGAAGTTATTGGAACCGAGTGATAGGAACAAGGTTCCACCATCCCAAGGCGCATGGACAGAGTTACAAAAAGTCCACGTAGTCCGTGTTGTAGACTAAAATTGCTTTTGTATACGGACACAAATAAACAACAAATAATAGGACGGGGAAATGTTAGCCCGAAGCTGCCGAACAAGAGGAAGAGAAACGTACCAGGTTATCGTAGTAGCCAATGTAGTCGAGTGTTTCTTGGGAAAGCAGGCGGTCTAGATGTGCCGCACCCTGGGAGACTGCCAACAAAGCCAAGACACTACCACAGAGTTTCCGCACCGTCCCAGGTTGCATTGCCTTAGCGAAAGAGTGAAAGGAGAGAACTGAGAGTTTATCGCAATGCAGATAATATGTCTGATCATAGTGGTCAATTAATGACATTCCAAACGCAGGCGAACAATGTGGAAAATGGGGGGAGGTAATCCTCCAAAACAAAGGCTAGTGCTTAGGTGAAGCAAACTGAGATGGATGTGGCTGGTGAGGAATTCCAGGTTATCAGAAAGCTGTTCGACAAGTCGGGAATCAAATGCGTATGAAGCGCTGGTTAGAAAAGGAAAAAAAAGCAACTAAAGCACTTAAGCAGAGCGGCTTCCAGATATGACTAAACAGATGATAACGTCAATACACTGCGCCACATTCATGTGAAAAACAAGCAATAGAGTGCTGATACAATGGTGCCCCAACCTGAGGTTGTAAAGTTGTACAGAGAAGGCGCGTCAGTGCCTTAGATTCATCCTAACATGCTGCTATACATCACTTCACCAGCTTGAATGCTGCACACAAATTAAACAGCAATGAGACGGCATTTCAGTGTTTGATTCAAGTCGCTCTAGAGGGAAAACAGATTTTGGTCTTGGAAGATCGACGAACAATGTCAAAGACAACAACTCACCGCTTCGAATGCTCGTTTACATCCGATCCGAAGGCGGGACTTTTGCAACAACCGGCGCCTCAGACCTGAGACAGGGGAGGAAACGGGCATACCAAAAAGCACTGAGGTTATAACTTGTTTATTGGACCACTGATCCATTGTTTATAGTGCACTATACCCGTTTATCAACACACTGTGCATTTCTTCCGATGTGCAGCAAGCGGGACCCCTCATAAGCAACACATGCCGGTCAAGAAACGTATTATACCCACACAGTGATATAACCACATCTGTCAAAAAACACTACTATAAGACAAAATATGTTTCAACTACTATGGAGCTGCCTCTGTTGGGACCGACGAGTATAGTACTCACTTTGGTAGAGATTTCGTCCTGTAAGTGAGACCAATCTATGCTGAAAAGCCGCGGGTTGGAGACTCCCTGGAGTCTCGTGAGATGCATAGTGTTGATGACTCCCAATAAGGTTGAAACAGTGCTCCTCGGCTTTTCAGCATAGATTGGTCTCATTTGGAGGACAAAAACTCCACCGGAATTCCCAAATCGCCTCACATAAACAACAATCTCACTCCGTACTCACTCTGTTCAGGATATGATTTTCTAGATACACTTATTTTCTATTGCAACTAAGTTTGAGTGGAACACACGGCAAATGCATCTTCCAAGGGTAAGCCACACAGTATTAATGTCTGGTGATATTGACAAATGCATGTTAACCAGTCAGCCGTCGAGCAACACGCTTATGTCATAATAATTAGGATACCGGTTAACTTTTATTCCATCGCATAGGTCGATAGTCTAAATACGTCGTGCATTCTGAAGTAAATCGCTAAAATCTCCTCAAGGGTGATCAATGTTTTGTTGTTCCAGTGCAGGTGTGAGAAATGATTTACATTAGCTCCTCTTCACACCAAGGAGGAAATGTGCCTAGCTGTGAGTATCCGACGGTGGTAGCAGAGTGAATATGTTGGTTGCACACGGAAGCCATCACATCACCCTAGTGATGTAAGCACAGGCGAATTTATGGATATTGAACGCACAAACATAGATATATTTACCTTCAACAGTCAAATCGACGAAGACTGTATCGCCGTAAAGAAGACGTTCAGCGGTGTCGACTGTGTGAAGCACTCGATGGATGAGCCAGAGAGCATCAAGCAGCAGTGCCGCGCCAAGCACGTGTACCCAGCCTAACTTGAGATCTAGCCATCTTGAATAATTTGATGACGATTGTGAAGAGGGTTCTATGGACATCCCGGTTCCATCAGTTGTATCCTGGTGTTCTGTATCCAAGTTGTCAAGAAAACCCCCGGCATCCAGGCCAGAAGGATCGGTTTCCGCATGCAGGGTAGACCAATACGCTTCATTTGCCTCCTGCATCAACAGAAAGAGGAAGGGACTGGGTGAAGGGAAAGAAATTCTTAGAAGCAAAACTAAGATGTAAAGCGTGAGAGAGAAGCGAAAGTGAAGATAAGAGAGAGGATGTCACAAAATCACTTCCTCTCAAAAGACCAAACAGTAGTTGCAAGCAACAGACGCAGAAGCAATGCTTGAGAAAACAATTGGTGTAAGTTTTTCAAAAGACAGAGGGCGACTGCCTACCAGTGAGTAGAGGAGAGAAATAACGATTGTTCTGCCCGCATCGCTGAAACAACGAGACGAGAATCCACTATGTCGAAGCCGAGTTGCGTAAATACAACAGCACAACCTGGTATTCCACACCAATGGACCACATGTAAAAGCGTTTTGACCGGAGTATGACGGCATCGAGATAGCTTTGCAAATCCATACAGACTCCATGTCATTGTACTACCATCCGTACGGAAAACCTTCGCCTGTATAACAAACTAATTACCTGGGGCGTGAACCTCACCGCGTTGCAAGGGTACGTTGGTTTCAAACGCGTGGAAGTGCCATGCAGTAGAGTCGACAAACTAACCAGTTCTTTGCTATGGATTGTTCTGATGGAGTTGAAAGTGAACAGATTAAGCATTAAAAGCGATCGCTTTGGCTCGAGAGGTGGATCAGCTGCTGGAACGACGCCCCACCAACACAAACCCTTCCCACCGTTCAAACAGTTAGTGTACTGAACACTGATGACGCACTGATGATGTCTCCTCGTATGGTGACGAAACGTTTGCAAGCCAATTGCCAAGCTCGGCGAACAGATCAACAGCCACCTGATCAACAACCAGTACTGAACACCATTTACGAAACCACGAAAGCAGAACCGAAGCAAACTGCTTAAACCGGAAAGCGAAAAGTTGAAATTACTTTTCTGCAACAGCTACTTCCAAAGAGGTAATCCTGCGCCTCATATATCTAGCGCTCAGACGCTGAGGTAAAGGAACCAAATCGTCGTAATTGCCAAATCAAAACCGCGTCTTCGTTTCATTGACTACAGGAACCACTGTGCTAGGGTCGCGGTTGTTTGTGCGTCTGACGACAGAGATACAGGATACTATTTGTTTGTTAAATAGACATACGGATGACTCCCATCGAGTTTTAGCCGGTCAGTGATAAATTAACCAAATTTTGATTGCAGAAGGATGGAGATCACAGTAAAAAGAATCGAACTTAAATTTAACGTAGTTCTTTTGCCGCAAGTTTAATAGCGAGGTTTCACCAGAATGTGCACATTTATGGGCCGTTCAAATGACGGAAACTGGAAACACAACAGCATGTTATCATGAGTTGAACACTCAGTCTGAGGTGCATCAATAAGCAACATGTCTTGCAGGAAATTATATTGACGCAGACCACCATTCTGAACTCGGATAACATTAAATCCAACAAGGAAATATAAGGGCGCCCTATTTGTGTGGAACCTTGCCTGTTCGGCATCAGCTTTCACCAAATCAAACCAACCGAAAATCTCAGTTCTTTGTATATCTTCACAATGACGTCATGCTTCCGCACTGTTTCGGACATCTCACGATGACTGCATAATTTGTACGCCATTCATGGTACCCTCAAGGCCACGAATTCGCGACTTAAAACTTACCGCTTCGATTGGATGGAGGATGAATGGGGTGTAACTGGGCCCGTATTCCGGCTCATCGCCATCTTGTGTCAGCCCGGAGCTCCGTGGTGACGGCGTTGGTATCTGGAACTGGTCTGGTTGAATAAGTGGAAGAATCGGAGGCGGATGCTGCAGCTGTGGCGACTGGCCAGGGGATAATAGGTCTACAAGCGAACCACTCCCCCCAGGACCCAGTAACTTGGCCCATTGTAAAAATGAGCGCGTAGGGTCATTTGGATCGGGATGCAGTCCTCTTAGCTGAACGACCTCGGCGTAGATGATCCGTGCACCTGGGAAGGTAATTCGACTAACGGTAAGGAACATTTAGAATGACAAGCGGATCAGAAATACCGAAAAGGTAAAACACTTGAGCAAAAACCGGGTGCCTATATACTGACGGCAATGACAGTACTGAAGCATGCGTTTCAGAACCAACTGAAATAATACCATTAACAAAACAACCACATACACTAGCAACCACAAGTAAACACATTCGGTGACATAGTTGAATGGCAGCTTGAACAAATATATGAGCAGATAGCATATTCGTATACTACAGGGAAGTTCAACTGTGACTTTGTAACGTCAGGAAATACGTACTGTTAGAACGCAAGATACATCAGAGTAGATCGATTATTTCACCTCACGCTACTGCATATTTCCTCTTCATGGTGCCTTCACTTTGTGTCAGACCGAGGCAAGTCACAAGACGGATGGTATATGAAGCCAGATTTAGCCAACTCTATTGTGGAGTGAGTCTGAGTATTCAATACTTCGAACGGAGCTCAGGTTGCGAGAAGCCTTGGCTGGTTCGGCTAGTGAACTGAGCGGGAAGCTATTCTTTTACCTCAAATATTTTCGGCCCGAGGTCTTCACCTGTCAGCCTGGCTGCGTGGTTATTACCTAACCGTCCGTTTCAATATTTTCAAACAACCAGAAGGCTTATGAACCCACTTATTTGATCCCCACTGTAGAAGTTTTACAATGTTCTACAGTGGCTGATACAACAACTTGAAAACATTGGAATGAGAGTCCCGATGGTGCGGAAAACAAATTCATCCGCACAGCACAACCAAATGGGATAACTTGCAGATCAAAGCAAACGGAAAAGATGCACGAGACATGGATGGAGGAGTATACATCATACAGTAATTTCAAGAATCCCGCGCTTCGAAAAGAAAATTCCGCAAACACGGATGACGATGTGATGAGTGCAAGGTGTAAAGCGAAGGTTGTACAAGCAACACACGAATGGACAACCTGTCAGCAATATACCGAAATAGTGGTAGCTCGGGTGCGTCAATTAATTATCAGTACGCTGTTGACTCTGGCAATTTACCTGTAAATGTTACGTCACCGAAAATCGCAAGCCGCACCAGACTCGGAGGAAAGATGAAGAGCAGGCTAATCAACAGACTACTAACCATCAACGCTGCGCGCCTCCATAGCTCAGTGGTTAGAGCACTGGTCTTGTAAACCAGGGGTCGGGAGTTCGATCCTCCCTGGGGGCAACGCCCTTTTTGTTTAGCTCTAGCCTATCGCGCCCACCGCTGCAGAGAGAGGGGGAGGCACGACATCAGGCTATAGGACGTCGTCGGTGTGCGTCCGAGTGCTCAGCGTCTTCTTCGAAGGCGACTGCCTGGTGAAGAAAATTTCTCGTACAACCTCGGCAGTGCTGCACGAGAGCGCCAAGACGGCCGACGAAGCTAAGTTTGGGTAGACGCGTGTGGAACACACTCGAAGTAGGGGGATGTTTCGCCGATAATTCTCTACTACTTATGAGTAGGCAACGGTTTAACAAAACAAGAAATCAGAACACTCGCTAAATGCTACTTGAATTTGTCGCAGTAATGGAGAAGCGGACGAATTTGTGTAGATAATTTGATGTAGACGACACGTTCAACTAGGTCAGAAAGACCAATATTGAGCAGCCCGATGAAGAACATCGAGTCTATGTACTGGAGCAATCGGTCTGGAGGTAAAGTCGTGCTGTCCTCAGCGATAGCAATGTGAAGGCAACACGGCGTTTCCTTCAAGCGTCCAGCATCTTCATATTTATGGAAACAGCGACACTGCCTTCCCCGAGGACGGACAGGGACGGCCATAAAAACCGCATACTCCGATCGCCCAACGGTTGATTGTGACCTTCAGAGCATTATTCAATACGGTCGAAATACCTTTAAAACCAAAAAGTTTGGTGCTGCTGAAAAGACACCTGCTGTGCGCAGCCGCATTAGGAGTGAAACAGTAATGCCTTAATCCCTGTGTCCTAGGGCTAGGCCCGCCCCCTGCTGTCAAAAGGGGTCAGACTGTTGAGTCACTATCCCGGAAAAGGTCCGCCAAGAAAACCCTAACAACCACTGTCTCACGGTTCAGCCTTTCGAGTAAGAGGCTAGGGGCAGGGTCCCCGAACAAAACCCTACATCCTCGCACTGCCTTGTGGGTCAGACTTTTGAGCCAAAGGCTCAAGGTGGGGTACCTCAACTAAGCCCACTTCTTCAGCTCGGGCAACCAGGAAGTATCACTCGCCCTTGGAGCTCTTCGCTTACCAGCCGTCCCCCACACCCATTTCCAGCCCATCGAATCAATCCATCGCCAGTGTTCCGTGTCTAAACTATTGCCCTCCCCCCCCCCAAAAAAAAACAACAAACAAACCATTCGCTAACCTCAAAAGATCCGATCTGTATCCGGTGATCCTGACGCAACGGCTCGTGATATTTACGGTACGGGAGTTGCACTCAGTCCTAAGGCTGAAAGTGCCTTACTGGACTGGATCCAGGTAAACAGTCGTCTTTGCGCTCTGCGGTCAATGGAGGTCGACCCGGTAAACAGTGTTTATTTGTCGTATCAACACACGCCCCAACAGATTGCAGTTCTGAGACTCAGAGGGACGGGTTTTATCGAGTTCTGTCGCGACTGCTTCGGTCAACAAGAACAACGGATACAGTAATCCTGGCGGGTGATATGAGTGCCCAGTTGGAAGACTAAGTCCGGAAGAAGCTGAATTTGGTGGTAGATTTGGAGTCGATACTCAGCGCACGGATAATGGGGAGCGACTGGCTCAGTTGTGCGCTGATCATCGTCTGTTCCTGACCAGCACAAATGCTCACACCGAGTTACTTATGGACTTAATTGGATCATGTGGCTATCATCCACCGATGGAGAGCCTCAATTAAAGATTGCCGTTCCTTCTGGGGTACGCACCTTGACTCTGATAACGCCATCTTGCGGGCCCGGTTGGTATTTTGCTTTCCGTTAGCATTACGTGTGCCGAAGCAGAGCAACTCCATTCATCAACTTTGACAAATTACAGTCGATCAAGAGTATCGAGGTGATCTGGTTAGAAAGCTACTGGGAACGCAAATTTATGCTGGTGACGAAGACGGCTTGGAGGTTAAATGGGAGCGAGTTAAAGAAACTATGCCCTCAGCTTTCAGAACTGTATGTCCAAGACATCTGACTCGACTAAATGAACAGCAGGTATCATCAAAATTAGCAGATCTTATTGCTGCCAGAAAGGTCATACCATCAACTGGCGACTATGATGGCACACGTGAATCCCTCAAGCACCGGATAATCAAGAGCTGAAGAACGACAGAGAATGCTGGTGGATTGGGAAGGCCCAGGAGATAGAGAAAGTCTTCGCTTTAGGCAACGGCCGCACCACATTTCAGCTGATTTAATCAACCGATCAAAAGAAGAAAAGTGTCAACGAAACGATGTGCGAAGAAAACGGAACCGCAATTCACTCGCAAAATCGTGGTCTTGAGCAATGGGCTGAACACTTCAAAGAACAGTTCAGCTGATCTCCTCCAACACAACCTCAGGAAGAACCCATGCGGGCCTGAATAGAATGCCAACGACAGAAATCCAGTGTGAGGTATCAATCCTTCAGTGAGACAGGGTTCTTGGTCCGGATGGTCTGCACCCCACACTCTTCAAAGGTGGCGAGATCCTAGTGAACAGCCTGAGGACCATACTTCAGGGGAGTTGGAGCGAAAACAGAATAGCGGTCGATTGGAGCACCTCAACCGTCATCCCAGTCTTCGAAAAGGGCACAAGAACGTCATACGAAAGCCATCGTGGCATCACTCTGGTATAAGTCGCATCCAAGGTGCTCTCTGGCATTACTTTGCACAGGTTGATCGATTATTGGGACGGATGAACTCGTGAGAATCAAGTCAGGTTTCGCCCTGACTGAGAATGCATCGCCCATATCTATAGCTTGAGGGAAGTTCATGAACAGCTCCACTATTTCAAACGTCACACATTGGTAGCTTTTCTTGATCTGAAGGCTGCTTTTGACTCGGTCGATCGTCAGAAACTTTGGCGGTGTGTGGCGATCAAAGGTGCCCTTCTAAATTTATACCTTTATGAGGACACTGTGTGCAAAATCCTGTGAGTGCGTACGGGTATACCAAAAGATTTCGCCTGAGTTCACCACGTTCAGTAGTGAATTCAAAGTTATCCTCTTTCACAATTACTCTTCAACTTGAAATTTCTCTACCTGCCTCGGAAACCTCGAAGGTCGAAGTGCTCCCGGAATGTTCGCTCACAGACATTGAGAATGCGTACGAAATTACTCTCTTTGGTCCATATCCTTCAAAAATGCAAACCATTTCAAATAACCTAAATAACTCTGCCGCACGGTTTAGTATGCGATTCACACCTACGAAGTGTAAAGTGCTGCTACAAGACTGCGTGGGATCAAACTGAAGCCTCATGCTTGCAGACGAACAATTCGACCTGGTGGATACATATCAGTTCCGGTGGAATGGCTGGAGATGAGATAACTCCTCGGATTGGGAAAGCCAGGGCAGCTGTTACCAACCTTCGACACCTGTAGGGTCGAGGTCACGTCAGTTGGTCTGTCAAGGACAGAGTTTACACTGCGGCAGTGCAATTAATACTGGATCGTGGCCTCTACGCGCAGAGGACATACGAAAGATGTCGGCATTTGACCACCGATGTCTCCAAAGCATTTGTCAGGTCTGATAGAAACATTGTGGTAGTAATGATGAGGTCAGCCAGATGGCCCTAGGAAGAAGGAACTATCCCAGGATAGGGGAATTACTCACGCTTCATAGGTTATGCTAATTGGGATATGTATCCCGCATGTCAAAAGACCGCCTGCGTCGCAGAGCGTTTTTCATCCAGCCATTTGCTGAGTAGAAGCCACCGAGGGGTGGACAGTGTAGGACTTGGCAAGGAATTATAAAAACAATAACCAGTAAACTGAGTCAGGCCGGCGACTGCTGCCTCGCTGGGAACTCAAGACTCAACTCACCAACGGTTAATGACACTGGCAGAAATGGCCCAATCGCGCAGTCATTGGCATTTGTGCATAAAAAATATCGCCCTCAATGCGTAGCTATCCAGTTTTCGAAGTAACTGAACATGCCATCACTTTCACTGCTTGGCTGTTTTTCCCACGCTTTTCCATTTTCTGGTGATGGAAAGTTTAGTAGTAGTGCCTAACGGCTCGAACGAGAAGCCAGTAACTGATCTGAATTTTTCGATGGGTTGGCCCACCTGTCAGGAACGCATGGAATCCAGTAAACAACTTTCGTTCAGATGTAGGCGGTTGCGGGATTTGTAGACTGTTCATACGAAGGCGATGTGGCTCTAAATTCTACAAATCCTACAGCCACTTACTTTTAAAACATTTCCCTCACTCAGGTTAGCACGGCGCAAGTAAAGAGGTGGGCGATACCCTTAGTCCAAGGGCACCTCACCTTTCGGGAGGAGACACTATCGCCTCCACAAACACTTCAGGATGCTCATGACAAGACTGCTAGCATGTCTCCTCCATTTTTTTACTTCCAAGGCACAGTCCTCTGAGGTGGCATATCTTCTTGGTGATCATAGCAGTGGAACGCATGAACCTCGATGGTGAAAAACGATGCCAGATTGTCTTAATGTATACAGTGTGCACATCTAACAGAATAAAAAGGGACTAAAATCCGGTAGTCTTTCGCACAGAAAAAGATGATGAAAGAACATTGTAACGGAAAGATAACAGCGGGTACCAGACAGCATACCTGTTAACCAATCGGAATTCCCCAAAGCACGTTCCGTTTCTTGCAAGTCCGATTTTAGTCGATGGAACGCCCACTCGACACTTTGGTTGAATGCCATCAAGCCCTCGGCCAGTTGCAACGTCGATGCAACAGCAGTTACGCGAGCCAACTCAGCGACACCCTGGGATAACAAAACACGACTACGACGGGTTGCTGCCAGTTTCGATGCTGCGCTGAGACGCTAATTCGGGAGGAATGTGAGAAAGAAATCACCGTTCAGGTAAGACAGTCTCAGCACTAACAACGACATGTTAGAGGAAAACACCACTCTGGTGTGCTTAATTAAACATATTTACACCCAAGACATACAAGCACTTTTTGATGCTCATTACCACTGGCTCTAACCGCACCGATGAACAAAGACGCTACACCAAATGCCCACGGTTTATAGCAGACAATGATGAATCGGAGAATGAAGACAGTGATTATGACGACGACGATGATGATGAAACAGGCTTGTGCGTATACCACCTAAGGTTGCAGATGTCAAGAGATTTTTGCGCCTTTTAGCTGTTTTGTTGGCTGTTGATCAAGTGCTTGTTGATCTGCTCTCCGAGGTTGGCTGTTGGAATTTCGTACAGTAGAGAAGCACTGTACCACCGTTTCATTCACATTGGGAGTCATCAGCAGCGCACATCTCACGAATCTCCGGGCGAACCCGCGACCTACCGGCTGGTGGCTGAACATTAAAACGAACGGCCGACCAGTAGTGTGATTAACTCGCACTCAGAAAGAATATCGAGCCACTCACCCTTCAGTCACGGAATTCACATCATGTGATCACGTCTTGACTGGTTCCTCGAGTGAGCTCACTGATGATTTGTCTTCGTCTGCTGACGGAACGTTTACCACGCTCGATGAACAGGCGAGAGGCCATTTGATCAACAATCTGTAAACGCATCGGAGGTACCAACTATTTTGTCCGCTACCTATACGGTGAAACCAACGACATAAGAACGAATCTCGAGATGAGCGCTTCCTCTCTCTGGTGTGCATTCACCAGAATAAGTGCCCACTGTTTAAACACGAATAAGGTGAACCAAAATTCTACACATTCCACAACCACCTACAAGTAGGTCTGACATGAGCTAATTTTGCCAACGGTTCAAGTTGGGCTGGTCAGTTTCTAGTATAGTATTCGAAATCAGCCATCGAATGGGTAACCGTTATGAACCAGACAGAACAAAAGCCATGGAGTAATCCATGGTGTCTGGTTGCCGAATCTTCCATAAATCAGACAGTAGAGTACAGATGAAGGAAGAAACAATGGTTGGTTTCACTTATGACGTGTAGTATGAAGAACCGAGTGCCAGGAAAATCATTCCCCTTATTGACCTGCGGATTCATTTTTTGAGGTTAGCGCCGGAAAAACAATCCCGTATTCTGTTCAGGAGGAAGCACGAGCGATAAACCGCTTACAGTTGTTTCGACTGCCACAGTTCTTTAGTCGCCGATGATAACCACTTCTTGGGGTCATGGATTGAAACTAGACGAAACCTCATTTAGGTCTGCTTTGTGCTTTTGAACCAAAGCAAAAATTGTCTAAATCGATTCAGTGCAAACTGCTGATGAAAGGTGTTAGGTTAAAGACGCAAATTGTCGATTTCACTATAACACGGGTATGATCTAGAAGCACAAATGGCCATTTGGCTGAACCAGTATTTCATTTTTCCAACTACTGATGTGCCTCGTTCCAAACCCTACATCCGAAGAGTCTACAGCTGTCAGTGCAACTTGCTGGTTAACAGTGCACTGTTAGGTTGTGGTTTATCTGTCTTCTGATCATTCCCAACGAAAGATTGAGCGAAGAGCGTCTTTGAAGGGCGACCGTACCATCGAGTGCGAAGTACGTGTCGTAGACAGAATAACCTTACTGTCTCGTTAAAAAGCTGCTTAGTTTACCTGGTGTTTTCACCGCCTCGGTATTCAATCCTGTACCAGGGCTTTCTTTAAATAATCTGTCGTGGTTAGCCCACAGGGATGACTGTCGAGCGTCGAACATACCTCATCATCTTTTGCATATAGTGATCACGTTTTGAACCCATACACCATTGTAAACTCTTGACAAACAAGCTGACGTATCAGACTGCTGAAGGTTGAATGTGGAGAATACACTGCATCCAACACCAACAGCCTTACCTCCTCCATTTGATCGAACATGACTTCCAGTCCTCGGTCACAAGCTTCGCGCATTTCCTTGGCCAGTGTTTGTTGTCGAACCAGCTCAGCTCGCAGGTGAACATCCATTGCTTCCTGGAGAAGTTTCTGTCGTGTAAGACTAGTGTCCATCAGATCGTTTGACTGAGCACCCATAGTCCACTCTGGTAATTTGGTCAGTTGACTAGCTGGATCGCTACGTTCGAAAACGAGGAAAGGGTGAATAAAGCGGAATATCTGTTGAACAGTTAGTGATACGGAGGACAGAACATGCAAGAAACGGGACACCATGTTCACGAACACCCGGATATAACTTAAAACATCTTCCACTTTACTGCACCATTATTTAGAACAAATCCGCGTGGTAAATTATAAAGTACAGTTAGTAGAAAAATAACGTCAACTGAATCTCAAGCGAACTTTCAGTTGGTCCGTCAGCGATCCTGTTTGCTTTGACTCAGGCTGAACTGACACATATTTCGCAGGATTTCCTGAAATCCTCACGCGCGCACCGAGTGAGTTCTCAAAGGAATGCAGGTACGATATCAACTTTATTGACAAGCCGACTTATTGTCTGACCGATCTCCGACTTACCGAGTCACGTAACGGATTACAATGACCAACGCCGTCAAAGTCACGCCGAAGGTGTAAGCAGATTTGAGACACAGGTAACCGACCAACAAGAGGACGCGGAACCAACGGGAAAGAATACTGTTATACCGAGCCGGGTGTCGAACCACTGCGACCTGCTCTCCGTCATCTGTCGGCACTCGTTTAGTTTTGTCCTCCGACGGAAACTTAATCCACGCGAGGGTGGGATCTGAAAAAGGGAAGTGAGAGTGATGAAGAGGGAGAGTGCGAAAAAATAACGGAATAACGCCACGAAGATAGCCACACTAAAGATTATCATCAGAGATGGTGGACTACTCAATTTTGGAAGAAGCTACACAATTTCGGCTTTATAAACAAGCACACTTTGCGAGAGTTAATGACATCATTGTTATTAAATGAATCGTCAACTTCTATGAGTTCAAAGCAAGTGTCTCATTGGAATCAAATGAAGACTCTTCAAAACGAGAACTGAAGGAGAAGCACTATGGAATGACTAACTCAACAGTGGGGTTTAGAGGATAGGTGTAAGCAGGACAACTCTCTACAGATAGCCTGTGGATTTAAAAGATATGTATTGCGCGTAGCAACGATCAGTCCCGGTCGATTAGGTAAACTGTTCACGTATCGGTACTGGGGGTTGGTCCAAGCTCGAAGGGACAAATCAAGTAAGCAGTTATCACAAGTGGAATGCAAAAACAATCTAAACCCTTAAGAGATACGCGTTTGATTCACATTTTAAGAGACCGGTATATAACCAACCCCTTGATAGCACAAACCGAGCACTTTGCAGGATAGAATGCTGTCCTTATAAAAACATCCGCAGGTAGCCTAAGAAACCGATACGGATGCAACGGTGAGCAGACATATTACGATGATCCTCACGAACTCCAATCCACACGAGCTATGGTCCTGAGACAACGATTGTCAAACACCTGAAGACGTCTCAGTTCCGCTGCTCGAACAGTCCAAGTCTCACAGCCATACACCAAAGCAGCCCGCACTGTAGCTTGATGCGCACGTCCCTTGAGATTCAGGGATACACCACTCTGACGCCACAGGTGTCTCGAATTAGCAAACGTGCCCCGCGCCTTGCAGATTCGTGCATTGACCTCATCTGTCACAGTACAATCAGAACTACTACAACTTCCCAGATACGTAAAACGTTCCACAACTTCCAGTGCCTCTACCTGGATTGTAAGTGACGTGTTCAGGGACTGCATGTCCACGAGCATGACCTTACACTTTGTGGGTGCAAAGTGCATACCAAAGGACAGGATGACTTTGGTCAGTTCATCCAAAAACACCCGCGCCTTCTCTACGAAGACGAGAACGATGTTGTCTGCATATTCCAGATCGACAAGGTTTTCGTCACAGGCTATTTGAATGCCGCGGTTTTGGAGACCTTCCATCGTTCGTCTCATTATCTCATCGATCACGAAATCAAATAGGAAAGGAGAGAGTGGGCATCCCTGACGGACGCCGCTTTGTGTACGGAAGCTTTTGGAGAGCTCGCCGTATACTCTCACACGTCCGGAAGTCCGAGAATACAAAGAGCTTATTATGTTCACAAACTTCCGGGGCATTCCTTGGTGGGCAAGCGTGTCAAGAAGAACAGACCGGTCAACCGAGTCGAATGCGCCTTGGAAATCCAGGAATACTAGAATCGTGGGTCGCTTATACGTATGGCGTTGTTCTAGCACCTGACGAAGTGTGAAGATTTGGTCAACGCAACCCCTACCAGGCCGGAATCCCGCTTGCTGCTCTCGAGTCAGTGTTTCACGAGCCACCGTAAGGCGACGAAGCACGAGTGACGCCAACAGTCTCGTTACGACCGGGGTCAAGCTGATCCCCCTGTGGTTGCCACACTCACTACGAGGCCCTTTTTTGAAAATGGGCACTATCACCGACTCTCCCCAGTTGTCTGGGACAGACTCCTTTTCCAAAATGCAAGCAAACAGATCAGACAAGCGCTGACTGAGGACTTCACCCCCATCTTTGAACAATGCGGGTGGGAGGTAATCCGGACCAGAGGCTAGGTGGCGCTTGAGAGAACATATGCAGTCATAAACCTCCGATGCCGTAGGCGGTTCCACGTTCACTGTCCAGGGTTCTATCACCTGTGGGGTCCAGATGAGTGCCAGCTGGTGGCCATGAAAATTGTTGTTCGAAGTATTCGGCCCACCGTTCGAGGCGCATGGTGTACATGAACAGGAAGCCGAGTGAGAGACGACATTGGCTACCTATCAAAGAACAACTAGTTCAGGCCACCAATAGGGTGACTTGAGCTTGTCAGCGCGGGTGATGCTGTGGTTGTGTGTTCAGCACAGGGTGTAAGTGTGGGGGGAGGTGAGTTGGATCATGGCAAGTACAACACACGAACAAAGCGTTCTTGCCGACAAAGGATCGGGTCGCGATGTCGTATGGCGATAGCTTCAGCCACTGCGATTGTGCCTTGCTGTACTGATCTGGGTTGATTAGCTGGCGCCCTGTAAACAATTCAGAAGCTTTGGCTGGGTATCACGCTGTGCGCCGTGTCCGCTAGGTGTTGTACTACTGAGTTGGTTATCGTCCTCCTAGTTTCAGAAGCTAGCCAGGGTGGATTGTGTTCCTTCATTCTATGGCTGAGTTGCCTAGTCGTGCGTCCGATGTATTCCGCTGCACAGCAGCAAGAGAATGAGTACACTAACATATTTTGGGAGTGGAGAGGCACTCTTTGAGAGTAAAGGAACACAGACGATTGATTGTGAACCAGGTTCGGAGTATTGCGGCCGGGAAAACTTTGTTCAAACTGAGAACATTCGGAGTATGTCAATCACAAAGGAATTAGCTTGACCCCCGTTGTAAGTACACTGTTTGCATCGCTTATTTTACATCGTCTTACGAAGGCGCACGAAAACGAGACCCGAGAACACCAAGCAGGATCCCGGCCAGGGAGGGGCTGTGCGGACCACATCTTCACATTCCGCCAAGTGGAAAAGCAACGACATGCGTATGGGCGCCCTACAATTTTGGTGTTCTTTGACTTCAAGAGTGCGTACGATCCTGCCGACCGGTTAGTTCTTCTCAACACGGTTGTGCAACAGGGAATGTCCAATAAGTTCGTGAATATCGTATTGTATTCACATACTTGCAGGCGTGTGAAAGTGTACAGGGAGATCGTTTCAGAGAACCTCTCTATGGTGCACTGACCATATGTTTGCACTACGTCGAGCGCCTGAGCAGTAACACGTGCACCACTAGGTGGTTGCGACATCTATTATGTATGGCCGACCACCGTCAACTCAAGAAGGCTTTGTCTTCCGTTCCAAGCCATTATTGACGAAATGTTCGCGGGGGACAGGCCATGACACGAAGTGCAATGAAAGCGGCTACAGTCAGAGTGAGTGCTGTGGGAAGTCCATGCTTTCCTGGCTGATCGCACGTGGAAACCCTATAGGATATGACATGCAACCAATCCCACTGGCGCGAACGTTGTTATTTCCTAACCGGACTGCCTAGCTGCCGTTGTGCGCTGGGCTTAGCTAGGATGAGGACGTTGGATGATTTCCGCTAGTGGCGGCTTAGTTCGACATGATGCTCAGATGTGTCTATTTTAATGCTGTCGAAAGGTGTAGGTATCTTATTCCTTATCGGTGTCCTCAAGGAAAGAGATTATCCGCACCAAGTTCCCTTTTTTCTTTTCATTCTTTACTAAGGCCTTCCATCATGGTTGTATGGCGATTAAGCACCCGTATGTGGTACTGATCTATTGCTGTCGATGATTGTAATAACGGATTTTCTTCGGCTTAGTCCTTGGTCTGAATCTCCCAAGCTAGCGTTCCTATCACAAACGACCACGAAAGGTGCACAACGTATACTAACAACATTCCGGAAATTCTGACGCCTTCTGGATGCGCCATTGGCAATCAGCATTCAGCCAATACTGGGTCGTGATTGGCTGTTGGGTCCAGACTTTCGACCAATCAGAGCTCGCCTTGATGCTGGACAAGCAAGCGGCCCGAACTTTTGGCCAATCTCGTGCGGGATAGGCTGTTCGGCCGTGGCAGCGCCTAACTGCGAGAGGTAAACCGGTATCTGTGTGGAATTCTGCCTAACAATGATGATAGAAGCTGGTCAAGTGGTCCGTAAGTGTTCAGGCAGCCCGAGCCTTCACTCGTTCATGTGTTAAGGCTTGTGAGCGTTTACCGAGCAAAAGCGTTCGCGAAGTAAGCACTGATTTGTGCATGTGGTTCTGAGATGAAGACGTCAGAATTTTAGGGAAAAGAACATGTACACACCGGATACAGACGAGGTTATCAGTATTGGGGGCGGTCCCTGAACCAATAGTGACTCGAAGTCAGTTCTAAAATTTGGAGCGGGTGATACAGATAGAGGAGAAGAGTAAGCCTTACTGAGGAGTGTGTACGTGAACTGTGATTTGTTGCCAACACTCCCATGGAGAAGTAAGTTGAAAAAAACATCCTTTCACTCACTTACCGGGTTGTGTGACTATGCCAATGAACAAACACAGCAAAAGAAGGAGGAGACAACAAATGACAGCGAAGAAGACAGATGGTGGCGGACCGAATGGCTGGAGCTCGGATTCGGATGTCTGTTGCTCCGGTTGAATCGGAGAGTCTTTTGGGTCCTTCGTACCCAAGATGGACTGGGGTTCAGCAGACGCTTGTTGCCAAAACGTTTGTTGACGGGCTGCCAAACTTGGCAAAAGATCCACTAGGACAGGGCGCATATCATCTGATCCAAACAGGGGGAAAACGAGGAAAATTAGTCACAATATGAGTTGACTATTTCATACTTATTGCACCGAGATGGGGTGAGGAGTGCTCAAACGAGACTCAACGATTTCGTAGTTATGCTCAATTTTGGGTTACAAATGCTCACACAATTTCTTTCATGTGTCACAGTACTTAGCAGACCTTTGGGGAAGGTATTTGAAGACACTCAGGTCAAGATTGAATGGTTAGGTAGATGAATCGGCGGCTAAATGTTGGCACAATTTGAGAGCGGTGAATATTCATCGATAGTTTGATAGATATCGAAGGTTAGATATTATAGGGTGATCGGTTTCTCACAAACCTAAAGGTGTTACAGATGTGGGGGGTCAATTTTTTCGGTTCCGAGTAGGTAGTTGTATCACCCGTACTAAGCTCGACCGAGTATATATGGTCAAGAAGCATGGAAACCGGACAAATGTGAGATGAGTGTATACACAAAGGGACATGGGACAGCATCTATCGGGCGTGAACGGCAGACGAAGCAAAAAGGTGCTGCATTCGCAAAAATCAATGCGCAAGCAACACGGGTATCAAACGATGCTACTTAGTAATTGAATGCCTTTGGCGTCTAACGCCACCAGTTAAATGACATCCTACACTGAAAGCAAACACATAGCTCATCCCACACAGATTCAATAACACTAAAAATAGAAACGGGAGGCCATTTACCGTCAGGCAGCCTCTCGTAACTTCGACGCAAAGCCATTTCATCTGGCAACTGAACAGTCCGTTTCACACGGATATCCAATCGGTTTTTAGCGTCAGTTATGGTGAGACGGAAGGATTTCTCATAATCCGGTTCGTGTTCAGGGCCAGGAATCAAAATGCGGAGCTGCGAAAAGATCGGAGCCAGAAAAAAACAATGAGCAGCGGTAGAAGTCACCTCTATTCATGTTTAGTAGGGAGAGGTAAAATGGATGGTGACCCTTTTCACTAGGAGGCTCAATTTCCCCCCTCCTCATAGCGGCAGTCGAAGTTCACCAGAAAGTGCAGGGTGCAGGAAGAAAGGTCAATCGATTAACAAGACGAATGACTTGTTTTCTACGGATAGAGATCAGTGTTTGAGAGAGCTTGATTGGGAAACCCGTCAGCATTTGCATTAACGGTCTTGTGGACAGATTCGGTTCACGCACGCTCACGTTTCAGTTCGGCCATTCTACTTAAGTCCGATGCATCAGAATGCAGCTGAAAGTACATGAATAGCTCAGTCCACATGCTTCGGGTTAACACTAGCATTACCGGGTTTGTTCGTCGCTAACTCTCACAGGAGCATCTACAGTGCGTGAAGGTCGTGGCCTAAAAAATATCTGTTGATAGTTTGTACTTGCCAGCGAGCGTCTGTAGCAGTCCTTGATGAAAAATATTGAGCACAACAACTTACAGCTCTGGCTTAAACCTGACCACTAATCTATATTGAAAGCAGTATTCTGCAGAAAGAAAAATACAGTCGAAAACTTGAAGCTGAAGAATCAGAAGAACGTGGTTGATCAACCACAGAGAGTACTGATGTTAGTGAGACTTGTGTCTGTTCAGTTGGGAAACAAAGTTTCGGTAAGTTCAACTCAGTGAAAAAAACTAGCATCAATCGTGCCTCACAAGTTGTCAACATAATACTTCGTACTGGGAGGTTCATACGCAAACCAGCTTGAAAGCCGATGAGATCGAAAAGCATCAGTTATTGGAATTTATCAAATCATCCTTCACTCTGTTCCACCACACCAGCTGAAAATTAATGACTAAGGATCCGACTCTTCGGTCGGTTCACGACTCCAGATTCAAGCTGGAGAGCCTGTCGCGCTAAAAGCAATGATCGTGACTCATGAGTATGCGCGAGATGAGGTATACTGCCAAGGGTCGTCGAGCGAATGGCTTAAAGACCCGAATACTGATTGGATTTACAAACTATGAAGATAGAAGTGAATAAGATCGGATGCTGACCAGAAACACATGCCTCCCAAGAGCATTTTCTCAGGTTGGAATAACGCCAAGCTAGAAACGACGACCTTCCGAACTCACTTGGAACTTGCGCTCCTCAAACACGCCGACATCGTAATCCAGCAAGGGTTCCTCACCGGGTTCGTCACTGGTTACCACGTTATCTACATCCGTAGGGTAGGGATCTCCATCCTCGGTCTCTACAGTAGCGTCGGCGGTCATCACCGTATGGGGGCGGCGTGGGGGTAAATTCGATAATGGGTTACCATTGGTACCACCATCTTTGTCTTCACTATGGTCAGCGAACACGCGGAGACGAAACAACCCGGGAAACTGATCAACCTGTCCCGTGAGGTCTATAACCCAGTAACGCCGCCGTGTATCAGTTGCGGAGGAAGAAAAACCATCACCTGAAGGTCGTTTGGAAGAGTCCGGTGGAACAACAACAGCATCCTCATTGGTGTCCATAGGCCCGAACCAAGCTAGGGCTAAACTAGCCCGAAGATACTGCCCACGTTCAACCGAGGCTGGACTGAAGACTGCGCCCAAAAGTGATGCTGTTTTAGGTACGCTGATCATTAACTAAAAGATGAATGAGAAATACTGGTTGAACAATCAGGCTCGTGGGAACACAAAATATAGCATTTTTGGGTGCATGCAAATCAGCACAGCGCATCGGTGATTGGAGCTTACCAGATAATGTGTGCTGCCTAAATGGGTGTAGAATAAGCAGTCCAGCAAAAGATAGGGAGAATGAGGGAGATAAAGCCAACGAAATGCAAACGATCAAAATTGGGGAAGATAATAATGATGCGCCCAGCAGAAGAACAGCTTATGGTATGTGCACACAGAAGCGGACATACTGACATAGAGGGCACAAAGAGGGCTTGATTCGCTATGAATGACTACTTTTGAAAGATTGGTCGATCTCGGAACACTACACACTGCACTCGCAACACTACTGCCAGCGGTTAGAAGCCAGATTAGCAAATACTGGAACTGTTCTGTTTTTCACTGCTCGCCTGGAACCCGGTATTAAAAGCCGGGTTTGTGTGTTCCGTAGAGCTTTTCAAGCGGCTCCGCCAATCTGGGAACTGATCACACTTAGTACTTCGGAAAACCTGTTCGTCACAATACTACTATCCACCGAGGACATTTCTTTTCGTTCACATTAAGGTCATTGTACCCAACAAAGTGTGGCATCAACAGAGTGCTTCTTATGAGAATCCGAGCCAAGGGAAGAGTGATCATATGGATCTTACCTCGTACAATCTCTAGCTCCCTTGGTTGGTCACATGCTTTTGAAAACTGCTCACAGTGATATCAAGCCAGGTTAGTGATTGATTATTTAGAATTAATCAATTAATAACCACTTGCACACCGACCGAATGTCCATACAGAAAACTTTTACGAAAGAATATCTTGCGTGAAAAAGAGATTATTCGATCTGCGTCCTCGGTAGATATTATTTCCCGGTGCCGATGTCGTCAACTTCCTGGGCAAACGAAAAATTTGTGACGTCGTAGGTCTCACTCATTGTCTTAGAAATAGCTCCAAACAGATCTGATCTCGCCATGGCAATGATCAAATGGCGACAGACTTTATCGGATCGTTTACGGAGTAGGGCAAAAGAGATCACTACCATTCTTTTTCTTCCTCTACATTATCTGCAGCATTGAAACGAACTTGTAAGCGGATAATTTTTGCATAGCATTTTCCAAGTAGAAAACATGCCTTAAGCAGTTCCAAGAGAGCGAAGAACCCCACCCCAGCCATTTAGTAAAACCGCAAAATTTGAAGCGAACCCCGCAAAACCTACTCTTCTGTTCAAGGGATCCGTAACCGTCCGCATTTGATGTGATGAAGGGCAGTAGCGCCTGTGCACTTAACATCGATTAGCATCCGTGATAGACATATTTTGAAATCTTGGATACCAATCTTTCAACTCGATCGTGAAGTTAAAAATGAAGTGAGAAAATGGACATTAGAGATCCTTTGAAAAGTTGCCGACCAGTTCCACGGACAGATGTCACCGCAACTCAGACTTGGAACCTATTCCGAATCAGTCGTTACAGACTTTGCGACGCATCGGGTCAAAACCACTGGAGGCTAGACAGAGCTGGAGGTAATTAACTGCAAAAGATATCTTCAAGCAGACCACGTGGCTGATTCTGATTATGCTTTCACCGCACTGTACATACCCTACAGCGGTAATATCCTTCCGGAGCCTAGCTGCCATGCCACCAGAAGGAAGCATAAGAGCTAAGATACTGCCAGGTTGCCCAAGCCTGGACAGGAGCAGTCGAGGTGCAAAGGTTGGGTCCGGACGACGGACCTTCCGCTTAGTAAGTCTGCTCCTTAACAAATGACCTATCTCGAGCTTCACCATACTGTTACGTAAACCGAACACGAAACTACTTTTCTTCTATGTGAAGCAGATTGGATAAGATCACGGCATGCTATACTGCGCGCACAGAGACTATTGATTCAAGCGGTCTGATTGCCTCGGAACTGAACTTGAACCACATCGTTCGACACAGCTTCCGTATACAAAGTGGTGTCCGTCAGGGATGCCCACTCTCTCCATTCCTCTTTAACTTCGTGATCGATGAGATAATGAGACGAACGATGGAAGGTCTCCAAAACCCTGGTGTTCAAATAGCATGTGACGAAAACC
>SJOL01007979.1:669389-773879 GCA_004794785.1 Opisthorchis felineus | reverse complement strand
CGACACCAACCCACACGAGGTATGGTTCTGAGACAACGATTGTCAAACACCTGAAGACGTCTCAGTTCCGCTGCTCGAACAGTCCAAGTCTCACAGCCATACAACAAAAAAGCCCGCACTGTAGCTTGATACACAGGTCCCTTGAGATTCAGGGATATACCACTTTGACTTCCCAAACGAATGGAAGGCATGCTTTCAACATCTCTTCCATGTACAGTCTGCCTCCAAGAGCTCGTGTCATCGATGTACTCAACTAGTTTAGACTATGGGGGCTTCTCATAATCAACGATGTAAAGGAGTGGAACTGAGAAATCTGGAATCGATGGGCATTTGAAGAGTGTGCTGAAGTGCTTGGTTAATCTCGTTAGTATGTCTTCAGTCTACTATTAGTTCACTATGTGCGTCGCTGGAGACAGACTGTTGGGTTTTTATGTTGACTCGAAGTAAAGCGTATTGAGCGAAAGTGCTTGCGTCTGATGCCATTCCCACATAGGAAGCTATGTCTGACGACTGGCGCTGGCGACCTTAGTAAGCAGAGCTAGTGGCGTAGATTGCGACACATATAGGCGGCCAATTAAGATAATTGGATGGTTCTGTGAGAGGTCCGGCGATGGGATGCAGGCTCCAAGTTGACTGTAGAAGCGGGCTACGTGGACATCTTTAGGTTACATCACGATCCAACAGAAGCAGGTTGGTTGAAGCATGCGATGCTCCTAGAAGCAATTTGGTTGTTAAGGTCATCGAAGAGCTCGACTTTTGTTTCAGGTATTCCGGAATGATGAGCTTCGAAAGAGTCCGGGCTCATTCCTTTCCCCGAGCCTAACATGCACGAGCGTGTGATGTGTCGGCACTTCTTTCCAATTGAGCCGACCATCTTCTGTTGATGGTGACAATCGAGCATGCAAACATGCGATCAATCTGGAAGGCAGTGGGGTCATCGTTGGAATATCAGATGAGTAGCCGCCGTTAAGGATAGTGAAAGTATGTTGCAAAAAACAACGGGTTGATTGAGCTCTGGGATGCCCAGCAAACGCACAAAACTTAGTCCAGGACTGAACCCTCGGAAAACGTGACATGTGGTGACGTTTGAAGCACCAGTAAGCACATGCCAGTCATTAGCGGCTAGCAAGATGTTACGAGTGCGGATTCGAACGACTACCTGATGAAGTTGATCGCAGTAGAGACCATTCGAAAACCAAGCAGTAAGGACGTAGACAGCAGCGACAGTGAAATTCATCGGTGAACCCACAGGGCAAACTGTTCCGATTGTGAAAGACAATTGCTCCCAGGTGACGACATGGGCGGTGATGCTAAGGTCGAATCAGCACCATGCAGCTTCGGTTGATTTATAATGAAATAACCACGTCAACATACAGAGGTTTGGTGCTGGACGTTTCGGTCACCATTTGATTGACTAACCGGACACCCTTAAGTCTGCAATCCGAGGCTCAACTGAATGTTGGTTAGTCCTGACCGAAGAAACGACATGAGCAGATCATCATTTCGGTTGACGCATGCAGGCTGGGTGTGAACCACTAGAGATTCAACACAGCATCATCTTTCACGTACCGAAAATTCTGTGTGAATTGGATGAGCCTGATCAAACAAGACCAGGTGACCCTCTGCAAGAGCATGCAGAAAAATGGCTGAATCTCTTTCTAGTTTATTATATTGACATGCGTCTTGAGGGCGAAAATGGACGTGTCTCTTGCGCCCGGTAATAGGCAATTTCAGATGCCTACTGGTCTCTCCTAAACATGAAGCAATGCAGTCTCCGCAACAAATTCTATGTACACACAGTCACTTTGATCAGCTGGAGAGGCATGATCCTCAGGGTGGACCAGATGTTTTTTGACTGTATTTTCTATCTTGCCTATTTTGAAGTCAGCTGGGTTCGTACAGGATATGTGGTCTACTGGGAACGCCGTAACATAAAGGGGTTTTGCAGTGTCACAGAGTTCTGGGAGGTTTTTCACGAGCTATGCAACCAGCGCTACAGAGACTTCATTCAAGCACTTCTACATCTAGATGCGGTCTGCAAAGAGGCAGAGAAGCTACCTAGAACGTTCAGACAGTAAAGCCAGTATAGCTCTTCGGTTACCAGTAATGTTATCCACTCGATCACTAGGAGTTGGTGGATTTTCTTGTCCAAACGATGGTACCTAAATACGGGATTACCTGACCATTCATAATCAATAAGTTAAAGAAATGATGGGCGAACATATTAACACCACTCCTTACCTTCGCCTCACCCATCGCAATGTAGGGAGGTAGAGCGGGTGTATAGACATTCAGCTGTTCTAGCAGAGGATCAGCTGCGGCACACGGAGCACCACTCAAGCGTTCCCAGGCTGCAGTGCTCACCAGAAGCGGTCGAGACGGCCACACTTGAATGCTCGCCAATTCCGTGGGAGAGCCAGATTGCACTGCATTGGCATACATAGCTCCGGTAGTGGCGGCCGAGGCCGAAGCGGAAATCGGGTCGAAAGCTGCATTTGTGGCACTTCCACTCACAAGCGGTATTGTCTGAAATAACATGTTTGTGTTGAGATAAGAAAACAAAGGTTAAGAGATCATTTACATAGCGACAGAAGTCAGACGCCGAATAAAGTGCCACGGTCAAACGTACAGCAGCACTGGAAACCAAACTCCGCAAACTCGCGAGAGAGAATGAACCCGACAGCTGCGATGGTTGAATCAAAAACTTATCTAAACACTCACTTAGTACAGCTGGACAAGAGCTCATAAGCAAAGGACTCAACTTCAACGCCGAGAACGCACCCACACATCACAGAACTGAGAAAGGAAACTGCCAATTCAGAGTATTTCGTAACAATGCATATCCGAGGAACTTTTGGCGAGAAACTAGAAGAAGCGGATATCTCGACAGCAGCAACAACACGAACAAACGACCAGATGGAAATCTGGTCGTACAACAAGCTTATTAGGTCGGAAAGGAATCCTCGTAGCCCAGAGACGGAGTGCTACTTTACGGAAACTGATATCAGGACCGAAGGACAACACCGATAAAACCAAGAGGAATAACGTGATATACCAACTGCAACAAATTACATACTGGTCAAAGGAAGAGGGAAATATGTGCATCAATAAATGAACATAATACGGGCATTAGAAGACACGAACATTTGCACTTAAACTTCATAGATGAGGACCAAGAAGAGCACAAATTTCGTTTGGAAAAGGGGAAAACCTCGGCACGCGGAAACATGGGATAAGAGAATTACTGGGAGAATGGTACTCCATGACGAGTTCGATTAGCTGGTATGTTGAACTAGCTTCAATTTAACCGTAGGGTGGCTAAATCTACATACAATAGGGCATTTTTAAATGAATCACTGAGCATTCTAGAAACTTAGAGAAGTTGATTATTTTCATTTTTACTGTTCTAACAGGCATCATTACCAAGCCGGTCGAACGGAACTAGTTGTTGGTTTCGATTCCTTGTAGACTTAGAAAATAAGTTTCTCCCGGAAAAATCCATTTCTCAAAAACACGCAATTGACGAAACAAAACCCTATCCTAATGACCACGGTAGGATTCTTCTCCGGATGAAAACTACCGATCTAGGAGAACAACAGGAAAGGTTTTATTACTATGTCATCCCTTTTCTGTTTCAACTACTCCCTACAAGTTTGATCATTATCCCCCTAAGAATACGTAACCGTTGTGCTAAGCAATGTTCGGTACACCAGGTTATATTCGAGTCCTGTTTAACCGGTATCTGAAAGAATATCACTTAAGGCAGGTTGCAGATTAGGCAGGCAATCTAGATTCTTGCGATAGTACATCACAAATCGCTACGAAAAGTTGGTTTTGTTAGATAGGACAGAATCGATCAACAAGCCCGGTACAAGCATTCAACAACAATTCGTTCGACGGACTATAGCCGATCGAAAAGGAAGAGTATGAAAAGACCGGAAGCACATTGGATCTTGCAACAAGACTTTTGATAAATTGTTTCCAAGTACAAATGACAGGTCGAAGAAGGAGAGTGGAAAAAAATCCTCAAGGGCAAGCAGACGGGACAAACGGAAGATTACCTGCCTACTCCAAAAATAGGCACTCTGCATAGTGTCTGTTCCGCCAATCATGTCAGGCAAATGTTCCAATCCAGACACGTATTGAACGTTCAAAAGACCACGATAAGTTTGACTGATTTGCCCGCCATGTCCAAAAATCCAGCTTTCTGAGCCTAGAACACAGGAAAAACTGAGTAGTGATAAGAATCGGGGCTGAGAGAATTGTTCGAAATTGCAATTCAATGGTACATTATATCATGGGATTGTGATCGATAAGTAAGCAGTCCGGTAAGACGCTAAGATTTCCCCCAATCGGATTCGAATGATAAGGTTCCTCAAAATGAGGATAATCGCACCTGGTATTCGGTGGGAGCAATTAGGTAGCTTCATCGTGACAAGCAAGCGGAAATACACAAGAGATAAAGATTACGATCGATAGCACCCTAGTTCATCATTGTGGATAGAAATATCGAGTGCTCAAACTGATGCTTTACCACCGCACAAAGCCTTTTTATGAAAAAAGCCCTGGGATGGGAAAAGTGGAAGTTAACATGGAGGAGACTTAGTGCTGGCGTACTATGATCATTCTGAGGTGCCTATTTCCAAGCGCCCACTCAGATAATCGGGTCAGAAACCGAGGGCACGAACACCACTGACATGAATTAACTGTCATATTTTACGTATTCACCTAGGGAGTGACGAGGATCCCGCCGTCGGAGGCGGATAACGCCAGTGTTTATTGTCCGCGTGTTTTAGTCTATAGCCGCGCCCAAACTTTTCGTTATCTCCATCCCGCATGACCACTTATCAGTCTGCACCACTATGTGGGATGCGGACGACGATTCAACAGGAGTAGTAGACGGCAATCGCAGTTTGTATTGCTAGATTTTGTCCGCGACTGAGGCGCCTACTGGACAGCTTAACGTCCTTTTTCTAATTATCTTTTACGTTCTGGCTGACAACGTCCAATACGGGCAGCGGTTTCGAGACATCAGTGGTCAAAGACCTCAAGATACCTGAGATCAAACACCCTAAAAACTTGTCTCGCGACCACGCAACCACACAGTTCGTACTGTAGTCTGACACACGTAACACTGTAGACTCAATGACATGTATTTCTGACCCCACAAGTAGGACGAATTGGGCGAACACGACTCCAGCCTCGTGCACCAGCTACATCAAACACTTTCGTACCACTGCCAGGATATGTAAAAGCTCTCCACAACCTCCAGTTGTTCTCGAGCTTGGAGAAGCACTTCAAGGGAGTGTAGACACGGAATCATAACTCTGCATTTCGTAGGTGCAAAGTTATGGAGTTCAATTTGTTCAATGATGCTTGCACTTTTGATCATTTTCAAGGATATTTTCTGCAGATCCTAGATCGAAGGGGTTCCGGCCGGCAATGATTCCAACACCGGGTTGTTGAAGACCCTCGGAGGCTTGTTCTATCACTTCATTAACGGCGGAGTTGAGCAGGGATGTAGGGTAAGGAGATCCTTTCGGATACCAAATTTTGCCAAGTTTTTCGAGATTTTCGCCAAACTCCACAAGCCCAGAAGTACAATAAAAGAATTATGCTTAGGACGTTCTAGAGCATCGCCTGTTGGTCAAGCTCCGATCGACCGGGCTGAACGCGCGATTAAAGAGTCAAGGGACATCGAAATTGTAAGCCGCCTGTGCATATAAGACTGTTATGGTACCTACTGAAATGTGAAGATCTGGTCCCATTTGGGTAGAAGAATAAATGAATTTAAAAGCCTTGTTACAAAGGAACTCGAACCATCCACTTTGTAGTTGGTATGTTGACCGCGAGTTTTCCTCTTGGAAACCAGTGAGCGCGTGTTTAGCTTTTCCTATTTCTTTGGCTTTTTGGTCTGAAGATACGTTCACTTTTGTCTGGCGTCCCATTCATGGGTCGAGTTCACCTGTGGTTGCGAGTGGGGGGAATCTGAATCTGCAAACAGAGCCTCACCAGAGAGTTAAAGTTTGAACGTAGTTGAATGGATTGTAGTGGGAGGGGAGTCGCGTCATCAGGTACGAATTTGAGCACTTCGTTCTCATGATAGTTCACATCATGAATCCGGTCGACTGGTAAGCTTCGGAGATTGTGGCCCATATACCTTTAGTTTGATTTTGGGGTCCATGAGCATCCCAAAGGCTGAACTTTAAAGAAGAGCAACAAACACAGTCGTGATTGGAGTCCAGAAAGGTATTCCCGAAAGAGCTGCAGGCAGTGGTTGACGCACGCCGTCGGTAACTGATGGCAACGCGGTCTATTTGGGTCCGAGGCTAGTTCGGTTGTGGGCACCAAGTAGCCAAATAGTATATCATCAGCACCGTTGCAATAGGTGTTTTATGTTGTCCGTATAATTCAAGAACTCCACCTAACTGGGAACCAGCACCGCAAAGACGATGTACTTGCACATCTATGTAACCAGCGAACACAATGACGCTAGGAATTTCAGCCTGTTGTAAAAGAGTATCTTGGAACTGCCTGTGGCAGGCTTACTGGAAGAATTAACAAAAGGAGAGCCATGGAGCACCGGTATTCCGGATCACTTCAAAGGCGTTGCTAATTGGCTAACTGGAACTCTTTCAACGATGCGTAGCGGTAGCCTCCAGAAACAGATAGATTTATCGCATGCAGCAAGAAAAGTTCACATCAGTCTTAGAAAACTGCATCTGGTGAGTAACGATTACACAATAAAACACAATCCCATAAAGTGATGAAATTGGGCCTTTTCATCTAATCAATGAATAAAGAAAATGGAAGGTTCAGAGGTGACAAGTAGAGAAACCACTTTAAGAGTTTAGGAGAAAAACTCAGCAGTTATCGGGGATAATTGTGCCCATGTGGAAGGGAACCAGCAACAATGTGGTAAGAAGCGGCAAAAACACATTTACCCCACTTGTTTGCCTATTTGGCCCTTCTGAGGATCATATAATACACACTGCTCATTGCTACTCCTACTCTTTCACTCGGCTAGACAATGAACTAAATGAATGTTACTACGCGGTTGCAGTTGAACAATGCGGTCAGCCAACCGTTCATCCAACTAGTTCCAAAAAACATTCTTGAGCCCACAGTGGTGTATCGGTTACACCAGACCACAGTTGATCGTATTAGTGTGCATCTTTCACAAACTATTAGGAAGGTTGAACCGTAGAGTAACAGGAGAAAAGAAAAAGCCATGAAATTCCCTGGAGACGTATGAAATGGTTCTTACAATACTTCCATTTATTACTCGATTGAGGCAAGGAGAAAAAGCAAATTTGTTCTTGTTTTAGGACGTTAGATTAGTCTTACTCGACACAGGATCCCGGCCATCATGGATAACACGAGTTCCGGACAGATACTCATGATCCGATATCATTTTCTACTGATAGGGGTATGATGAATAGACAATGGGCCAGCTTCCGAATAACCTGATGTCTACTTTGAAACCCACGCTGTGGAAGGGCATCTTCCTGAGAGCAAGAAGCCATGAAAGACCACAACGCGAGTGAGTGATAGATATAGATTGTATAACACCCTACATGGCGATGCGATAACCGTAATCATAGTAGCTCTCCTGGGAAACATGATTATGGGGTGTCATATCAGGAACCACCACAACAGACATCGCCGTCGTCCCATAACTACTTAGGAAATGAACAAAAAGCAGATGTGATGAGGAACAAACCTTGCTGAACTGGTCGCCGCGATACATCAGTGTCTTCTAGGTGATCGCCCTTCGTCGACGCTGGAAGCACCAGAGCAGCAGAGAAACGATCCGGGGTCAGTGGGCGACCTTGATAAAGCAGACTCCAATAGAGACGATAAATTGGACGACTGGATGCTGGTTGGACGTGGCATAAGAATTCGCCTTGTTTAGGCCATTCCGGAGTAAGCGGAAAATCCAGACGTAGGCCTTGTGATTTACATTGAGAAGGGAGAAAACACGCGATAAACATACTTAGAGTACATAATTTTGCCTCTTCATTGTATAGAAAACGGTGAACAGATTTCAGCTTGTGCTTCTTTGGGCGTTTTGCCAATTGAGCTAGGCTTACCCACACCTAGAAGGTAGGTTCAGGTGGATTCATGTGTTCGAGTACACAAGCCAAACAGGTTTGAATCACATTGCAACAATGTACACATATGCCTTGTCGCTCAACTAAGAACGATGAAAATGGCGATTTCCACATAGAGTGGCATCGTCTCTAACTGGGCTTCAAAGTCCGCGACACCCTAACTCAGGATAAAAACAATACGAAACGATTCCAAAACGGTCGACCACTTGAAGCAATAGTGAACAACTGTAAGTGTTAGGTGAGGAACCTAGTTAGAAAGAATAAAAAGGTATGTCACATCCAGAGATGCGAAACTATTCCTCTTCAACTTCCATCGAAATACTACAGGTCGGTCAGCGGCCTTACCAAAATGTGTGGTGCGTTGTTTATCAAAAAGACTGATGGAGCTCAACAGCCAAGAACATGTCCACGCGGAATAGATGCAAAACAACCAATATGGAAATTAAAATTAGCGTAAAACAGAATAGCACCCCCTAGCATGATGCGACTCCGAAACATAAAACCGGTCCGATTAGGAGTGGTGATAGTTCGGAGAAACTAAGCTTCAACACAACGAGAGATTAGCTTATCACTCGACAAAAGAATTTATCAGAGACGAAGTTACCCTGGAACGTATCGTTAAAGAGAGCGGAGGGAGAGGCCACTGTTTTGAACCAATAAAGACCGGCTGCTTAGTACAAAATCCCACTCCATGCGTGTGCCCCCCACATAGCCTATCTCCTCGGACACGAATGCATCGGCATAATCCGTTCGCATTTCGGCTAATCTAACTGCAACGCAAGTTGGAATAGCTCAACATTTGCGCTCAAGGTTAAAGCATACTTTGACCTAAGTTATAGGGATGCTGAGACAAAACTTTCTGGGCTCCCTATCTGGCCGGCGATGTACAGTATAGTACTCCTCCCCTAGTAGAAACATCTTTCGGGAAGGGGGTTTAGAAATGGCTCGTTGACACGGCAGTTTATTTGTGGTTGACCAATAAGAATTGTATCACAAGCTCTATGCGCTGGGGTAATAAAAATTGATTTATGCTCAGTGTCTTAAGTTACTGTTCAGTACTATTGCAGATCGGCTATTGAGGGAACGAGAACCTGGTCATCAGCACACCAGCTGATTCATTACGAATCAGTGCTTTTCTCCACCTCAGTAAACTCGAATAAGAATAAGCATATACGACTGGTTATCAAGAAAAAATATTATGTGGAAGAATGGACAACGGTAACCATTGGAAACTCGATCATCACTGATTTGCCCAGTCGTTTTATCCTATCCTTTAGCACTGCCACCTAAAATCGGTATCGTGGCCGAAAACTTTCTAGGAAGTTGTGCAGTGTGTTTACTCAAGGCCTTCTCAAGTTCAGTCAAGAACAGTTTTCTGGTGTGGCGCGTCAGTGTATCAGTCGCGATAAGGACGTAACCGGTTCAAAGTGATAGTCGATCAATAAATTCCGGCCTATGACATGGGACAGTCTCAGTGTATGGTTTCCTCTTTGGGAGTGAGTCCACAATTAGCGCAACGATATAATGTGACGGTTCCGGAAAATCTGTTTCCTCAAAGGCAAAATTGCCCTAGAAAGAAAATCTGTGCCTCTAAAATAGTCTCCTAGGGGAATAATGTGCCATTGCATCACGGTCTATTGGATACAACTACATGAAATTACGACCTCATTTATTGACATTCTGTGTATGCGTGTCTTTTCAACAGATGAGATGCCAGATACACTCAAAAATAAGCTTCATATAAAGCAAAATAGGCTAAAAGGTTTTTCTCAGATGAGCAGTTGTACTGATAGTCGTGAGGACGACCCTGATTTTCAGTTCACGGTACACTATAAGGAACATCTTAAATAGCGAAGTGATTTAAGTCCGGTGTACGGCACTCACAACTGACAAGATGATCTAAATATCGCTCTCTCTCCCTCTCTCGTAGTTCTGAGCGACTCCCTAATACAACCGAATGAGACCGTTTTTAACAGGGAACACTACAATGCCAATATACTTATGACAGAAATATGAGAGGTTGCTGGCTGGTTTATGAGGCAGACAATATACATCGAGTGATATGGAAAGCGCATAAAAAAATCATCGGTGGAGATACTAAATTTTGGAAAAAATGAAGATACAATAGCTAGCCATACATCACCAGGACGTACGGGAGAAGTTAACATACCGTAGCTACATAACTGCATGTGACATCGGTGGGCCGAGTATTTGTCACAGACATCACTGCAGTTATCCCGTGCGCAACAGTCAAAGCAGATTTCCAATCGTGGAGAACGACCATTATCAGCAGGATTCGAAGTCGGCTTGCAAGTTAGCGAATTACTCTTCAACTCTTCGGCACAAGCGGCCAAGCAATGTTGACAGTCCGCTTTGAGTTGACCACATCTGTGGCCAAAGTAAAGGAGGCGCGGTGGGGATAGCGAATAAACAGGAAAATGACAGGTGTTGTATAGGTATGATGGAACGTGAGTGAAGGGAGTAGACAAATGCGCCCGGATTAGTGTACAACAAACGTCATCGCTCTTAACCATAGATCATAGCAAAACGATGCGCATTGTGTTTGCTGAAGTTTCATCTACCGAGATGGAGGAGGGAGGGGCGTTAAGCAGAGCGAGTGATACTCAGATCCGAACAACATAGACGCATCACCGGTGGTGGGTTGGGGTTTCCGTTTAAATCGGGAAGAGAGTAGGCTATAGTCAGGCGTCAGTCGAGTAAAGAAAGTGATACGTGACTGAACCTGGATGCTGTCTTCAAGGGCGCCCACACCCAAAATCGGCGATCTAATTATAGGTCGTCAAGTCTTCATAAGCCTGTTGATCTCCAAAGAGTATTGTTCACAGTAGATAGCATGCTGACATGTTATGTTTAGTGACTAGTCCCAAACCATAAAAATGTTATTCAATTAGCATACGCGACTAATAATAATAATCATCATCAATAATCGTTCAGCTGTAACAACCATTCGGTGCCTAGGTGCCATGCCACCTGAAGGAAACACGAGGGCTGGAATACTTCCAGGCTGCCCAAGGCTAGACAAGGGAAGGCGAGATGCAGAGGTCGGATTCGAACCACGCATACGCGAGTTAGTTACCAAGTGTCCTAAAATCGTCAGCGCAGCTTCTCAGTTGGGAAATACAGCGGAATTCTGTGAACTTATTCAGAGTAACCAGGTTCACGACGTGCACGAGAGCAACTCAAATGCATGACGAAAAAAATCTTCCTATAAACAGGAGTGAAAAGTTACGGACCTACAAGTGCATGTGGAATCCAAGATCAAAATCCCCCCTAGGACGTACAGATTTCTTGTCTACTTTTATCAAACAGCTACTTTTAACCAACTCTGAGGACATTAGCACCATACCGTCGATTGCTGGTTACCCCAACAAGGAAACAGGAGACAGAACTTGAGTTGTGAAGATGTCACTTAACAAAGGTGTTTGTTGGCCTGAAAGGAAATTCACTGTACCTGTGTGTTTTCAATGTTTGCAGCAGAATTTGTAAGCGATCAGTTTCGCTCTCAGTAAACCTACTGAAGCCGTAGACTTAGAACAACCACAGCATGAGTTTCGTGGCTATTGAGCAATTCAATGCGTACTGAGCTAGGGATAACATGGAAGCGAGGCTAAATTGTCATTGAGCGTACCGCACCTACGTTCACCCCTCTCATCGAGCCTCATCCTACCAAACAAAACCAGAAATATGTAACGGAAACGAAAGAGAACGTACAGCTGTTTCTCTTCGAAGTAAATCGACCTTGGGGTGGCCAATTCGGTGTTCCAATGAGAACCAAAGATAGCTGGTAAGCGAGAAGGTTCCAGACAGGCAACCACAGGAACAGTTGCTGCCGAGAGGTCACCCGATTTTGTGGGATTTCCAGGACCACCGAAGGGTTGTACAGATTCAGCCGCATGAAACGGACTGACCTCCACTGGGGGGAAGTAACCATGTCGTCTGTAGGTCCGACAGCCTGAAAGTACAGGTCTATGCCCAGGAAGACTAGCATCTGGGACGGTTGATGTGGTGACGTTCTATGGAGCAAATCAAGAGAAAAAAATGATGGATCCACTGGTGAATGGAGCGAGAGGGACCGTAGCCGCACCTTCCGATACAAAAAGAACCACTCACTCGATGCGCTCGGATGCCGAGACGATATAGTGGAGGTACTGGGAAAGGACACAGCTTTGAAAGCGTATTGTTTGCCTTCAGGGTATATGCTTGCATGGGATGGTACTGGCCGGTGGCCGAGGACCACCGGTATGAGTCCGTTTCGGTCGATGAGTGATCTAGCACCCTGGCAGCTGCTAGAAACAAGCTGTTGTCGTTACCGCTAGAGTGGTCAACTGGCCCAAGGACGGGAAGCAGATTTAGACTGTCAAAGTCCAACCGAACCTAAAAGGATAAGGGGGATATAAAAAAGCGAATCCAATTCCTTAAAACGGAATGTAACTGGCTTGACCCTAGATAACTCACACGCAAATACGTGATGAAAAATTACAAGAGATCGATCTGAGCACTGATTAACATCGATATATGAGTGTTTGTCAAGTTTTCCAGGAAAGCAACATCGACGGATAACCTACAGGTAAGTTCGGAAGCCATAACGCTAATTCTAGATAGAAGACGAAGAAGCCTGGCGCACCTCAAGGCATTGAAGCACAGCTTAGCTAAGTGACCCAACACGAACGGGCCACTTGTAAAAGCCACACATACTCTTTCGAATGGTATCATGATCAGATGGACCTGCACATTGTATGGGTTCCTACACTCAAGTGAAATTGGGCTTGCCGATCATCAGTGTGGAAAATGAAAATGGGCTTCAGCCTTGGTACCCTTTCGGTGCATGACACCGCTCAGCTCGAAGAAGGCATGAGGTACGAGATATTGCTAAATTGTTAAAGCCTAGAAAGGACCAGTCGAAAAGCCAGGGTTAGGTTTGAAGCACGAACCTACCGCACTAGTTTCGTGCTTTAAACGCCGAGCTATCAGAAATTCAGAAATCAGTGTACTTACCGTCGGTCACAATGATGATGATAGATTCATTAGGTTTTCTAACTACGGCCTACCAGTTTACCTGTCACGTCAAAGGATTGTCCACTCCGAAACGAGTAGCGTAGCAATGCGCATCTGTCAGACAGGATCAGTACGATTATCCTAGAAATAGGCGTTCCATACACTGCTTAGTGGTAGCGTCACTGTTAAGTCATAATAATTAGGACACCTGATGCTTTGCATATGATACTGCGTGTTTGCTCATTCTTCCAGACCCACTTCGATATCAATGAAGCACAATGAGAGCCAAATCCGTTTGTGGTTTACCAAATGTGTGTAGGTCACTTGTTTAACCACGGTTGTTGAGCAAATCTGTTTTGAGTAACCCCAGTGCACAACGCCTGGGCAATTCGACCGCTAGAAAAGACTTAACAGTGTTGGGCATTACAAACTTCCGAAAGAGCCAGTACATTTTCGCCCGCCTGCAAGCAAGAGGTTCACTGAGAAAAAAAGCCCTGAAAAAAAGACGATTGTGCACACCAAGAACTCACTTGGTAACCAGATGCTCGGTCCAACACAATGGACTTGTTCAAAGGAAGTCGGCTTATATCGTCCGGTGTCAAGGTGAGGCTTGTATCCCGAACATGCTGCAGATTTTCAAACCAGACGTTTTTCTTGTACGGTACAATCAACTCTGGGATGATAGATTTTCCTAGGACAAAAAGGGGAAAGTTTAGTTGGTAGTGCACTGTAACGATCAAATATTCTAATATGAATAGGTGATATCGGACCACCTGCTAATGACTTACGTTTGCAAATTCTGTTGCTCGAACCCTTGCAAGGTGTAAATTCGAACTCCTCAGAGATGCACAATGGACGACATGCTGAATAATGAGAGAGGAAGAGAGGGGAGCGAAATACAGGGATTTTCAAACAAGGAACTTGAGCCAGTAGACTCCTTCAACAAAAAGTCATCATCATCATCATGGACAGCATGACATCAGTGTTCAACACCGATGCTTCGCTGCCGTACAACCATGATTTATTTGAAAGCCATATTGTGATGAAAACAATAAGGGTGGACATGGAAGGGACTTAGTGCTAGCTTACTACAATAATTCCGAGGTGCCTACGCCTCCAGACACTCATTCAGGCAATCTGGATAGAAACTGACAACAAGATCGCCATTGACATCGGTTGGCAGCCATATCTTGCAGCGCCTCCAACCAAGCGCAGTGAGGATCACGCGGTCCCCAACCTGGAAGGCGAGTAGCACCGACAGCACCCAAGCGTTTCGTAATCTCCTTCATACCCCTCTGCCAGGTCAACGGTTGGCCACCTCTCTGAGTTGGGCATGGAAAACAGCACTCTCTTCGGCAAACGATGGTTAGGCATACGCAACACATGTCCCAACCAACGCTGCTTCTGGTGCTGGAAGTACCCGTTGCACAACCGAAAACTCGCTTTCTAACTGCCTCGTTACGGATTCGCCGACACCAACCCACACGAGCTATGGTTATGAGACAACAATTGTCGAACAGCTGAAGGCGTCTCAGTTCCGCTGCTCGAACAGTCCAAGTCTCACAGCCATACACCAAAGCAGCCCGCACTGTAGCTTGATGCACACGTCGCTTGAGATTCAGGGATACACCACTTTGACGCCATAGGTGTCTCAAATTAGCAAACGCAATCCGAACCTTGCAGATTCGTGCATTGACCTCATCTGTCACACTACAATCAGAACTAATAAAACTTCCAAGATACGTATAACGCTCCACGGCTTCCAGTACCTCTCCCTGGATTGTAAGTGACGTGTTCAGTGACTGCATGTCCACGAGCATGACCTTACACTTTGTGGGTGCAAAGTGCATACCAAAGGAGAGGATGACTTTGGTCAGTTCATCCAAAAACACATGCGCCTTCTTCTCTTCGAAGACGAGAACGATGTCGTCTGCATATTCCAGATCGGCAAGGTTTTCGTCACATGCTATTTGAACACCAGGGTTTTGGAGACCTTCCAGCGTTCGTCTCATTATCTCATCGATCACGAAATGAAATAGGGCATCCCTGACGGACACCGCTTTGTGTACGGAAGCTTTTGGAGAGCTCGCCGTATACTCTCACACGTCCGAAAGTCTGAGAATACAAAGAACGTATTATGTTAACAAACTTCCGAGGCATTCCTTGGTGGGCAAGCGTGTCAAGAAGAACAGACCGATCAAGCGAGTCGAATGCGCCTTGGAAATACAGGAATACTAGAATCGTGGGTCACTTGAACGTATGGCGTTGTTCTAGCACCTGACGAAGTGTGAATATTTGGTCAACGCAATCCCTACCAGGCCGGAATCCCGCTTGCTGCTCTCGAGTCAGTGTTTCACGAGCCACCATAAGGCGACGACAACAAAAAGTAGCAACGAAGTTACAAGCTGTAGTACGTTGGTTACAGGTGCTACAGATGTGTTCACCGAAAGTAGAAAATTGGGAGCGAGGACTTAGTCGGCTAAAGAGACCGAAATTTCAGTGCTTTCTGATCGATGGGAAATATTGTTCTATGGTTGCGAGACATGGCCTTCGTGGACAAACGATGTGAGATGTCCTCAGACTTTTGACCACCAATGTCTCAGAAGTGTTGCTGCTGTCGGATGACCTCAACGAATTCGTAACGAGCTAATTTGGTTATGGATAAGTGGCTGTACAGCAGGCACTTCAGCCGCGGAAAATATCCTTTACGATCGTCTACGGTGGCTCGACCATGTGATACGCAAGCTGAAACACCATCTACCGAGACGAGTTTTGTTCTCTGTGCCTCCTTCAGAATGATGCAAACCGTGAGGTGGACAACATATGACTTGGCAGGAGGGTATGAAAGAGCTTAAGAAGAGCATAGATGTTGTTGGTACGGTCGGCCTTCCAGGATGGGGTCCTCGAAACTCCCCTGAGCCTGGCTGGAGACACTGCAAGAAATGGCAGCTAATCGATGTCACTGGCGTTTCTTGGTGTCAGTGTTTTTTCACATTGTCTGATTAACGCTTGGAGGTGTGGGCACTTCAGAACAATTGCGATAGGGTAGTACAAGGTCCCCTCCCTCACCTACTCTTGTCTCTTGCTTTGTCTCTCAGGCTTTGGATATAATTACATAAGCTTTGTGGTTGTACGGCAGTGAAGCATCAGTGTCAACAATGATGTCGCTGTCTCTGATGATGTTGTGGAGGTGATAGTCACCAACGGCACGATCGGAGCATACCCATTGCCATGGTTGTGATATGTCTAAGTAGACGGCAGTTGCAAACACGAACGATTTTACTTTAGCACTGCGTTGGCAAGTTATAGATGAACTGAAAATCACATTAGAAGTCTTTATAGGGGTGTCAATGAGGCGCATCCACCCAACTAAGCGACTTTCACATACGACCATTCATTTTTCAAGTCAGGACAATTAACTGCAGCTCCAAAGGTATAAAAGGTATGATGAGTTGTCAAAGGACGCCCTTTTCGATTTGAAATCACTCTTCTCATACAAAAAGTAGATGCCTTCAATGACTGGTTGCAAGCAAAATGCGCAGTAAGGCTTTTTGCATCATTGAGGATCATCCCACCACAGTGACAGTTCAGGACCGATGAGATTCGGTCCGAAAAGCTTCTCCTAATAGGTAGCCATTTCAAAAACTACTTGATACAAGCTGCTTTTACGTGATCTACCAGTTCAAAATAAGAGTTGCTAGTCACAAGACAACCAGCTCATTAGCTCCTGATCACTACTGTGGAGGCGAGCAGCGAGGCGTTGATCCGGCTGAATGATAAGAATGACTGCTCCAAATGACCTTCGAGGGACACATTAGCCGCTGCACTCGTACTAATGCAATATGAATAACAGGGGTAGCATAACAAGCAGCAAGTATGAGGCAGTCCACTGAATCACATGGGGAACAGCCAGAGCAGCTGAGGGATTTCGAAAACACGTCTAACACCCACACTGTGGTAGGGTTCCGCACTTTGTGAGAGCAAAAAATGAGCCGTAGTTAGCTAACCCAACCCACGTTGAGTGGTGTGGTTTACCATGACAGTGTCAGTTGTCAACATTAAATAGGTAAGTGGAAATGGTTCAATGCCTTTATCACGACTGTCTTTCAATGTACTGTGGAGGACACCGTTTGCCGCGGAATTGTCGTACCAGGCTAGGGAGAGTGAACGGAGCATTGAGTTTCGCCGATGCTTGATGGTATAAAAGTATAGTTGTTCGAACCTTTTCTTTGGGTCTACCAAACGACCTTTCCTTTCCACGATTTCGAAGTTCGCCCTGACACTTATGCAGAAGGTAACTGTTGACTAATGATATATACGGCGGCGTTCTAATACCTGACGAAGGGCGAAAACTTTATCTACACAACCATGTTCAGTGCTGAACATGTGTGTTCTTCTCGTGCATTACCGGAGAGCTTACGAAAAATGGTGGAAATCAATCTTATAATATATTATATAATATAAGCTTATATAATATAAGCTGCGCATGGTACGCGAGGTTTTCTCAAAAACTCAGTCCACGTCTATCATCGGGAGAGTCAGATTTGCGAGAATCAAGCCGGGTTTCGCCCAGGCTAGGGTTTTACTAACCATATCTTCACCTTGCGACAAGTGTTCAAAATGTCCCACTCCTTCAGACGACCAACAATGATAGCATTTCTCGATCTCAGATCTGCATTTGGACAGGCACGTTGCCGCGGCGTGTGGAAGGTCTTCGAAGGTCATCTGTGCTTGACTCTAGGTGCCTCCGACGCACTGCACGGGTTTGGTGGGAACATCAGATTAGTAATGCTGAGGTACACCAGATGTTTTTCAAGCAAACGTGACTCTCCCTCGATAGACCAGCTGTTCGTACCCTAGAAGACCTTTAGTTGGCAGAGGTCTCTTCACCCATCCGTGTTGGAACATTGGTAGCTCGGGTGCACTAACTGGTGATTGATCAGGTGGCTGTCGATCTGCCAAGTTCGGCGAACAGATCAACAGCCACCTGATCAATTACCAACCCATCCATGTTTCCAATGAAGACGATACAAGGGCGACCAGCCCACGACTTGAAAACGAAGCATGAAAGGTGTTACCAGTCAACTCAGTCGCGTTGGCAACTGCTGCCTCTCTGGGACGTGACAAACCAATGCTTAGTGACACTGGCAGATATGGTTGTCTTCACTGCGTAGCGCCCTCACTCCCTGCCATACCGACCAAAAAGAACCACTTAGTGTCAATGAATTGACTGGACCATCGCCTCCAGCACGTAGCTCTCATTCCCTTATTCTACTTACCACCGACGAACGAAGCTGTAGCAGATGGAATCATCGTACTTCAGCTCGCGGTTTCCAGATGATAAACTGAACATCTCATCAACTGCGATTGCATATGAATTTCCTCCTCCGCAACAGTCCAAGGAATGTCTACCAGGAGCAGATGGCCAGTTAAACTGTACTTGAAGGAGCTCTACACATAGCTCGGATCTTGAAAATTCGTGAGCTATCCATCTCACCGACTATATCACTAACATCAAGCTTTGGCACGAATATGATGGAACAGCTTTCTGATGGTTCCATATGCAGCAGTGAATTCTATTTCTGAAGCGCAGGCACACATGATCTCCTGAAAACGCTTCAGGGGATGCGGTAGGTTGCTGCGTCAGATTGGAAGAAATGTGAAGAAACAGGGTGGAGTTACACGACAACTCTTAACGATGGCAATGCAAGTGGTACATACGAGGTGCATCCAGTGTTGTCCGGATGCACATCATAGAACAACATCCAGCTTCTTTTTCAGTCTGTTCTGATGGGTGGTTAGAACAGAGGACTCTATTGGCTAGTTTAAGTCTATTTAAGGAGTCTCGTGTTCCCTTGAGCCGCCAAATGCAAACTTTTGCGTAGACGAAAGCGCGGTCAGAATCAAAGTAAAACGGGTCAATTATGGACGCTATCGCACACTGCTTTCACCTACTGCTGCTCATAGTATGGTCTATTCGTTTCTGAGGCTGTGTCACAGGTGACTGAAGGTTTGCACTTGCGAGTTCGTTGACAGAATATAAACTTCCAGTTTTTTGTCAGAACGGAACTTATCCAATCCGAAGGGCTCTGTAAATAACTATCATACGGTGTTGAATGTCTGAATCCGGGACTCAAATTCCCAGCTACAATGGCTGTCCGATCCGAAAGTTTTTGCACAAGGCTATATACTTGTCTTTAACCTTATCAAGATTGTGGTCTGTTGGAACGTATGCACGTACAAATGAACTGCTGCGAGATTTTTCGGATCATATTTACTCTGCAGAGTAATCAGAAAAAGCAAATCTGAAAGTGAAGCCCCGGTGCTGTCACCCGACGCTATGTTGCGTCTGTGCCATGGCCGTTGGGTCTTTGCAACAGTTCACACATATACCATCTGGCGCGTGCCCAAAGGGAAGTTAAAAGTGGTGAGACAGTTAGGCCCCTCTCTAAAAGAAGCATTACCAGATGAAATTTCTGGACTCCGCACACAGATCGTTTGTTGGCTGGTATACCCAAGCTTCTTCAGGTTGAAGGTATCAAGTTTCAACAATGAAAGTGTATCGTTAAAGTCAATGTATGGAAGTGAGCTAGGATCACAGTCAACGATATCTGTTGGAAGTTATAAATGACAATGATAGTGACATGTAGTCAATGCTGGTGGTCGAGAGGGACGGGGAAAATAAGTAATGACAAACTGTTGTGAACGCAGGTTGGGAATAGGGACAGTCAAATAGTAGTCTAATAGTAGTGTCACAGGTACGTTTGGTTTACGATTTGTTCGGGAGCGGAGTGTCCAAATTAAAAAGGAACGTATTCAAAAGGATTTCTACCTAGAGCCTTCCGCTGAGGAATGGGAGCGCAAACAGAGAAGCAAAGCACGAAGCCATCTTCAAATGGGATTCAGTGACCAAGGCTCTAGTTGATACACCATTAGGATGGCAGGTGACCACTTAGGACGCATTGTACACTCATCCCGGTCAGCGGGCACCAAGGCGGTGTGATACGGAGTTTAGTCCTTTCCTTTTTGTCTGTTGAACGGAAGCCCGCGATGGTATAATGAAAAGACTAATTCAACGGGAGACAGCGACCAGTTCTGCGTAGAACCCAGCCTTAACGGGTCGTTCCTATGTCTTTCCGTAGCCTATTACTTGGGTCAGTGACGTGGTTTTGAAAGCTACGCTGGCGTTTGAAACGATATCATCATTGGGGATATGCAGCTTTCTATGGAGAGCCCACTCACCCACGGTATCGTGGTAGTACCGTCGCTATTTATTCTTGATGAGCCGCTGAATCTCAAGCCATGCACCATTAAGTATCGGCCTCAGAGTACACTAGTCAGTGTTCAGAATTGTCACCACCCGGGAATATCCAACCAAATAGACCTACACGGGGGTGGTCCCGTACGGAAAATGTGGAACAGGAGGAACCAACTAAAACAAGTGATAGAGACTATAAATAGTCAATAGTCTGGCGCAGTAATGGAGCAGCATTGAAAGGTGGATAATACCACGTGCCCCTGGCTGCCAATTAGCCAAACTCGGGCAACCAATCATTGTATATACTATCACATTTACCTGTAAATGACGGTTCTAATTCGCTGTCCCCTGATTTACTTGCAATGGCCGACGCGTTCTCCGGGCCACTTGGCAAATACAGCTGTTCGAAGCTGCTACCTTACAGTTCTGCCCTGTCTGCAAAGTCCCACGTACCGGAGTACGGGCAGTATACGAAACGGAAAAAAGCAACAATTATGAAGCAGAAAGTAGGGATGATTCTACAGAAGGGCGCTGCTTTTCAAGTAGACGAAATGAACCGGTAAGTCGAAGAATCCAGACTTATTTCTTACCTTGGCATACACGGTCGGAACGTGGGCCACACGACCTTGCTTCATACATTCCTGTAGGGCATGGACCGGAACAACCTGAACGAAACAAATAATGGAGAATTTTCAACACAGGAAAAATCATCCAAATGAACTCAATGAATGCAGCCAGACGACCGTGGGGATAAAAGACGGAGGAATTACATTACACAAAATGCCAAAAAAAGACGGAAAGAAAACACGTACGTTTGCATTCAATTGACTGATTCCGCCCACAATCCCCATGGGCCCAAAAGCCTTTAGGGCACGTGGTATCACAGTCTGAAACAAACGAAGACAGTATAAGGTTACGGCCAACATTATGCACGGAACTGGGTCAAACTTGAATAAGCTCAAATGCGATATGGGAGTAGTATGAAATCCTCGAACTTGTACAAGGGACCCACGTTACCAGTCGACCCTGATCTCATATATTCAGTACAGTATACAGCAGCTCCTATTCTCTCAATAGGTAGGCAAGATGCTCGATTGATTTTGACGTTAGTTGGAGCACGTCCTGCGCATCACATACGCATGAAAGGTAGCAGCAATGTTCGTCAGATCAAAGTTTTAGCTAGTACATAGTTTTCCCCCCATTGCTTTCTTACTCTGCTTTCGCTGCTACTGTCTCTCCAGCTTTGAACTTGGCGCATCTGGTTAAGAAAATTCCCAGAGGATCAATAAATTTTATTCCACAAGAGACCAGTTTTTGGAAAACGGATAAACTAATTACCTAGGGACTTACAGCAAAACATATTGATAGTCTGCCAATATGCCATCCCAGGGGTTCTAAACAACAGCAGACGATAGTTAATTGCTTCTAGCGACAGTTTTACGTAATTGTCTGCTCGATAAACGCGTCAGGTATGAGCAGATATATTCATGAGTGCGGCCAACAAGTTGCATTGGTAAATAGTAGAACAAACTAGTCGGCTCTCGATCGGAGGTTAATTAGTCCAAGTTCAACTCCAGTTGTTATTTGTCTGGGTGTGAAAATCTGAGCATTTTTAAGCCCTCATGTCTATTTCAAGTTGTATGGCAGCTACGCAATGAAAAGATGACACACATGGAGGACGAAAACTTCGAAAAGATTTCTTACCAACCATCAAGTGAAATGAACATACTCAAGCCATTATAGTGTCTTTTAGTATCAGGCGGTGTTGGAGACTGTTTATGATTCCTAAAAAGTGGGAATTGTTGCGTGTCAGCCCTCAGTACGGCTGATCTGGCTGAGCAAGATAAATATTACTGATTGTGGTGCTATCAGGAACCACTCAAGTTAACGTAAAAAGGGTCACTGGGATGTTATCCCAAGAGGTGGATGGTACTAATTCTGCCCCAACTTCTCATGAACACCTCGTACCTGCGTCACAAACTGTCAGCGTCAGTTTGCGCCATTCTGAAAGTGACAGAGGAGCAACACTCGTCTTGATGGACGATCCGACATGCGTGGTGCAGGGTCCAGCCGCCAGATATTTTTAGAGACTGAATCACATGCTGTACAACCAAAAACATTCCTTCTGATAACTTAGTTACACACACACGCTCCATCAAGGTCAACAAAGGGTGTAAGATAATGGTAGTCAGAAAGATTAGGATCATGTCACACAACTATATAACAAAAAAGTCCGTGATGTAGAATGGGAAACAGAACCCTTTAAGCCCATTGATTTTCTTTTGAGACGCGTTAAGTGGCGTGAATCGGCAGTCGTGGTTTGGATCCTAGAAAGTGAGGCACTAACTTCAACGGACGCATTTCCGTCAGATCAACAACCTCCAGCGATTCTTGAGCCATTATGGGCGCGTTCGGAGATGGCACATTCTAAGCAGTACTGTACTTCTGGACGCCAAGCGCATACTCATCATCGTCGTCATCACAGACAGCAACATCGGTGTTGACACTGATGCTTCGCTGCCGCACAACCGTAAAGCTTATCTAATTATATTTAAATCCTTAGAATGAAAAGAAGAGAAAAGAGTGGGTGAGGGTGGGGACCTGGTGCTGGCCTATCGCAAGCATTCTAAGGTGCCTACACCTCCAGGCGCTCAGTCAGACAATCTAGAAAGAAACTGAAAATACGAACGCCACTGACACCGAGCAGCCGCCATTTCTCGCAATGTCTTCAGCCAAGCGCAAAGAGGTCCCGCGGACCCCATCCTGGGAGGCATACTGCACCAACAACATACAAACTCTTCATAATCTCCCTCACACCCTTCTCCGAAGTAATACGTCGCCCAACTCGTGGTTTGCGACATTCTGAAGGAGGCACAGAGAACAACAGTCGTCTCGCTAGACGGTGTTTCGGCATGCGTAGCACATGGCCGAGCCACTGAAGTTGATGGTGCTCGATGTTTTCCGCGACCTAAGTACCGACTAAAGTAGTGAGTTCATCAGACACACTTCCGTCAGAGCTAATACAACTACCGAGGCATTTAAAATTCTCCACAACATCCAGTGATTCTCCATGAATTGTAAGAAACATGGTCAGAGACTTCAGGTTTTGAAGCATGACTTTGCACTTTGAAGGTGCTAGGCGCATGCCGAAAGATGGTATGATGGTGGTCAGTTTATTCAACAAACCTTGTGGTGCGCCTTCGTCTTCAAAGATGAGGGCGATGTTGTCTGCGTACACCAGATCGACAAGGTTCTCACTAACAGCAATTTGAACACCGAGGTTTTGAAGATCTCCCAGCGTTCGCCTCAGTATTTCATCAATGACGAAATCGAACAAAAATGGAAGGAGTGGACATCCTTTTTGGATACTGATTTTTCTAGGGAACTTTTTGGAGAGCTCACCACACTCACACGCCCAGAAGTACGTAAATGTAGGGCCCGCATTATGTTCACAAACTTCTGGAGCATACCATGTTAAGTGGAGTTAACAGTACTGAAGGATCGGCAGAATCGAACCCACCCTTGAAGTCAAGGAACACCAAGATTGTGGGTAGTCTGTACATATGGCGTTGCTCTAACGCCTGACGGAGTGTGAAGATGTGGCCGACGCAGCCTGTACCCGGTCGAAATTCCGCTTGATGCTCACGGGTCAATGATTCTCGTGCCGCTGTAAGACGACGAAGCATCAGTAAGACCAGGGGCCTTGTTACAATGGGAGTCAAACTAACACCTTTGTGATTGCCAAATTAATTGCGAGTACCCTTTTTGAAAATGGGCACTAGTGTCGATCCAACCCAGTAACCTGGAACGGTATCTTTCTCCCAGATAGACACAAATAGGCTAGGCAGGCACTGGCTGAGAGACCCACCGCCATTCTTGAACAGAGTAGGTGGAAGGTCGTAGAGAGATGTACACTCGGACACTTCTGAGGTTGAAGTCGGCTCCATACTCAAAGTTCACCTATGCGCTGAAGGCCAGCATTGCAGAGTGGAGGTAGCAGGTGGCCAACTGAATTCCTGTTCGAAGTACTGTGCCCAGCGCTCTAAAGGAGTTGTTTTGCGGGGTATCAAGGAACTATTCTGGTCCCTAATAATTTCGCTGACAAGAGGCGTCCGAGGACCAGTCAAAAGAATCAAGTGGAACAGCCTGCGGAGGTTTCCAGCATTTTTCACACGTCCCATTTCTTCGGCCTTTCGAGTTCACCAAGCTTCGTGGTCTGCAGGAACACTAAGTTTTATCTGGTGCCGGATGATGCGTCGGGTTGAGTTGTGGTTACGGTCAGGCTGAATCCGTCGCAGAACCTCCAGCAAAGGTACGGTCACACCAGAGATCTAATGTTTGGATGAGGTTGGCTGGGTTGTATCGCAGTCAGAAGTTCCGGCTCTGAGTAGCACGTTGGATATCTGTTCCCAGTGGTTGTTTCTAACCTATATCGGACCGTCCGACAGGCGTTTGAGGGGCTGGTTCTGATAGGTTAGTTTGATATCTGGGTCCACTGGGTTATCAATGGCCAACCGAGTTGTGCCCTTTTTGCGTGGACCTGAAAAGCAGCAGTGCACAAGTGCACGGTCGGAGACCACGCTGGTATTCCAGAAGGAAAGGCAGACAATGATCGACGCTCAGCACCGGTAACTGAAGCCGGGACTGGTTAGTTAGTGGGTACCATGCTGCCAATCGATTTCCGCTGTTCCGGAAATCGGTATTGTGATCGGCACACAGCTGAAGTGGACGATATCCGTTGTCCGTGCATCTCCTATCCAATTCAAGACGACCACCCGATCGGGCCACACCAGCGCTTAGTCTACCCGCCTGGGCGACGTCTAAGCTTTTAGCCCGTTGTAAAAGAGCACCTAGAGCGTCATAGAAACTGCCTGGCAGATTCACAGCTACAGTCTGCTGGGGTGTAAGCAGACACAATAAACATGTTGCGATGGACCTCACTTTCTAGAGATTTTCTCAAAGACGTTGCCAAACGAACCGATCAAAGGCGACTATCAACGGGTAACCAATCAAGTAGAGGCGGTTCAGCTCGGTCACTCAATACAATACCCACCTCAGCATATCCAGCTGCCTCTGCACCACCAGAGGTGCGCATCCGGAACCTGGAAGAGAGCGAGGGGGCAGTCAGTCCAATTACAGTACTTGCGTACTGTATCCCTGTTTCTGACAGACAGTTTACATCAATATAGAGGGAATCCAGCGTACGAACAAGAGCCAGCTGTTGTCCTGCTTTCTTCAGTGTGCTAGCATTAAAGACAGCTAAGTAGACCGGCTTTCGGGGTTTGAAAACATATTTCGAAGTGTTGAGGTTTTTCACTGAAGTCGGATGTATAGAAGCCGCAGCTGAGTGTGACGCACGGTGAACAATGCGGTCAGTCCTAGTGCTGGAATCTGCGAAAATAGTATTCAAACTCGGGTGGGGTAGGGTAGAAGAGGGAAAACTTGAAAGTGTAGGAAGGGAGGCATCAGCAGTAGTATGTTTTCACTTATCTGCCCCGCTGTATGCAGCAAGTAAGGCGACCCGGCTGGTGACACCACGCGATCTGGCATGAGATTATTTTTAGTTTTGAGTGTCATACTGAACGACGGTGCGCAGTTATGTAATGGTACTTGCGACATTCGTTCACCCTCAAAGATTAGAAAGACATCGTCCGCATATTCCAGATCGACGGGGTCTCACCATCCAGGCTTCGACACAACAGGAGGTGAAAACGGGATTTCTACCAGGCAATAAGACGAGCACTTCTCTACCTATTCAGTACACGGTGAAAGAAAAATGTACGACAGCATCTTCAGGAGACTTTCCACCCAGAATTATTTGGTCTTAGGCGTATTCCCGCGCTCCATATTTTTGGCTGAAATGTCAGGACAGATTGTATTGTGCTCTTCCCTTCTCACACACCTCTCTCCCCACTAAACGGAACGTTTAGTGGAAAATTTATTTTGCAAGTCTAATTATATGAATGCCCTTAAGATCGATACAATTGCGGTAAACTTGGTACTTAAAAAGAATGAATAAGTTCGGTCACTACAGAGAGGCAATCTTGTCTCGAGATGTCCATGTCTTGGGGAGAAGTGCACAGGCATACGACCTTCCTGGCTGAAGTTCACTTGGCTCTCCTTGCATTTCGTTGGGACTCCTACAGAACAAAACAATCAACTGAACTTAGAGGCAAGAATTCTATCACTTCCTAACTGGATTGCCTAGCTAAGGCATGTGGGGCGTAGTGCTCGGGTTCACTGAAGTTTGCCAAGAATTCTGGGTCAGTCTACTTCAGGACACCTTACTACAAAATCATGCGGGGAATAGTCTATTTCATTGTTGTCCAAAGGTGTGAATAATTTCTTCTTCTTGGCCCTTTTTCCTGACGGCATTTGATTTTTCACACTAAGTCCCCATGCGTCCCTTTTGTTTCTAAGCTTCGGTGGTTCATTCCACATTGTTGTGTGGTAATTACGTCAAAATTTACCACCAATGTACTGCAGTCGATCAAGATGAATGACGATCATGCCACCATATTATGGGTTGACAGTGATAATCCGGGTCATCAGTTAGATGGAGCACTGCAAGTCGCAAAACGGCAGTTTGCTGTGCGCAAGAGAAAATATGTGACAGACAAAAGCCCCCTCCTCGCTCGGGAACTTCCTAGAAAATCATGCAACCTTTTTTCAAACGAATAAGTCTGGAATGTTTTGCGTCAGTTCCTTCGCTAGGTATTTGTCCTGAGTTGCCTACTTTCTCCATCAACCACCCCTGAACTTTGCTTCGCCCGCAAGAATCAACTGGGTAGGAATACTCCTGAATGGTAATGAGTATAGCAACATTGTTACAAATCCAGCCGAACCACATTCGGGCCGGCTAACATCGACAGACCGGAGAGCGAATGACGGAAATCGGAGGGCCTAGTTCTGAGGGAACCAGTGGAGTATCACTGTAGAACCAGGCTTAATACTAAATTCCTCTACAGACAGGACGCCTGGTCATGTAGACTTCATGCCAATCCAGCAGCACTGTGCGTTCACCTGAAAGTAGTGGTCTATCAGACGTAACATGCTACTCATAAGGTTGCTGAAAACCCTTCATTCAGCCGAGTCTCCTTTCAGAACCGAATTCGTACGCAACTGAGAGTACTTGTCGACAGTAGTCTAGTACTTTTCTAATGCAAGAATACTAGTCATGTTGGGATGACTTGCATGACGAACAATAGTGTGCACACAAAATAACTTTCAGTCGAACGTTCTCTTTTTTGGAACGCTTCTTAAATGAGAAAATCACTAGATTGTTTAGCGACCCTTGAATTCGTTAAATCGTAATCTGAGAATATCAGACGAACTTCCATTCTTTGAGTTTATTTGCTGAACCGCCCTGAATCACTTGCTCAACATAGGTTTACATTTGCATTTATGGCATCCTGCGATACCTGAAAGTCGGGAAGCTGAATAGGATCTACGGGCATAATAATACGAAGAAGGCAAATGACAGACGGCCTTTTGTTTCATTGATTGTGCTAGGCGTACCCCTATCACATACCAAACAAAGTGCGGACAATGGAAGCCTCAGTAACAAGAAGCGGCGTGGGAGAAATAACAACTTAGCAATACGTCTAACCATACGCCGGCATGAAGCGACTGGACGTCACCGTGCCATGACGGTTTGTGTACCTCCATAAATCTTTAAACTGGGAAGTGTACGTGTGACGCTTACGGAGCGTGATACCAAGTTAGTCAATGGGTAGGGGTCCGACTAACACAGCCTCCAGGTTGCGGGTTAGAACGTGTGGCGACGTGCCCCTTAAAATTGTAGCCTACCATGATGGTCTTAAGCCAAACACCTTGAACTGACTCAGTTGAAGAGGTCTCTGAAAATATACATGCTGTGTACACATATCTAATCGACACCTTACGGGGACCAACTACCGAATCCAACGCATAGATCCTAACACAAAATACCAAGGGTGAACGGAGCTGGAGTAGTTAGGCCAACTGAACAACCTGTGGCCGGATGGACAAATATAACCAAGATTGCAACCGACCTACAAACAAAAAAGTCGAGAAACTAAAACAACTATTTTTACCGTTCTTCAGCGCGTTCAACAACATACGATGATCCGGCAGCAGAACCTGCAACTCACCAAGACAAGGATTACCGGAGGGGCACAAACAGGTATAATCACCGGGCCGATTCGTGCATACTCCACCAAGTCGGGTACAGGAGCTGCGTAGTTGAGCGCTGGCACATTCATCAACATCCAAACAGATGCGGCCTTTCGCATTCTCCAGGTCGATGTTTCCTAATCCTTCGAGGATACAATGGAAACAAAAGGAATCCCTGAATTTGTGGATAAGGAATTAACGCATCGTTTGCCCCCTAGCTCCAATGAATTAAGGGGAAGAAAATCCCAGACCACTCAATATCGTAGTTAAGGTAATAATGACAAGAACGATGAATTGTTTCACCTTGAACGAAACAACTAGGAGTGACAAAAAACCTTTAATGAGAAGCGTGGGTATCTGAAACACCAAACATCCAGGCTTGTCACGAAATAAGCGGAGAAACTAGATTTTCCAATAACGGAGACACTAACACAATGACAAATAAATATATAGCACGAAAAACGACTGTTGGCGGGTGGTATCAACCACGGGTCTGAAAATGGCAGTAAACTAGCAAATCGGTGGATTTTGGGATCCGCGGAGGACAAGTGACGTACGGATGCTGGGGTTTCTGTCTTTGTTAGTCATCTCAATAGTGCCTTGCCTCCACTTGAAGTGAACTACGCTGATTTGTCAGTCCTGCCTGACAATACAAAAGACTCTCTGCATAATGGCTCTACCTGTACCAACTTCGTCCTTAATTTGACCATATGGCCGTCTTACTGATGGTTCGAAACTAACTTACAACTTTAAGTGACAGAGTATCCTTTCGGAGGTGTTACAGAGGGATTACCATATTTTCGTGGATGTTTTTGAGACGGTATAAGATATACCTTCCGGTAGCGGTAGCCTAGCTTACGGAGGCAGGCTTCTGGTTAAGGGTAAGCTTATCGAATGGCAGTCACTATATGTAGAGAGCCGACGAAGGAAAAGACCAATAGAAAGTGAAAAAAGTGCGATGGTAATTTGTATGCCACCAAATTTGCACGGTGGACGTCGAAATAGTTGTTAACCAGGAAATTAATTTGTCTGGACGGAAACTGCCTCTCAAAGACTTTCTAAGAGGCTGTGGTGGAGTCAGCCAAGATAAAATAGCACGATGCGGACTGTAAGAGTGGCGTTGTCTCGCGCCATTGCATCTGTTCACCAGTGGCGCATAGCTGAATGGCAGAGTCCGAGCTTTTGTCTGGAGGTCGCGGGTTAGAGTTTCACGAAAAATTCGCGAATGTTAACTGTTGACGGGAGATAACAGGGACGAAGCATTTGTGCAGTGCTCCTCGGCTTTCTGCACACTTTAATCTCACTTGTAGGATTAAATCCACACTTGAAACTCCGTAATGGTCACCGTCAGTAGAAGTGCCTGCTATATACCGAGACATATCTGGCCATGGCGTTATAGAGCGATTCGACCAACTATTTATAGCTGACAGGTAGTGTAGGAATCATTGGTGAGAGAAAAACACAGTCCATAAAACTGCTTTTACGGCTTCGAGAAACTAGCACGGATATGTAAAGTGCAAGCTATTAAAACAAGGAAAAGTTGTTTCTGAAGGCATCAGTATACAACTTCGATCTCACAATAATTATAAAGATGGTACCAATAACTCTGGAACTTACGGTTTCCGTGCAGCAACAGACGATCTCGGTCTTTTGGTCCGGCTGGTCGGTAACCGCGCTGACAAATACAATCGTGACGAGCGCCCGGATCACACGAATGCTCACAGGCGTAGCGTTGTCGACATATACGTGTGCCTAGAATCTGATGGGCGTTCGTCGCGTCTAAGTATGAACATAAAATCGATCGAGTGTGAGGTCTATATTACAACATGATATGTAAAGTCCAATGTCAACGAAAGCATAAATTACAGGTAAGCGTAAAGTTCAAGTTAACCTTGACCTAGCCCATCATTCAACTGCTCAAGTAAACAAAATCACAGAACATCCACGTGGAGGAGACACTATGCAATTAATAGTCTCTCCAAGTCACGAAACAACAGAGACGGGAAAGTGTTGCCTTGAAGCGACTACATGTTTGACGGCACTCGGGGTGGGACCACAACCACCTTTTTGTCCAGAAACTTGGAGAAGTTGGTCACTCGGGGTGTACGTTTGAGTGCATTTGTTTTTTTGCCTGCTCATAGGGAACTCGGTTACCTTCTGATGATCGACATTTGACTCTCCTAATTATTTGAAATGCCCGAACACTGACGGTCGATTTGACATAGTATACTAGCGTCCAAATCCATGTCTGCTACGGGAAATCAATACTGTACTGACTAATGCTGGTCAGACATGAGAAAGTGTTTGCCCATAATTGACAGACAGACACCTGAGTAAGAATATCCAAAGCAATGCATTCACAGTCTGGAACCTGCTCCCGACCAGACATAAGAAGCGATTGGCTAAATCTAACTGTTGAGTTACGACTGTCCTTTAGCAACTTTCGATGATTTGCCGACTAATGGCGTTGCCAACGCACTGTAACCGTTCATGCACCCCACTGAGCTGCAGGAGATAAGTGGACATCTTTGGTTCGAATCGGCTATCTTTTATTCAATTTGCTATAACCTTTTTCTTTCCCAACTTGGTCATTTTAGACTTCCTGTCTACTAATAACGTTCATGTTCTCCTTAGAAGGCGTTCGGTCCGAATCAGTGTTTTGAGCAATCCAACATTTGGCGATTCCCTAAGGGTGTGACCTCCATTAGGCAGGGTCATTTCCATGGGAAATCTACAGCGGCATTTATCGTCGGCAATAACCTTACAAAGGACTGTCCAGATAACAGCACAAACACCGGAAGATGGTAACCTGTGACCGTATCTCTTAGAAGTATACTGTATTTTCCCAACCGTCGGATTTCGAGCAAAAGTTCGCGGCCGGGATTGAAAACTTGAACTCTGGTGGACCATCACTCCAACCCGGATTGAAACTCTTTGAACGAGGTTGAGTGTGGTTCTTCTTGTCCAGGCATCTTTCTATGCAGTCATGAAATTTGGTTGATTCTGAAGGGCCAACTGATTAGGTGACTGCTCTCGCGGCTGCACCCCCAGCTGAATTTAGGCATCCGCGTTTCTGTTTGTAAGACATTCCCCATTAATTTGACGTTTACTGTCAGCCTATTGTTTAAAATGTGTGAAGGAACAAGAATCCAGGCATTAGTGTCTTAGTTTGGCGCAAGAAAGAACGCGTTCCGAGCTTTCTCATAAAGTAGGAAACCCTGAGGCCGCCACCAAGGACACATCCAATGCGACCGTTCCAGGTGGGAGGACACCGTACAGGGTGTTGTACTTCACCAAACATTAGTGACTTACAGGTAACGCAACACTCGTGACGGATTTTAAATTGTCGAGCTAATAAACACTCACACAGCTAGTCCGGTGCCCAGTTAATAAAGGATAGAGTGGACACGGACGAAAAGGGACAATGTGAAAAGCTGGAGGAAAACAAAACAAAAACACTAGCATTCAGCTAGTTAGCCAATATGTAGTCGAATATATTCGCAACTTTCTGTGAACAACCTCGTAACTAGAGTAGGTGGTCAGCCGATCAACAAACGTACCGTATATGTGAACAACACCTCGTTCGACTCTCGGGGACAACCAAACCTCAGTTCTGCTCGACGCATTCAACCAAAGCTGAATGGAATCTGGTGAACGTCGAGTTCCCTTTTTAATCTCCTGTTTGTCACTGGAGAACTGACGGGGTCGGTTACCGTCCATTTTCGGTATCATATCACGAGGGAGCCAAATGGTGACCCGAACAGTCGGGGAGACATTTGATTTACTTGTTGACGACAAAATATCAGCACTGGCCGGAGAGAATGGTTTGATTACATTCCAGCGTATTGGACGGTCGTGGCCTACAATTTGGTCGCCCAACTCTGGGGATCCAAGTGCCACAACCACCAACAGCCAAAGGAAGGTGAGCATTGTGAGAGTGGTGAATCGTAGACTAGAATGGAAGCATCAAAATCGCAATAAGGTGGGGTTAATAATTATACGGGCAACGAGAATACTATAAACGCTAAATGTATGGTACCGACGGATGTTCAACCTAGTTGTTGCTTCCCACAGCTCACACTTCAACCTGCGACAGCAATTTATATGTTTCTGCATTACAGGATGACTCGTCTGTCCTCAGTAGATTACCAAGCGGGACTTTGTTTGGGTTAAGCGGCACACAATCGCGGTTCCATGGGTTCATTAGAACATAAAAATCCGTTGCACAGCGGCTTCAGGACAAAAGAGATAGGTAGTAGTTAGATTAAACATTGACAATGGAAAAAGAATCTTCGGGATACTTCCATGTCAGCCCTCAGACACAAGGCAATGTCAACCAATGGATTGGGGTTTAGCTCAGTTTGGATGGGTGAATGTGTTAAGTCGAACAAAATTCAGTCGCCCAAGAGATCGGTGCAACTTTATGTGATATGGACGGGGCACCGAAACTACGCGGCTGAAGAGGGGAAATTTGGCCCGTCATTGCAAAGCCAAGATGCCAAATGACGTCACTGTTCCTTGTAATTTGGAAGTCCGTCACAAACAGACTGGACCTTACCATGGTGTGATGGTGTGTACCACCAGAAACCATTGAGATATACTGTGGCGTGCCCGTGCGACATTCGCAGTCTCTCATACCAGATTGGTGAATGGTTAGAGGTCTGATGAATACAGTCCTTTGGTCCTCCAGGTTGGGGGTTGTGTAGCGACTTAATCTATAAAAATTGGAATGGACTTGCATTACCCACCAAACACTACTGCCTTTCGGTCAGGCTTTTGAGCCAAATGAGTTGGTTGAAGACCGTAATCGTCCTCCTGTCTAGGTGTGGGAGCCCTGGCAGTATCCCAGCCCAGGTACAACCATGAACTGCACACTTACCAATAATCTCATGCCACATCAGCCGTCGCGTGATGCCATCAGAAGGCTCGCCTCATTTGCTGCGTACAGCAGGGTGCGTAGGCGAAAACAGGCTAATTCTGACACCTCGCTTCTTTCACTTTCACGTAATTTTTCTTCCCCCTCCCCCTACCCCACTAATAATTCCCTTCTTGTAGGCTTTCGGTTAGGACTGATGACTCCGTTCGTCCTGCATCGTTTTGGGAGGCAACATCTGCGCATCATACAGTTCGCACATCCTCAGGCAACTCGGTAGGCCAGTACCAGGTCCCCTATCCCATGTATTCTTTCCTTTTCATTCGCCTATGTGCAGTTCGTCTAGCAACGTCTGTGAAGGAGTCTCACAAGTGGAGAGTTGATCGCAGTCTGTTTGTCAAGTCTTCTTGCGCCCAAACGACTGCAGCTCTGACACCATCAAAAACAAGTTTAATGGTGCCCTGAATGCGACCTGGAAGTTCAGATATCGTTGTGGTTTCCGGAGATCTGAATGCTTAGCGCATCTGAGACTCAATTGGCTGGTAGACATGGAGTGGACTCGGTAAATATGGATAACGGCGAATGATTGCTTCAGCTGTGTGCTGACCACAGGTTGTTTTTATACAGTACTAACTTCCGAAGTAACCGAAGTCGTCTGGCCAAATGGTGTTGTCCTCCAACAGCGTGCCAGCCACGAACCCGAATTGACCACATCGCCACCAGTTATAGATGGCGCGGATCAATAACTGACTGCCGCTCGGTCTGGATTCCGACCACGCGCTCGTCAGAAGTCGCTCCATCATTAAATGTGAATTCATACTGGGACGAGATCGTTACCTCTTTGCAGTGTTGGGAGTTTTGACTGTGGCACGGCGCTACCAGGCCCACTCAAGCACTGGATAGCAGACCAAACAGTGGCAATGCCTAAATTTCGGATAAATATCCTCTCCGATCCCGAACATAATTTGGTTCGACGAATTCCTGGACATCAAGTGAAAGTGAGCGTGCGTGCAGACCGCGAAGATTCGTGGACGCGGAAGGTTGAAGAAATGGAAGAAGCCCAGAAATTCGGGAACGCCCGAAGATTGTTTTAGTTGATCCGTGCGACCAGTCGACGGAAACCGCTTCTGAGCGAAACCATCAAGGATCAGACTGGAGCAACCATCTACAGTAAAGGACGCCTCGGCCGCTGGGATGAGCACTTTGAACAACAATTCTCGTGGCCACTTGATGCCACCCATTTGGACCCCCCAAGTGAAGTAGGAGTCTGGACTGTCAATCCGGAACCCTCTATGGCCTCGGAGGTTTATGACTGCATATGTTCTCTTAAACGTTACCGAACTCTTATTCCGGGCGACCTCCCAACCTCATTGTTCAAAGGTGAGGGTGAAGTCCTCAGTCAGTGCTTGTCTGTTTGCCTACATTCGGGAAAAGGAGACTGTCTCAGACAATGGAGAGAATCGGTGGTAGTGCACCGGAAGCTGCGTTGGTTAGGTCATGTGCTGCGCATGCCGAAACATCGTTTGCCGAGGAGAGTGCTGTTTTCCGTGCCCAATTCAGAGTGGTGAAAGTAGAGAGGTGGCCAACCCTTGACCTGGTAGAAGGGTATGAAGAAGATTACGGAACGTTTGGGTGCTGTCGGTGCTACTCGCCTTCCAGGATGGGGACCGCGTGATCCCCACTGCGCCTGGTTGGAGACACTGTAAGATATGGCTACCAACCGATGTCAGTGGCGTTCTTGTTGTCAGTTTCTATCCAGATTGCCTGAATGAGTGTCTGGAGGTGTACGCACTTCGGAATGATATGGTAGGCTAATACTAAGTACCTTTCCAATGCACTTCCATTCTTTTCTTCAAAATAAGGCTTTCTAATCAATCATGGTTGTACGGCAGCGAAGCATCAGTGTTGAACACTGATATTATGCTGTGAAAGATGATGAATTTCGAAGACCAAGACTTACTGTTTGCTGACTTTCGGTCCAGACCGGTCTGCACTCTTCAGAGCCGACCGCGGATTCGTTCCACCTGAGGGAAGGGTAGCTGAAGAACCAGGAGCAAACTGAGATGACTGTGTACCACTTTCCCCCGAACTGGGGCCGTTCTTGGGTGGTCGACCCAAGCTTGCTGATTTGAAATCAACCGACAGTGATACTTGAGGCTGTGGGATAGACAGAGGTGTGTCACTGGTGTTAAACGGACGAGGAATAAATTCAACGGTGAATCAACACTTGTCTTACTGATAGGACGCGATATTCGGTTGATAGTCAGGGAGTGTAACGAATAGACTGACAAACTACTCTGACGTCGGGAGTACGGGTAGCACGGACTCACCTCTTAGACCTACACTTAGACTTACCTCGGTGGAAGGAACAGCCAACAGATCCGAGGATTGCTCCGTGGTTCTGGGTTGAGAATCCGTACAAATCCCATTCGTACTTGTCACATTTTGTCGCGGGATCAAACTAACTCCACGTTTAGGTGGATTCGGACCGAACTAAAGCGAATGGTGAGAAGTAAATGGTATCAGGTTGAGCCGATTTTTTCGAACCGTGCTTACTTAGAGAAGGCAACTTACGCGACTGCGTCCCAGAGTCGTCACATTGTCAGCGGTTATTGTGGAGAACTGACTGGTTTCGGTGGATGTGGTGGTCGAGAACAATGCAGGAACATCGGGTATGCCGAAACCACTGCCAATGGAGAAGTCGTCACTCGTCGCTGTTATTGTTGTTGTGGTAGTAGTAGGAGGTATATTCTTATACGATCCAACTTCCAAGGCTGCTGTAACATTTGCAGGACTGACTCGGCCTTGAATGAAATAATGAGGCACGAAATGCACGGAAGCAACCGTCTCATGAGAGTCACGGAAAGTCAGTTTATGGGTGAGTCCAAGGAGTGAAATGAAATTGAATTAAATCAGACAGACCTACACTATCAAACCATGAACCTAGAAACTCACGCCACAAGTAGTCCAATGAAGCGTCATCTGCATTGTGACCTGACCTGGTCTAGTAGTTGCACTTTTTGCAGCCAAAACACGCTCATTCATCCGGAGTGCATGGTACTGTTTGATAAGCATCGACGCGTCCTCGTTGTGAAGGGGGGTGCGAATACGCGTCTTGACAACAATGCACGGGGAACGGCTGGAAAACGCTGAACTGTTCAGTGTTTGAGTGCGTGGCACAATTGCGAGTGAATGGGCCACCTACGACCAAGAAGTGTCCTGTAATCGATAACGTTCAAAGCTAGGGACTTGGCGCTTTTGCCCAATGATTGGTAATTTCTTCGTGTAATGTACTAATTATAGGGTGGACGAAAACTCGCCGGTAGTCCACCACCGGTCTACGGCCCACCAACTAGGTGAAGTATCTCGATATTCACGAGTGGTCGTTTATGAACAAACCTTCAAACTGAAGCGCAAATAAATCGAAAGCTGAGCATTGAAGAGCAGACAACAAAATCTCGAAACTCCCTGTCCAAGACCGAACAGCAGCAGTGAGCCGTGCGACACGAATTGGAAACGTACAAGGTTCTGAGGAATACTTAAGCGGCCAGCTCACTTTGTATGACACTTCCCAAGAATGTAGTAAATCGCTTAGTGAAGCTAAATGTTATGCGTAAAACACCATCTTACCTGAGACTAACGAAAAATAGGGAAACGGTTTCACGAGTCACCGTTCAATGACTCAGCAAATTCTTACCTAGCCTTACTAATAAATGGTAGCATGGCAATTACCCTATCTAGTTTCCTTAGCTCAAAATTTTAGAAACTGTAAAGTAACACAGTCAATATCGGACAATCGGTTCTCTGGGCCAGAAAAAGGCACGAAAAATGTGTATAACACACTTTCCTCGGTATTCACACGTGATTAGCTCGGAAACCCGAATTTACAGGGTCATTAATAGCTGATGAAAACTTTGCGCCAGGAAACAGGACCTGCCTAAACCGTATGATTGGCATGCTTCTCTACTAAGTATACTCCGAAGATATCAATGATATTAGTGAATGGAACAGCGCTGTCGAGTGAAAGGTTGTTTATTGGCCAACAAGAAATAAGGGGCTATTGGACATGAAAGTAAAAACTCATTTGCACATAGTTTTTGAAAACTGAACAATCTTAAGCGTCCTCTTGAACTTTTCTGGACGTTCATTAAATAGTAGACAATAACGAACAAACGCTGCAAAACGGTTCCATAAGTTCCGTATAAACTTTCCATCGGATGAGGGGACGGGGCTTTGACATTTGACCTGACACCGCTCACATGTATCATCAGTAGTATATACCGTTACCCCAGCATGAGTACCAGCTATGGTTTTTGGAAAGAATACCTGACTCAGATAATGAACTTCACAAACTGTGATCGACGATAGCCGGGAGGAAGATAGTACGGCACTGCTGAACCACCTAACCCAACAAGAGTAACCCTTTGAGAAAGCACGACGAAAACAGTCGCTCTAAACTGAAGAACACTGGAGAGCACCACTTGAATTGCGGAACTTAACGAACAACAATCATCACACGAACGACAAGTCGACGACAGAGAAGACAGCAAGTCACCGCAAACAAAGTGACGGCTCAGCTGTACGGATGCCATTTTCTTCTGCTGTATAACATCGACTGATCAACCGCGTTTAATAAGTAGCCCCTGGTTACGACCTTACAGTTGGTGAGGAGACAACTGGATTGATGCATTCGGTAGGTTATCATCATTCTTGCTCGTCAAGCACTTCGCCACTCTACAACAGTCTTCCTGGCCCCTTTAGGCAACGTATACACCATTCGGGCCGTACGCCACACTCGTCGTGACAGTACGCAGCAAATTCTGAAATGAACTGTTATCCCCAGATGTGGCACACTGTTATCCCCCTTCTGTGAAACGTTGATGCGGATGAATAGACTAGAGGCAAACGTGAGTGCGAATGTTTTACATTTTTATAGAGTTGTCAACAAGATAATGAAGATAATGGCCACCAGTTTTGTTCGGTAAAACGGAGAAAAACAAACAGGGTAAATTGTCAATTTCGTCGCACCCAGATTCTGCCGGAACTGGTGTAACCACTGAGTTGTGGGAAAAGTTGAAAATTGAGAGCGCCTATGAAGGAAAGGATGGACAAAAACGCACCTTGATTAACCAATATCTTCTTCTGTGTCCCCGAACGTTTTTGGTGAGCAGAGGGTGGACACTGTTCTAAGGTGGAACCGCTCAGTTGCGGTGCGCCGATCGTTGTATTTACGGTCTCCGTCGCAGTCGGCCCACTCGCAACAGTACTGATGGGAGCATGCTCGTCTGCGTTTTGCTGATGGCAAAACAAATAGCTATGTTGAGGACACGAAGCCATTTCGGCTATCAGTGCAGAAGATACGTTGAACGAGTTTGCGCCGCTTGAGTTCGCAAGTCCCGTGAACAGGGTGGACAACGGCAACATTGAGGAGTTCGGATGCGAAAGCTTGAGTATTGCGGAAGAAGAGGGGGAGGGGGACAAAACAAAGTTTAATTAGATACATAGATCCAGGTATGAGTTAGGATTAAAAAAAATACTACAAGTCGATGAGTAGTTAGGCAAGCTGGCCTGGATATAAGGCGAAATTGGCGCTGATGGTTCCCGAAAAAGGCACTCTTTCCGCAGTCATTAAGGACTGTGATTATAAATATCCATGGCAGTGGATATCACCGGTGGATTACGTCAGTTTAATGGGGAAGCTATTATGAACCACGGCCTGGAAAACGATAAGCACAGAATAAGGAACTTAGTAGAATCGGAAGCAACGGCTGAGCCGGATGTAAGGCCTCGTTGTCAGCCAGATCGAAACGAAAGAAACGGAGGTAAAAAAAGTGCGGATTTGAATTGGCGACGACCAGATATTCAGCAAATACCCAACCGACTGGTATAAATCTGTCGGACTTGGATTCCGAACGGCTATGAGACGCTTGCCTAAGAATTCGATCACGTTAAGCAGGAAATGTGCTGGCATATTGGTAGCTGGGATGAGGGCGAGATAGCTAAGTGGTTAGAGAACGAATTTACTGACCGGAAGGTCTGTGATTCGAATCCGACCTCTGCACCTCGACTTCTCCGGTCTAGGCTTGGGCAATCTGGCAGTATCCCAGCCCTCGTGCTTCCTTCGGGTGGCATGGCAGCTAGGCACCGATGTGATGTATGTGGCTGGGATACATTCATTGGTAATAGATCAGGTGGTAGTTGATCGGTTCGCCAAGGTTGGCAATTGACTTGAAGACACTTCGTCACCATTCTAGGAGACAACCTCACCCAACAGCTCACCGATGATGTCTCTTCGAATGGTGACGAGACGTCTGCAAGTCAACCGATAGGCTCGGCGAACAGGTTAACATCCATCTGATCAATTATTTTGGAAGGTGTATCTTACATGCGATTCCAAAGGATGGAGCTTACCAGTTAAGAAACTACTACGAGCGGCCGAGGACAGATGTAGTCATTATTGCCACCGATGGATTACACCGGTTATTTGCATGTTAATGGACCACCTAAACTTTCTTCATTTAACCCGCTTCCTGGACCACTCACTTCAACTTCAGGTGCACACAATGTAACAGAACAGTTTCCACACCACATTAAATGATGAACTCGTTCACAATCTCCATGACCAAAGTGACAACAGAAATAACAGATGACACGTGACCAACTAACGAGAAAAGTACTAAAAGAATGCTGGAGCGATATGCGTCCCGTTTGTTACTTTGTGCATGCAACTAAAACTTCAAGGTCCAGACAAGCAGCAGCAAAGTTGTCTCGATCTAAACAGAGAGCACCCGAAAAGGTTCGGTGTGGCGAAATTAATAGGTGAAAGAAGAGATCAAGTGAATGCGGTCTCTTCAGAGGAGCGGTACCCTCGGCGGCAGACGACTGTAGGCATAAAAACAGTAGGTAAATGAATATAGACTACACGGCGTCAATCATACGCGTAACACGGAAAAGTGAATACACTTTAGGGAAGCAAACGAAGTAATTGTGCACCACCGCTATTCCGCGCCGAAGGAAATAGGAGAATTAGCCCAGTCCCGAGCGCTCCAGAGAGGGTCCTCTGTGCTCATTCCAATTTTCTTCCGAGCACCGGAATAGGCGTGCTTCGGCAAAAGTCCGCTTGGGTCCCAGTTTACCTTAAGCAAAGCACGTTTGTAAAACAACAATGTCCAGTTCAACTCATTCAAGCTTATCAGCTATAATCGGTGGTACAAGGCACGTTGGTTCGAGCCACCAATTTCGTTCGCTAGTGACGGAATGGAACGACGGTAGGACAACCACGCATTGGAGGCAATCTCATAAATACTTTGCTGATGTATCATTCAGTCTTACAGCGACACATTGAGTGCGATGCCATTAACGAACGTGTGTCACTGACTGCGCGATTCAGCTATGTCTGTCAGTGCGACTCACTACTGGTATGTCCCGTCCCGGAAAGAAGAGGGTGGTCAACAGGACACAGTTCACTAGCCAGTAGTTTCAATGTTCCTTACCAAGTCATATAGTGACTATCTGTAAGTCGTTTCCATCCTCAATTGAAGGTGGTAGGGTTGGTGAGTGTTTTATCTAGAAAACCAGTCCTATGAAATGCGAAGCACGTATCCTAGCCAGCACAAATCATGGCGCTGATTCGTCTGCCTCAAGCGAGCAGCTGTTCCAAAAATACATCTGACATGTTTAAGCATTGCTTATCCAAAGTCCCCACCAACCCGAACAATGTCACTAAATAACAACGTGCGCTCACTGGGACACCGGCAGCAAGCAGCGGGCCGATTGAAGATTGACTGTGTGGTGCAGGGACAGCTACCAAAGTGGCGACCTCTGGTGCGGTGGAATGTGCAGCTGGTGGAGACTGCGGGCAAATTGAGGATGAGAACAACAGTGCATTAGGGAGAAGAGTACTTCCGACCATTGCGGCCACACTTCCATCAGAATCAGACAGGATTCCACTTGTCTCGTCTGAACCTTGAGGTTGTGGATGCTGGCGGGCTAACAAATTTTGCGGCGGCGGGGCGTTTGTTATCGAGAAACTACCGGAAGCTGCATCGGCGGATGCTCGTGCAATCAATTCAACTAAATTGGCAGGTGGCTCGGATCCAACGCATACAGGGGCGTTATTTGGAACTGAAAATAAGGGAAAATTATACTGTTGAGTCAGCATGCAACATCAAATATGCATAGCTATCTAAGGTAAGCCTACCCCTGTACAAAACGAGGTGTTACCTGAATAAATGTACTAATCAGTCATCTATGGGGTCATGTTGGCTTGCGGCTGCCTACCAAAAACACAGTAGTCAGATTGCCATCCAGGTGCTTAGGCCTAGACAGTGACCAAAGGTGTCCAGACAAGAATAGAGCTCAGAATCTTCCAGTACGGAACTCGCGCTCCAGCTTCAGTACCAGAGGACCGAAGCCCGCAAACACGCGCATGCAAACTGGTTAGGTTAAACCGAATATCTACTGAAATGAAAACGCAGGTCGAATTCAATATAAAGTACACCCAAATTTTCGGAAAAGTTTGGTAACAATCGGTAGATTTATTGCTGGGCAACGTTTCGCTTTTGACAAAAGCTTCGTCAGGCCAAGTGACTAGGTTACGAGGTTGGTCGAGATTTAAGGCGGAAGGAGAACCAATCATCTAAGTCAAGCTAAATCTCTGTTGGGTGTCGGCCGAAGGATTTTTTGTGTGTTAGGGTGGGTGACCAAGTGTTGGACCGATGGGGGAACCTAATTGGATTTGGGTCCAGCCTAGGGTGTAGTTGTTCTGGTTCGGTTCACTTAATGATCCCTCTTGAACTTCGTTTGCACTTTCTGTCCGTCTGTGTGGATGGGCTAGTGCTACGATAGTTGTGTAAGAGGGATTCTGTGAACTTTGGTCGGATTGGGATTTCCACCCCCTGTTTTTGCTAATGATTCTAAGTGAATTGACAACCACACAGTCACGTGTCAACTCGGCTTATCTAAGACCGCTTTCCATACGCTCGCCAGTTCCACACCCTCGATTCTGTTCACGCTATGATGCTTGGTGATTTCCACCGCTTCGGCTATCAGCCGCTGTGGTGTGAATCGCAGTCCCCGTCTTAAAACTTCCACATTATCCAAATCTATACTATGTCCCGTGTCTAAGGCATGTACCGCCATCGCTGAGTCTTTGACCAGCGTTTGGTATTCTACCGCATTCCTTGGTGGTTTGTTTATTCTCCTTTTATGCTCACCAATTCTGATGTGCAATTCCCTGGCAGTTTGTCCTACGTAAACCTTAGTGCAATCGTTGCAATTAATTTTATACACACAGTCCCTAGTCCTTTCAACCGGGAGGGGATCTTTCAATTGCACCAAAACTGAGCGTAGCGTTCTTCCCTTCTGGAAAGCTACTCTAATGTTGGCCGAGTTCAATATTCTTCGAATTACTGCTGTGAAAATCCATTCCTTACTGGGTCTATATACCGGAGCCAATATCTTTCTTAGTTGACGCCTAATCAACACTTGGTCACCCACCCTAACACACAAAAAATCCTTCGGCCGACACCCAACAGAGATTTAGCTTGACTTAGATGATTGGTACTACTTCCGCCTTAAATCTCGACCAACCTCGTAACCTAGTCACTTGGCCTGACGAAGCTTTTGTCAAAAGCGAAACGTTGCCCAGCAATAAATCTACCGATTGTTACCAAACTTTTCCGAAAACGATGATTACTCAATCGGTTTCAAGCGTTTTTCACCTGGTTGAATACACCCAAATTTGTTTGCAAATGAGTGTATTTCGCTAATTTCGTGCAATTTGGTTTCGAGTAGAACATAAGGTTGACGGAAACTCGGGGACTACGCCTACCTGATGAGCCCCAAGGAGGGCGAAACCGGTCGTGGGCTGTCGAAGAATTTTCATCAACCTTATGAATAGTGCATTACGAATATACATGTATCGCGATATCTCGAATATCGTAGCAACTGATACATGAGGCGGCCTGGTGCAGCACATTCAGTTGCCTGGAAACATCACAAACGAGAGATTCAGCTGGGTTTCAGGTGAGTCTCTCGCAAAACCAAATTTGTTTGCAAATGAGTGTATTTCGCTAAAGTACACCCTCGTTATGCAGTCACTCGCTATGACGTCACCCTCTCTTGTTGTTACCTGTGAGCCATAACAAACTTAACGTATCCTTGATAATAGCGCCATTCTCCCCAAATCCATCTTTGACTACACTCCTGAAGTTTTACCGCCATGATAGCGCAGGTGTGACCAGTGTTCCTTAGCTCTATGATATCCATGCAGTTGGTTAGCTCCAAACCCACATTCGTGTTGGTGGCCTGATCATTGATTCTGATTGAGTTAATATTAATCAACCATCGGTAACAACCATATATATCACCCGATCAAACACGACAGTAGAAACACTAGGACGCTTGATCAGGAGTTATCTGAATAACGCATACAGTTTCGTTGAAAAATTATACGAGTAAGCGTTTGGGGTTTTCATTAAGGAGGAATGAAAAAACAAAACAAATGAGCCAAATATAGTAGTAATCTTGAAGAGAGGACACAAAAGGGAAAATGGTCTTTCAGTCTCTCCTGGGCGCCGGCCTCACTTCACAGGGATCCACTGGATCATTGTTGCTGCGGCCTCTCCAGGGAATGGCTTCTTTTTGCAGAGATTACTGTAAACCCAAATTTGTGGGGTGCCTGAAACAATTTGGTGGCCATGAATCAAGTACGGCGGACGTTGCCAATCTACCGTCAAATTACTGAAGACAGCAAGTTGTGTTTGTGTCAGAAATAGGGAGGCCGACATTTTGAGCAACGAAATGTCCTTCGAATATTCACCTAAAGTCAGGTCACACACAACGTCCACACCTCCCGATTTCGCCCACAAGGAATTAGGTGTTCCTTACTGTTACAATACAGGTAAATTTAGCCACCGTTTTATTTATCAGAAATTTAATCACGATGTATCGGCACCTCTCGAACTTGTTACAATGATATCATCGCATATAGTCAAAGAGCGATGACATCAAATGGCGATTGACTGAACCAGTGCATTCGGTTGTTAATCTACGATTATTGGTATGATGCCGAAAAACATGTGATCATCTGTTCCATGAATCAGTATAGCATAGTAGACAATGGTTGAGTCAAGGTGCTTGTGTGAAGTTGCTCAAAAAGGCAGAGGGTTCAAACGTGATTTGGGAACCATCACGGAATTTCACAACCGAGAAGAAACCCATAACAATAGCGAATCTTACACTGTAGAAATGGTAAAAAATCCAGAATGGGAAGGAGAACTTGTCTACCTGCAAAGAGAGAAAAGCTTTACGAGTGCCAATGTTCCAAGAACGAGAATTCACAACAGATTATCTCTGGGTCTCATGGTCATCAGTAACTAGTCAAAATGGACCTATCCAGATGTGAAAACATGTGCACTACCTACGCTGACAGCTGACAGTATTGCCACCGTAACGCTACGATAACTGGTACACGTCATTATGACATGAACTAGGGACGGAGTCGTGTACCGTCACGGTGTTAGTAGGTGTAAAGATGCAAACATTTAGCGGGTATAGCAGTCTCGAAGGTCATTCACTATCCAGCAGTCTGGCTCGCATAATTATTTGTCGTGAAAAAACAGCGAATATGGGACTTACAGTGTGCCATGCTTCACACCGCTGATTGAAGGAGGGGCGAGATTTCTTTGGTACACTAAGCCTTAAAGATCACATTGAGCTCTGCTCTTATTCCAGTCAATTAGAGCATTACATTACCAGCAGATCATGGTTCCGAAAAGAAAATTTCCAACTTTGGAGAGCGAATTTTGAGCAATTGAACTTAGTGGGAAAGATATCGACAATTTCTAGGGCTGTCGACCGTCACTAAGCCTGGATGAGACCGATAGGTAAAGACGGAATTCATGCCTAGTGGAGATTAAAATCCAAATGGACCCTCAAAAGAACAAATTCACGTGCCGGACGACACGTGACTCAGTGTAACTTCTAATGGGTGATAGCTTACTACGACATGAGATGAAGTTGGTCTCACTTCTCCAAATGTGAGAGCCGGAAAAATGACATTCCTGAAGGGGTAGAGAACAGGATGCTGATGTGGTTCCCAGTGTCCCAGTCTTGCCATCAGAGTAAACTATGAAAAGCTAATTAGACCTGTATTAGAAAACGCGGTTTTTAGAAGATGGACTGCTAAAAGTTGCATCCCATGCGGAAACCGAAAAACAGAGCGGTGTTATTGATCTGCGAAACTTCCCCCAGCGTACCAACATAGGTCGGGTCCGATGGGTCATGATGACTATTGGATACAGGCTTTTACAGGAGCATGTAAATCAGTTAGATCTCACGAACTCGATGCATTCAAAGCCAAAAAAATATTCCTTGACCCGTAATTTATAGGACAGCTTCTACATACATAGCTTATCTATTAAATTCACCAGTGACTGACTTGCTCACAGGCTTAGTTCGCTTTACAGTATAGTTTTTGCGACAGGCAAATTTGGTCCTCGCTTGAAGCAAGCCACCAGGAAAGTGAAAACAGTCCTAAAACTACTTTCTCCAACCCGAATACCATGAACATTTCTGCGAGAAACAATTTTGTGCTATCCAAAGCGTTTTTATGAAGAAGGACAACTAGGCCCAAATCAAAAACAGCGGAAGAAATGAATACCAATAAAGGACAAAACCTACTTGATGCGGGGGAGAACGAGCCCCCACCAGCAGGATTCGGGTCAGTACTGCCACCGGTGCGGATGTAAACAACCGGCAACATTGAGGCAGCAGTAACTGGAGTACTGGAAACAGTCCCTGAGCTCGAATTAAGGACTACAGGTTCATTGGCTGCAACCATTGGGGTTGGGAGGATAGTCCTTTGCTTGGAACGTGTTTTTGTCATAGTGGCAACAACAGACTCGTCCAAGAACTCTTTCGCAACATGACGTTTACCCGGCAGAGTGCGTAGACGTAATGAACTGTGGACTGAGCAGATTAATCGGAGAAGCAAATGTTAGCGAAAGTCGAGGGAACGCATTTATATCCGCAAGGAGGAAACAATACCAGGCTAAAATTTAAACACACCGTGGTCCTTCTTTGATAAAACACGTGTGGGACCAATTAGGATTTTTTCTCGTGTGCACAATCCGTCCAAATGAAAATTTGCTATTCTTGGCCGCAATTCGGTCTATCATTGAACAACGTACTCATGTTAGTCTACGTGATTACTCGTCGGAACGTCGGGACTTCATCAGCTTCACAAGGCCTTATTTGCCAAAGAAAATTGACTCAGAAAAGTGGCCGTCTTTGACTGGGCGTTCCCTCAGAATCAAGCAGTTCCAGCTGCAACCGGACTCTGTGTGATTCGGTCCAGTTATCGAATTAGTTAAGAATATGACTACTTTTGGACAGTGAGGGAGGTGTTCCTAACTTTTCACTATTCGGAGGATATGATAATTGCCTGGCCGTGGGCTGCTCCAGGATAGACGTTTCTAGGTGTGATTTATGGTCTGACCACCAGTTGACTAATTCAGACGGTCAGTTGGCTACCGTTAAACAGTCGGAAAGTTTGGTCAGACAAGTCAATGATCCCCATGGAGGATTGAGAACATTAATTTGAGCGAAAGAAGCTTTTTTGGCATCCCACTGCCAGACTCTTACATATATATTAGTAAACCTAAGCCAATCAGCATGTGTCTGCGTAATCAAAAAGCGTCAAATCAGATGTAAGGTGATTACAAGCGCGGCGGATGATTGGATAACCTGTGGTGGGGTCGTGAGGTGATGTCTCTTGATCAATCACAGCGAGGTCGCGGAGGACCTGATAATTGCCAAGCCATAGGGTTAGAATTTTACCGGGAGTCTAAGGTGAGGATGAATCTAAATAAAGACACAAGCGCTCGCGTAGCTAAGGATCTCGGGATCCGGTAACTGACCACTTCTAATTTATAACATCAACTTCGTTGAATGTATGCTTCACATATTCAATAACTTTGAATACATGTAGCTGAGACGAAGACTAGCGCATCAGTAAAGTGGGCGTGTCTTTAAGAATAACGAATCACATCGAAAACATTTAAACAATACAAGCTAAAGATATCGCATGACAAATGAACGAAAATATCCCATACAGAAGGCTTCATGAAATCACAAATTGGTCGTTTTGGGGGCTTAGTCCTTTCAGAGGGGACTGCAGTACAAGAAAAACCAAGGGAAACTGCAATATTTAGGCACATGATAGCATCTAATAGTTTGCCTCATTTTATTACCGGGATTAGTGATTTTAGACCATCCTACAACTATACAAAAACACTACGAAAGGGAATAGGCGTCGACGGCCCATTAAAAAAACCGTGGATTACGGTACAGGGAAGTTGACACTCCTGCCAGTGTCAATGTGTGATAGTATGACAATGAGGAAAAACACCTAGTAGGGTGATACGTCAACTAAACAAGTACCGGCATCATGTACCATTTTTCCGATCAGTAGAAATTCAGAGTTCACAGAATCAAAGCTGAATGATACAATCAAGTGGGAAAAGTAAAGATGAAGCTTAGTTTGTGAGTGAAAATGCCTAGCTCTCCAACAACAGCATGTGTTTGACATTCGGGTATGACCATAACTGAGACAACTGCGGTTCACGTATGTAACCAGAGTAGCCCATTCACTCAGTGGACGTTCGTACGCAACCTGACAATGTGACCGTTGGCCACACAAACCAACCAGTTGTAACATTTATACTCAAAGACTCCGTTTCACCTTTATTCTGTTCACACGCAACGTCCATTTATACAAACTCTCAAGTTTCATTGGGTGGAATATGTTATCACGAAAACATTATTGTCCTTCAACCGCCAAATCATATGAGAGAAATTAAACGACAGAACCCCGTAGTGTCCGTGGAGGGTGGTTCAATGGTCTCCACAACTCACACAACGCATCCCAGGCACACACATACTGTCTCCTGGAGGCCTATGTGGAGGAAGTCACAGCCGAACCCAAGTGAATTTTACGGGCGGACTGATGAGGATTCCAGATCGTATCCGTATGGCAAACTATGGCTGGCCATGGTTTGATTTGTTTTGTTCCATACGGCGATCGACACGTAGCAACTTCTAGCAACATCACAGGTCTGATATCTTTGGAGAACTAAGATAAGTCTGATGAGCTTCTTTCATCTGTTGTGTTCCTTGATGGCCAGTAGGGCCTGATAACCAAAGTTTCTAGCATTCTGCATGGTCACAGGAAGAATAGTTAGGTTATACTATGGCTTCCCTTTAGAGGGAGCACCACAAGATCGAACAAAATGGTTTTCGTGGGGGGAATTCTATAGAAACGGGATCCGATGCTCTTCGCTCCGAATAAGTACGAAAACCCTTTTGCAACCAAGGTTTATTTGGGAAACGCATCCAGAGTTGTTTGTTACTTTTTACGTTGCTTTTCCACTGTATTGACCGCGTTTGAGTTGTCTTGATACCACATATGATTTACTAAGATGAACGCTGACATTCGATTGGTTAACCCTCCGGTCAGTGGTGTAATACTGACTGCAATGGCCTGGCTCACCTCCGGGGTTCCATTAACTTGTTTCATGGCCACACATGCCATGTGCACGTGAGCTGGGGAACTTGTGTTAAGTCGCCCGGGGTGATATGGTCACTCAGAAACGCCTCTTAAGAGTTGCGACACAATTGCGTTTCGTGCTTGGGCCAGCTACAATCCCCTTGTCGTCAGCACATTTATGAAGGAAATTCGAAGCAGTCCACAGCGTAACTTTGTCACGATATCCCTTGGACCATAATGGTATGTTATCTACAAGCTGCACCTAAGACACCAATAAAATCAAGTGTTTTAAAGCGTACACCTAGTTGGGGTGCTCGAATTCTTCTACGAGATTCGCCAACCACTACTTCCTACAATATGCCGATTTCGCAGCATGGGTAATTCTATCATCGAGTGGCTGTAATTGGGCCCACTGTGTCTGATGGCAGAAAAAGCTGTGATACAAAACTGTGTCGTGGAACTACTCGGATTCATCCTACTGTCGGACCTTCCTAGATACCTGAAAATTCCTGTGATAATCTACACCTTCTTGTTGGAGGGTCCATATTGCTGGAGCACAATGAAAAGCTCACTTCCCCTTTCCACTTTCTTGGCCAGTGACAATGCATACCAGTAAAACGGTCATCTACTTTGCGAATTTCTACTTTGTCTGGGATGAAGTTCCAGCTGGAGGGTCTCGGAAGAAAACAAATACCTCGTCTCGTTCCTTGTAGATACAGCAAGGGGTTGACTCTGCCCAGCCCATTTGACACTGCCTGAGCGTTGTGAGGGCAACAAGGATCCGAAATTCGGAAGTTAGGAATTAATGTCACGTCGTTTCCAATGTCAGTTCAACCATCCAGTACTAGTATGACAATCCGTTTATTCACGTATGTGCACGTACTTCATTGTGTTTGCACGCAGCACTGCAGAAGAACTAATTAGATTCATCAAGTACGGACCAACGCATTGAACATGCCGTTGTGTTCGACCTCCTGAAACTCAGACCGTAGTTCATTGCATTGTGTGGCTTTTTAGGCACCGTGGTATGTGCAACTCGTTGCCTATATGTAAGAGAAACGTCCAAATTTGGGTCTGAACAACGACTAAGTGGCAAGGGTCTCCTACGCTGAGTTAAAAAACAAATGCATTAGAAACTACGGGAGTTACCTGTCTGTTGCGAGCCGACCCGGATAGGGCCTGAGAGCGGCGCAACAGCAGACGTGCCAGAATCCAATTCGGAAATAGGCCCCGCTACATTCGCTAATTTCACATAGGCCACTGGTGGACTGGATGCACCGTCGGTAAGGAAACCGGCGGCGTTAGCTGACAGAATTATTGGGGTACCCAGAATAGTGGCGGTCAAATCATTCGGACTGGACTGGCCATAAGTAACACTGGTATCTGCACCACCCACAGCACTGGCATCTCCACCGGCTACAACATATCGTGGAATTGGGTAACTCGTTGGACAGACACCGGTTGCACCACGCAAAAGCGTGTCCGGACTAGAAGCCATGGAAATCGTCGCGTAGGCGCTGGTTGATGTAATGTAGAACTAGAAAAGGGCGGAAATGGAAACCAGCAAGTACCGTTAGGTGATAACGTGGATAGCATATGCGGTTTGAAAGCAATGCAACCAGGTGAAATTATGGAAATAAAGCAGGGGAGTGAGGAATATGTGTCGAAAGTGTAGAAATTTGGGTGGCGACACAAAAAATCCTCGAGTGGGGCCAAAAGGTTCAAACATTTCCAGTGAATTCTACCAAAGATAAAGAATAGGGCATTTCGTTTACATAAGCAAGTAGGCACTGAAATAGTTTAACATGATATGGCGAACTAGCTCCGATCCGTACGTAATCGAAGACTACTAAATAGGCGGTATACAATTTAAGAATCAGGATAAGGGATTCGGTTCCACTTGAACCCAGTTGTGAGGCTGGCGAAACCATTTCTGATGAAGCACGCGCTGCGACGATAAAAAGGAAGAAATATCAACGGTTTTTCAAAGAATATCATAGCAACCGGTTGAATTACCATTCATATACCCGTTCAAATTAACCGGAAGGGCTGGGACAGCACGATCGATCGCAAACAGATGTGAGCAGGATGCTCAACAAGGGAAACACCCAGTAGAGAATACTACCTCCGATTTAATAAGGTACAATCAAACTCCTCACTAGTTCAAGACGGTGACTAGCGAGGCACAGTTAACCGCTAAATGACAGTCTACAAAAATAATGAATAACAATCGTCCAGCTGTAATACTCTTCGCTGGTGCCTAGCTGTCATGCCATCCGAAGGAAGTACGAGGGCTGAGACACTGCCAGGTTAACCAGGAGCATTCGAGGTACCGGGGTTGGGTTCGAACCACAGACCTTCCGGTCAGTAAGTTCACGTCCTAACCACCGAACTATCTCGAGGTCAATAGTACTAGGCTTAAGTAGCAAAAATTTAATGGGACTGTGGAATAGAGATCGGCGAATAGACTACTCCTTTTGGCTGCGAAACGTTGCATTACACAATACAGCCACCCCAGCTCGACTGATTCCACTTTCGTTTGCCAGTATTGTGCTTTATCCACAAGTACACACCATCAGGGATAATAAGTTGTGCTCTCGGAAAGGGACGCATATTTTTGAGACAGGTGAACAATGTCAAGCATCTCCCGGGTCGTCTGTACCTGTCTAAAGAAAAGTCCGGAGTGTCTTCGGAGGTCTTCGACGATGGCACCATTTCGACCGCAGTACATGCTTGAACACCTAATGAGCCTAATATGTTGAACTGCATCAGCAAGATATGTCTGGATGTCTTTCTCTAGAAGGGGTAATTTTGAACTGAATGAGAAGTCGAAACGAAAGTCGAAACTGCGTGGTAGAGATATACTCTAGCCATCCGACTAACCCGGAAATGTTAGGCAACGGAGAGATGAGTTTGTTCCGTTTTTCAAATACGACGTGGGGCCGAGGTTGGTTAAGACGGAAGTGCAGCCCGGACATAGGGCAGTCAAAGCATAATCCAAACACTTTTACTTGCACCATGAGTTGAAGTTCGTAAACAACTTCAAATAGCCAGTCAAGCAAGTGAATCTTTCTGGCTGACTCCTGGACTTCAGGTAACGTAATCACACAGAACAGATAGATACGATTTCGTTATTACGACAGATTAATCAAGAAGCTATGAAGGACTGCTGCAAGACCGAGCCAGAAAGCTCAGTTCTCGGTTAATCCACAGATTGGACCGTGTCTAGTATGAGGAATACAGTAGTAAGCCAAGAGTAGGCACTCATATCAGCTCTGACTGATTAACGTCCAGAAACTGTTTATCAACGACGAAACCTTGTTATACAACTGTCTTCCGCAGAGTAATGAACAGCAGTTGTTAAATCCACTAGTAGCATTGACAGATCAAGTTTCATTACACGCTGAACGTGTTCTGTATACTCTAAGAATTAACGAACAAAGAAATGATCAAAGAAACAACTTCACCGCAACTCACGATCAGACCAAACACTGATAATGATAGTAACGCTCCTACTTCAAACTGATCGAGTCATCCAGTGAAAATAGTGTGAGTAGTTGGTAGATTCAGAATCCCTCGTGCAGTGAAGAGCGTGTATGACTAGCGCATTATGCTATGGTTGATGTGTGGAAGTTGTCCGTCTACAAGTTACCCTGAAACGTTCTCGAACTTAAGTGGGAGCCACCGAGCTTGCCACATCTAACTCTCCGTTTTCTACTTCGTGACTGACTGTATGATGGAATGGGCGCCAAATCCACGTGAACAGAGCTTAGTCCTGACGGTATGCTGGCCGACATTGAGTATGGAGATAACATTTTCAGGGCTCCCACACTTAGGCAGGAGGACGATTACGGTCCCCAGCCAAAGCCTTTGGCTCAAAAGCCTGACCGAAAGGCAGCGGTGTTTGGCGAGAAATGCAAGTACATTACCATTTTTACGGAACAAGTCGCCACACAAGTTTCAGCCCCTAACCTGGAGGACCCTGGTCGTATGTTCGTCAGACCTCTAAACACTGACCAACCTAGTATGAATCTGCGAGTGTCGCGCGAACACCACCAGAATAGCTCAATGGGTCGCCGATGTACACAAACCGTCACACCACGGTAAGGTCCAGTCTCCTCATCTTCTCTCAATGATTTGGAATGAAGAATCTATTTTCCTATACACATTGGGCCTTCAAAATATAAAATTTTGTTATAATGCTAGGTCGGGAATACCTTGACCCTCTCGACATGGAACAGTGTTTAAGGCACGAAGTTACTGAGTGTAAGGTCCGTGGTTTAGACCCAACCTCTGCATCTCGACTACTGATGTCTAGGCTTGGGCAACCTGGAAGTATCTCAATCCTCGTGCTTCCTTCGGGTGGCTAGGCATCAAAAAGATGTTACAGCTGAACGATCGATCGTTATCGCCTGCCTTCACACTTGTCTCAGCTGAATGATCATTATTATTATTACCGCATGGCAACGTATAGGTTAGCGGCTGTCGACAAGTCCACCTAATGTTGCAAGGCCCTGTCCTGATGCTGCGGACGAGGTCGTCTACAGGACACACAAAGTCACTTCAGATTCACAATGCATTACCGCCGTCTCTCAACACTGTTTGGTGTCCAAAAGGCGTCAAACTGTCCGTCAATAACTAGGCTTCTGGTGTTTGATTGTGATCAAAGGTGCACAAAATTCTTTTTTTCACCATGGCTATCCCAGTCAGCTGGTTCCAGTCAATTCAACGGATCAGATGAACAATGAAAACGCATAAAGGTAACAAGCCAAGTCCATGCTTGACGAAAGACCTCGTGGAAATTACAACTACTCGAATATCCGGAAAGCTAACACAACGTTGTGTGGGAATTCTCGGCAAGGCTGGATACGAACAAGCAGTGGTCGGTCGACGACCAGGTCTCGACTCACGAGCACCTTGGTTGTGAGATTAGTAAGATTAGTAACGTAGTCTACTTGGTTGGGGAGCGGATGACAATTCTTATCGACGTTCGAGATACCTTTCACTAGGGCAACATGAAGTTATTAGTGAGATTGTACCACTTATTCTAAGTATAGCCCCTCCCCATTCTTAGTCTTCATGATCAGTGGAATCATCAGCTTTATGCTTATTCCAATTCGGTTTACCGTTTCCCCGTGGTAGCCTTCTGAAGGACAGCAGGAGATAGTTGCTCAAAAGAACGGGGCAATGGTGAGAACCGCGAAGGTGAGAAAGATGGGTGAATGTGGGTCCATCTAGCCTGTGTGACGCTGTAATCCTCGTTCATATGACATGCCGGCAATTAGTGTTGTGCGGAGGTTAGGGTTGTAGCTACTCCCCAAGGACAAACAACTTAGGATGGTACAGACGTCACAAGCTTACTTCTTTTCTCGCCGAAAGCGTATAACATAGGACCTACTGGAATCTCGGCCACAAACGGAATAATCTGTATTGCACGTGAGACAAGCTTGCAGGGCCATCAATCAGGGACATGGGTGCAATTCACTAGAAAGCCATAAAGTCAAATCCGTCCTAACAACAGAATTGAATTGCGTTTCTGCCAGGAACCACGATAATTTCTCATAGCAGAACTTGAGGGTAACTCTTGGAGGATTAACAGTCGCCCAAAAAGGCGAAAAATATATCGCGATAGTGCTCACCTGTGCAGTCGGTTGCTCACCATTGAGTGGCTTGGCATCCACATCCATATAGTTTGGCAGAAGTTCGATCAGTTCTGTTTCTTCAGCCGCACCCGGAACTGAGGGCTTTCTGGGCGGATGTGCGTGATCGTGAATCTGTGAGCGGAAACGGAACATATGTCTACAGACTTCAATCTCAAAGATTCTTAGCAATGGGGAGGGAGCGTAAACTAATGCAGGAAAATGTCTCGTAAAGGCCTGTGAAGAAGAAATAAATACACGAGGGGGTACAAACCAAAGTATAATGCAGCCGTCGAGGACGGTTAAAATAGGCATACGAGGAAGGACGGTAAAAAGTACAGGCCATGATACCAACAAAAGTCACTCAGATACCAGTTTCAGGTTGACAACATATTGCAGAACAATTACTGACTTAACAGCATACGAGGGAAGTGTCGAAAACTCGGTAACTGTTCACCAGACAACTATAAGAAACATGGAAAGATATCAAAAACAATGACGCCACTCAAAATTAGCGACAAACCAGCTACCACATTCTGGTGAACGTTACCTACACCCTGAAAAACAGACCTCTCCCGAGAAGAAAAGAACGGAAAAGTCAAGACAACGGTCACGTATACAACACTGACCGACCACATCTCAGTTCTTATAGAGGAATCGCACACGCCAAACGAACACCGACAATATGTGATGGAAAGTTTTATGGGAGAATCCAACAGTACTCTTGGGCCACCTAGTGACCTGTTCGGCTGTAATAGTTTCGGTACATAGCTGTCATGCGCCTAGTGGCTAATAAGCAGTCATACATGAGGTTGGTTGCACCACGGTTGTACAAGGGACATAAAAGTGGAGGGAGACAACGGAAGTAACATGCAGTGACCAAACATGCATCGTGCTGGAGAAAAAATTACCTCCGGAGGAACAGTTATATAATATACTGGAAAAGAGGACAAGTAGTGAAAATAATAATTCGCGTTCTCAGCGATTACAGATGACTAAACACTAAGTTTGACCTATACGAATCGGGACTATTCGGTCCTGAACAACTGGGAAATTATCAGAACTGACACAAAATCATCTTAACTCAACAAAAACAAAGTAATCACACTACAACTTACCTGTGTCAGCGTCCGCCGCGTCCTGCTCATCATCGAGCTGCTGGCTTTTCAGCCACCAACAAGAGAATATTATTGACACCACAAAAACTACCAAGACCAATGATGAAATTGTGACAAGTAAGAGCTGCACATATATTCTTTCTTCATCACCTGCAGATTTCGTCGGGTATTGCTGGCTCTGTGTAAACTGCGGAAACTGATAAGAGAACAAATACATGTATACTGCTAAAAGAGGCACGTACCAGTTCAACATAGAGTGAGTCCTCTGTGTGGCGCACCGCGTACCGCACCTGTTCATTATACGAAACTTCTGAGGTGACATTAATCAGTATTTGGAACTTGTTCACCGGCGACTCAGCTACTTCAATCACACCCTGAGTACAAACGGGACAAGGCAGAAGCGTGTGCAAAATGAGGAATGTGGACCAGACAGAAGGCGTAAAATTACCCCTAAAAATCCAAATCAGGCTGTTCGGGGTAGTCCGTCCTCCAAAAATACTGGGTAGAAGTGCTCTGGATGAAACAAACCGTTGCAATTCGCATACACATGTCAGTGGTCCTTCTCCGTTGACAGACGTCGTTAATTCATCACTGTTCAAACGAACAGACCATTACAATGGTCACATGATACGCAGAGTCAAAACAGTGGAAAATTTTGACTGTTTAATGATCACATATCTGAACATGTTTGGACTGAGGCACCAGTTAGGACCACGTGAGGTTGTATAGACACGACGTCTTCTGTTCAAGAGATATTGTAGTGGACAGTACCATCACCTGGAAAGAGTACCACTAATCAGCCAAATGACCTGAAACTGGGACAATAGACCTTCTTCATGACCCCAGGTGCCATGTCTCTTCCGTCCTCCATAAATATGTTTGCAGTGGCATTTTTTCTGCCGCCATACCTGATTTATTATTGTTTTTCTCTTATTCATATTGCAAGACACAATGGCGTGGCAGCTAGGCAGCGAAAGTGTGGTACAGCTGAACCATTTTTTTATAATATACGGGCCGTATATAGTCACCAAAAACAAGAGCTAGGTGTAGACGGAGTGTCTTCAGTTTTTCGCGACCAGAGCAGGGAATTTCAACCGACGGAGCGATAAGATTGAGGATTATCGAGGTCAATCCCTCAATAGGACGCCAGCAGCCCTCTCGAGGGTAGTACTGGACGAGTGGCCCGCCTTATCCGGTTAATGTGATTGTACAGCATCCTCAGGTTCCAAGTACGATTGCAACAGGTGAAGTTCGCCAGGCTTTTTCAAGGTAATAGTTCCCTTGGTGGGACGAATTCACCTTAACTGGTCTGATGAGGGCCCATTACGGAGCACCTGAGCGAAACCTCGCTGGGTCACCCTATTTCTGATTCGGCCTCCGATTAGCCTTTGTGTGGGGTGTGGATTTTCTCTGCGACCAGTTGGTGAAAATCACCACGCGCTGAGTGAAGATCACCCATGAGTTGCCAGCAGGAACGGATTCAAAAGTTCAAATCATTTGCTACGAGGCCTTTTAAAACATCGTTTGTTCCAGCGAAACAGCGGAGGTGAGGGTTTTCTCCACTTGTCAATACGCCACACGTTTACTGTCATGCAGACATCACCAATAAGGACCAGGGTGGTTACACAAAATTGCAGCAACCACAAGTCCTCCGTTTGCAGGGATAAACTTCAGGATGGAAGGAATTGTGACAGCTGCAAACCACTCATAATTCTCCGCATTTCGTATATTTGTTCATTGACGCACACACCCATTTAAGCTGTATGGTATGTCTTGATCGGCCTACCCGCATGTACGTGCCTACTTCCTGCTCGTTGTGGCTTCGGAAGATATCAAACGGGAATATAGAAAGCTGACACCTCTAATCAGTCACTTTAACATGCATACAGCCGACCTGTTCTTCGGTATCAATATCAGGCGGCTAATGAACTTCTCTACTTGGAACCATACTTTCATATGGCTGAACTTTATACAGTAATGACCTTCACGTGAGTTGTCAGACTTTGGACGACCCTTAACTTTCGACACTCTACTTATTTTAGTTGGGGACCACTACTGGTTGGTGACACAACAACACGTCAGCTGGGCGGTTTGAACGAAACCGCCCACTGCAATTCAATGGGTACCAACCAGAGTGTGTACGTTGACAGCAGAAAAGCTAAAATTTTGTCACCACCATCCGGAGATCCACTGGCGACTCAAGTCAACCACAGAGGAACTGTTTTTCATCCCGATGCGGCGGTCTCAATACCGTGGAATCACACTGAGTTCCACCGCTGTTGTTCACGCGACTTTCAAATGGTCTCACCTATGGTCAACAGTCACGAGACTGTTATCTCGTCACCTAGAGTGGCGGCTGGAACGAGTAAGGCAGCCTGTTTCCCACAGACGGGTCAGATATATGGACCGAGTACTCTGGCTGAATACCCAAATTGTCCTGCCTAGGTTTCAGCGCCCTGACATTCAATGTCATGGCACATCTATCACAACCGACGGGATCATTTGTCGCACACACACGGGAGGGCGTAAGCCCAAGCAGGCTGTCGAGGAGAATTTGCAACCTAACTTGTTACTAATAGGTTCTTTCTCATCCATGCGTGACTATTAGAAGAAGGAGCTCGAAAGCGAACTGATCCTATCCGCTCTATTCAGTGAATGCCAGCAGGCGCCTGAATTTGTATACGACGAAAGATCCTAGCCTCCACAACAGATGCCTCCAATATTACCTTGCTGTGTGGGCTATAACACTGGTTTTCACTGAACACCGCTAAACTACGTGATTTCGCATGCAATGAACCGAGAAATATACGAGACACAGATTAACTTATTCCCATAAAACCCCCTGACAGGTCCCCGTAATTTTTAGCTACTTATAAAGTTAGCGAAGTAATTTGGCGGGCAACTAATGGAGATGTGGCGGATGAAAACGAAGTTTCACTAACTTGGTACGGATTCTGTATAACGAGATCCCATGAAGAGGTAGTTGGAATCGAGGAAAGTAACTCCATTTGGTCAACCAACAAGAGCTCATTATAGGCTTCAACTTGCGTGCTAAAGTTTATGAGAACTTATCAATATAAAGGAACAAAAACCTTAACAGCAAGAGCGGTAACAGGAGACAGGTCATTATCATTTCAGAAAGTGCGCCGGCATCTTCAGTTCAAAGGTACGTAGCACTGGAACCGTCGAAGTTAAGCTTCACGGCGGTTGTGAAAGGAAAGTCCAGACATTTAAAGTCTAGACAGTGGAACTCTCTCTACACTGCGACAGAGCAAGCCATTGCGGAAACAGGCAACCAACCCACAGTCACCGTGTACAAATTAATTTTTCCTCTCTGTTTCGCATCTGTAAGGCGCTCAGTATTCGCGCAATGGAATTGAATTTGCGAAAGCTACGACGTGTTGCTGATGGACTAAAAGAGACAGGCAACTGAGTTCAGAATAACAGTCCAAACTTTTGAGCCCCACCTGGGCATCCTGAGGTCCCAGTGGTGCTAGGAACGTATTCTACCAGAATTTTTCCGCCAGAGGCATGATTGTTCCAGTGGAAAATGAAACTTGGTGAGCAGCTAAAATATGACATGGATTAGGATGGTTTTTGGTCCGAGCACATACGCAACAAAATGCAACATTTTGGAGCAAAACGTTTTGTTCCATTCGCAAATGATTTGTAGATAACAGCGTTGTGCGTCTAAGGAGAACCCATTTGTAGCTTTCCCTCGCGGGCAGATGCTCGTTTCCCCGAAACCGTACGCTGCCGAACGGAAATATTCACGCAAGAACGCAACATTTTGCTGCGTGTATTCTCACACCAAAAACAACCGTAATTTGCCTTGGTTCTGTCAAAAGTGGTCTTACTTAACCTCACCTCGCTTCTTCGAATTTGGCGCGCGCTTCAGTTTTAAAGTTGCATTGCTACGGTCCAACAGGTCCGAAGAATTTAGTAGGTTGAGCGCATTTGCTAATAAGAAACGGTTCACGAAACACCGGACGTCCAGTTCGCTTTTGTCTGAGGAGACACGGGAACCATCTTGCAGTCGCCTACTGCCATCTGGAACGCAATCATAATGTTTCCAAGTTTTTGTACGATCGACTATCGGTGAAACGACGGCTAACAGAATAGGAGTTGGGCGCTTGTAGGGCCTTGCTGAATTAAGACTTAAAGGAAAAACTAATTGACAGCCGTAAGTAAAGAGCATAATACTTTTAATAATGCTGTAGGGCGCCAGTTGGAGGAAAGAGAAGACGATGAGCTCGTGTAAACTATGCAATTCCCATCAGTTCCAGAGTGTTCCTCTGGTAATAGGAAATCGTTCATCTCAGGTAAGTTTCATATTTCTTGAGGCCCAATAGTCAGTAGGCACTAAGCTAGAAGAAATAACGCAATATAAATCAGCCGTTGTAGATGGCGTTGTGTAAACAGGCCTCCACGAGATTGTGGCGACCGAAGTGCGCCTTTTATATAGCTATTATTGTTCCCAGTTTGTCGGACACCTACTCCATAGTGGCATTTTGATAGCCCAACTTATGTCTTCCCCTCATTTCGGGACTTCAATAGCTCGATGATCACTGCGCATAAAGACATTCGCACGCTTCCCGGCTGGAAATATTTACTGATCAAACCATCCAGCAAAATACTTTTCGTCCCGTACAATATGTACTTTCAACTTTTTCCAGTCAAGATGAATGGGCGCGTGTCGGCCGAATGATTAGGCATCGTAGAACCGTAGCCGCATGTTAGTCGTGTGCGCCAGTTAGGTTAATTCATCTGTCCACCGCGGTCGGCGTAGGTTTCATGTGGCTAGCTGATTAGGCATCATGGACAGCGAGCCATGTGCTTGTCATGTGCATCGGCTAGCTTCGTTCAGCTGTCCACTGCGCTCGACGTAGTATCTATGTGGCTAGTTGATTAAGCATCATGGATCCCCATCCGCAGGTCAATCGTGTGTGACGGCTAGGTTCGTTCAGCTCTCCGCTACGATCGACATCCTGGAATGTTTTGCCGGTTACAGCGGTGTATTCCGCTGCGGTTTACCGCCAAACTTGACCTACGGGCAAAGGCAGTTAACATCTGCAAACCTTAATTCAAACCTCGCACGAGTTATCTGAAAATAAATAATTTATCTACCGCGATGATATCTCGGAATATCAATTCTCGTGGTCTGAGGACATAGGATTCGGCATTCGTTTAGGATAGCAGAATAAACATTGCGAAAAATTATTAACAGGAGCGACACTTCCGCATATTTTGTGTGCACAAGACTCCAGATAGAATTATTTCAGTTGCAGAGCTATCTTCAAGTTTCTTCCAATGTAGGCATTTCAACTTTTACCTATATTCGCGATATCTTATTACAGTTGTACGGCCTAACTGAGGACCTAACTGATGACCCTGAGGATTTGCTCATTTAAACAAATCAGCCAAACTAAGAGCTTGCAGGACAACCTATTAGACGTAAACATTCCTAACAATGAAATGGTGACGTTGAAAGCACCGTTGTTTTCTAGCAATCGATTCCCTTGGGCGAATAGTCAGCGGCCTTCTGGTTACCCAAAATTTCGTGTTGAAATTTGTGCCCAATTTACATTATTCTTCCATTTGTTGCTTCCATTTCGCTTTTGGTTCACAATATTTTTGTTTGTTCACCCCCACTCTGTTATTTCCATTTTTTCCCTTATTCTGCTGTTGCCAATCCCCATCATACGATAGCCGATGATGCCCAACCCTAAGCACCCACACCCTGAAGCTATCCTACCCATCGTGCAAAAAAAGCTTTCACGGGGCAGTTCAAAAGGTCCTAGGTTTTGTGACCAGACTACGTACGCAGGGTATCACTTGCAGATTCCACCTCAATGTAGCCACTTTTGTAAGAATGCTATTCGCAACACATCAAGCACAAGTATAGAAGGGTGATCAACTTCCAAATACTTTCAGTGTGTGTACGGTACATCCTCCCAACTATCCTGCGTTTGGCCTATAAGCTCCACCAAGTGCACCTGAAGCCTATATAGTATTGTTAGTTGAAATTTTTAAAGATCCGTTGAGCGAACACTAGGAAACTCAACAAGGAATGCACCGCAAAGCACCCAGGATTGTACTTTACTAACCTAGATGTGAAAAATAACATTTCCAGCGGAGCAGTTGTTGTTGGGCGAGACTTAGGATGTTCCCAACCTGTATTTGCAACGTCCACCCACTCAACATATCCCTAGAGGAACTAGAAATATATCACCAAAAAGCAAGAGCTAAGTCTATGAAGATGACGCCAGTCAGAAAATATGGTGAACATGTTAAACAGAATGGGCTCACAGGTTTACCAGAGCACAGCGAAAAACGTCGAGGAACCGGCTACACTAAGTATGCACTCAAAGTCTCCTGTATGTGGTGCTCCATGTTAGCTTTCCACTAAAGTCAGCTGAAAACTGCCTTGGGTACGAGAAACCCGGACAACCATTTAAAGAAAGTTATATGGCGTAAGTTATGTGGCAAAACAAATTGAAGAGGCCGCGTTATAATAAGGCAGACAGGATTTTGCTAGCGAGAAATGGATCAAAGCTACCCAAATGAACTCTGTACCAATGTGGTGGAATTTGAAACTTCTTTCTGGCTTAAACGAGGTATGCAGGCCCTGACTAGGGTCCAAAGTGGTAGAGGACAACTAAGGAAAGCAAACGTAGAACGTCTACTTAGTTAAGACAAAGAAACCCGTTTTTGGCATCAGGCACGGCCGTTAGTCTGAATGGGCACCAAAAGGCAGAGGGGAGGGCTGCTTACTGTTGCGGTGACCCCGGTAGACCACCAAACCGTTCGTCCAAAGTGAAGGATCCAATCATCACCTGGCCGGCGTTCTTAGGCTGCGTGATTCAAGTTACCAGTGATTCAACCAGAACACGTCTAATTGACATCTTTAAACAACTTATGAAACCCATTCTGGAAGCGGGTCATGAAATCGTCTAAAGTATCCCGAAGCCTTCGAGCCCGCTCTGAAGAATGGGCAGGGCTTGAGTTCCAGGTCTTTTTTCCCCACTTCCTGCACACTGTCATACCGCCTACGTTGTTTGCAACTTTGGCTTGTTCCCAGTTATCTGGGATGCACTAGGTTAAACGTGGGTCTGCTGCTTAGGCCGGTCTGCAAACAAGCTTGCATTGCTGGCTCCCGTACAAGGTTTTTCTCTCACCCGCGCAGCCAAAACTCTATCATTTTGATCCTGTGTGTCAACTTTAAGCCACATTTCGGCAAAACTTCTTCCACTGCCTTTACCCCACAACACGAACAAGTTATCCTTCTGCATCCACACTATCTGCATTTACGTCGACTTTCGGAATGTCCAAGGATTTCACATTCTGTTAAGGATACCAGACGTCCCTTAGCGCCTCAGCCTGCTCTGGACGTCATTTTTAAAGCTCTTCAAAGCCACGTCCACAGGCCGTCCCACCGTTTTGACCTGGAGTACACTTACTTGCCCAGGGCCCACGGTGGGGCCTCATATTGGGAAAAGCCTCCCGGTTCTTCCTGGCTAATATCCGTTAATCTTACCACATGCGGCAGATCCATTTATGGCGCGTACATATGTGCATTTTTCCTAATGAGTAAGGCCAGCACCATCATTACTTTCACAGGCACCTTCAAGTTTTTCCGTTCTCGCCCTTAGTCTTGAGCTTGGGAGGCCAATAAAGTGTCGTTACCTTTAGGCCGGATTCCACCCCCTCCTGCCGTCTGATGCTGGGTAAAGGTTAAGTCCACACAGTCGCTCCTACACAACATGGTGGCACACATCTACTTCTTGACTTTTAAGATAGAGCTAATCCCCTGCTTAGCCGCAATGCACACGGTTGAAATGTCATCATCATTCACCACTTGAATAGTGTTTACTGCTGCATCAGACACATCCGCAGTTTACCTTTCTCAGAAGTAGTTTGCTCCGCCTTCTTAAACTGACCGAAATGTTTCACTGGCTTAGCGTTTCCAAAACTGGATAAGATATTCAGCAACTGAAGTTACTTGTTACTGCATAAACTGCAATTATGACCGGTTGTTTTTTCGTTGCTTTACCGATCTGATATGAAGCTCGGGATACGGCAGCCTCTTGAATTTTTAAATACATTCTGTAAAAATTGCACTGTTGTTCTCAGCTGCATGTATCATGTGGTATGGACTTGACCACACTATGGCATATGTCTAGCAGTATTCTGACGTACGGGTTAAGGAAAACTATCATTCAGCCTGATGAACTCAAGAGACAACCTGAAAGTAATTTTATGACGCATTTGGCACATAACAACTTGCAAAGCTGTCCATATGTTAATCACAGGATGGCTTCACACTATATGCCATTTCTCAACCAAGTGTGGCACGTAATACCATACCTCCCTCGTGTTAAGGAATACCTGCCACTGACTACGTGCAAGTAAATTTGCATAGAGCCCCCTATCCCTCTGCTTTTCAGTTTGCATAGTAGAGCCCTGGGGCTGTCTTTACAAACCAAGCGCCACTGATTGCCTGGAGCTTTCGGCAGCAATCCTGTGACTGGTCAGATTTAGACTCATCTTCATTTTTCCCTTACGGGGTGCCACCATTTTAGTTTACGTACCAACTTTCCACTCTCTTACCGCTCTTGATTACTGACTTGAAACTTTTGTCTGCACTCCGCAGCACCCGTCCTCAGCCCTTTCTCAAACTAACTGCCCTTCTATGCAATGCGGCTCATTTGCTGTCCCTTATTGGAAGTAAAAATTGCTGTAACTCTGGCACTTAATTACTCTGTAGTTGTTTTCAATAAGGTTGATGCATTGTGCCTGATGACTTTGTGCTACACTGCCTTAGCTAAAGCCCTTACCCTGCCCAAGTCACGCACCTACTCCTTTCCCATGCTTTCACGCTTGCTGGTCAATTAGCGCTCGGCAAAAGCCCTGAGGTTAGTCCTTTGCTACCCTGCTAACCTCTTTCGCGTAATTATCCGAGTGGTAATCAGCGTATACTTAGTAAAATCCAAACTATAGTGCTTTTCCTTAGCCTGCCTATATCATACTTGTAATCTAAATCATTGCTCGATTCCTAGATCAACCTAACTACTAACTGAGCAGTGGCAAAGTTCAGCCCGTTTCTGAATATGGACTCTACAATTTTAATTACCGAAACAACCTATCAGTCTCCACTGATCTCATCCCATTCCTCTCTCCCTTCAAGGTTTCACTCCCAGCTGCAGCTGCCAAGACTGCCTCATATGTCCGCTATGAAACTTGTTCGCTTTTCTCTTATCAACTGCATGGGTTTTCAAGAGACAAAAAGTGACTTTGATTCTGCCAAGGCCCGAGTGTTAGCGTTTTACCCCCCTTGGACAGTACAAAAGCCACTGGCCGCAGAAATGCACACACTTTGTCTAAACACTCCACACGCCGTGCCTGTTATTAAGCCAACCAGAAACCTAAGGATGTCGGCAGGAACTTGACCTGCTCTGTCATAATCACTCTTCACAAACTCCCTTGTGATTTATCGCTCTCCATATTCGCTCTTTGCTGGAAATTGCGAACACACTGCTTACCCAAGTCCAGCCACCACCGACGTGATTTCTTCGCCCCGGTCCGTTAAAGTCAACCCCTGAAAGTAAATAATCTGGGATTCTGTCGCGCCTTCAGCTTGTTCTGTCCCTGAATTCAGTAATTCTCTCCCCGGGGCCGCTTGATCCTCACAATCGAATCCTGCCTAAGAAATTAACCAGTGAGTTTATCTGGCGTTAGCGTACATCATCCTGGGATTCAAACTGTTATACCTTCTTACCGCGAGAATGTCTAATTCAGACGTTTGGCTCTGACCTGTCGACTTTTCATCCCCAAAGCGTTAAGACATGACTGACCATGTTTTTCAGGATTTCCGTTTTCCAGAATTTTCAGATACGTAACGCGTGATAGGTATGGTACCCCGGGTATCAATCCATCAGTCGTGTTTTTGCGCCACATCCTTTAATGTTAGCGACCTGGCCATCCCCCCAGTAGGTGTTCGAACAACGAGTTGGAAAACGAGCCAAATATCGTTATCGCTCTTTTGTCATTCTCAAGAAAACTGGTTGCATGAAAGATGGATTCGTAGAAAACAAGCTGAGTTTCTTTCTGGCAAGGGATTTAAGAACTGTCTTTACGTCGCATCAACATGTAGAATAGAAACACCCTCCCAATTCGAAATCCTCTTGAGGCGTTTTCCCGCAAGTACTGGGTGCGCGGCCAACGTTATTGCCTTTGGCGCATTATCTTCAGGGTTAAAAGCAATTGAACTAATCTGCACTTTTTCAGCAGTTTATGCGTTCTGCACATGCGATGTGTAAAGTCCTGTTGTAGTGGTTAACGGCCCTAGGGAGACTCTAGTTAACAGAACGAATTACTAATGTAAGACAGACATAATGTCACGAGGAGAAAAATCCATGCAAATCTGGACTGACAGTTCACAATAGGAGATTCCGTAGTTCCATATTCTGTTGAACCAACACACCAAGAAGAGAAAGTTCAACATTCCTGGTATTCCAAACCTCCGGTGATCACAACATTAATCCACTGATGTGAATAGATTAGTCCAGTGTTTGTAGCTAAAATTTTTGTTCACTTTTAGAGTTAGTAGCAGCCAGTGATAGCCAACCGGCAGTCACAACAACAGTCACTCAGCAAAAGTCCCCAAGTCACGCTGGACCCGAAAAGCGGGCGTTTGTTGTTATAGTTCAGTAAAACAAACTTTTGTACAATAATGTGACCGGCACCCATAGGGAGAGAGGAGATGATATCGAGAATGGACAATAGCAGTTTACGAGTGCTACACCTTCACAAGACTAGACGGAATAGGGACGCAACATCGCTTTCATACTCAGTGCAGAGAAGTGGCTGATAAACCAGTTAGTTGTTATTTGACACATTCAGCCCAAACCGCTTGTCTGAGTTTCACGTTCATAAGGGAGCATGCAAAACAAATAATTTACAACGCAAAAACAACCACAACCTTGGAAGCAAGGATAGGAAAAATGCGATTTTAAAACCCAGGGAAACTTCAGAAATTTCAAGCTCAAAGCGGTGGTAAATTCGTGAGAAATTACCCTACAAAACTGCGACAGTGAAATTCCCCGTAATGCAAGAGGCTAAAACGACAAATGGGTACATCCGCGTCAATATTCCTGTAAACTTTCACATTCCTGTGTGGATAGTTTAACTCGGAATGCGCTCTGCCACAGCAGTTACAACCACTAAAATTTTTCTGAATGATAAACGAGCGACCTGTGATGCCACTTGCACATTGCGCATAAAGGACCAGTTATCGGCGACAGTGCTTACAAAACTTTGCTTCATCTTTGCATGGCAGTGCAACAATGCGCGAGTATGAGCTGAACATACAACTACTTCCGACCAAGAAATATGAAGACAGGCGACGTGAATCATCCGAAAACGACAAAGTCCTTTCAAGCGGGTTTTTCATGATGGATTGAAAGAGGACTGCCGGCTACCTAAGTCCTTATATGCACGTAGCTTTTGCAATGTCTGCTGGTCCATTCCCAGCGCAAACGACAAAGACTTTTACTCGGCCTCCTTCAAAGGACATTTGTATGCACTCTCTGTGTTTTAGGGAGAGGTGCCACCCCATTGACCACTGCTCTGCGGCGTCGACGTCTGTTCGAATATTGTTAATATGAGCCAAGAAGAGGAGTATCCCTCGAACGTAGCATCTTAGAGACCGGCACATAATAAAGTAAGGTTAAGTCTGCCTTTAATCAGAACGTTCCACTTGAAAGGGAAGCCTTAATCCAACCTACAATTCCTGTTTGAATCCCATGTCTCTGGTTTCCGGAGTGGTTTGGCAATCGAACGCTTCTGGGTCCAACAATACGGCGTCCGGTACGAATAATTCGTCTGTGGCTCGTTTTACTGTGCGCATGAGCAGGGGCATGCACGTCACACAAGGAATATTTTGGAGAAATCCATGTTACGCCCTTGATATGAAGTTGTGGATATGAATAGCCCGCTTTAGAGTGCATTCCATCACCTTGCACGGGATGCTTGTTAGGTAACAGGCCTGTACCTATTGGGCGATAAATGGTAGATAGGCATAACGACAGCCTCTCTACAAGATAGGGGCAGGTGGTCTTGGTGGGGTGGCTGGAAAATCATCAAGGAGAAACGTTTGGCCAAGGTGCGCTACGTTTCGGGGACCGTGGAAGCAATTCATCTGTCTTAATGCACTGAAGGTATGCGACTCATGCAAGCTTCACAAACATCTGGCTTCGTCAAGAACATATTGTTTCGAGACTTTCCAAGCTTGAATGTGATGAAGCTGACGGTGCAAATACGAACCCGCATAGTATTATCTGTAGACTTTGGCTTTCAATATTGTGTCACTGGAGGTTTAAACGCTTCTTTCTTTCAGTAAACAGGCTGTTAGTTCGTTTATTCGGCGGTGTCTCAAGTGCATCAATAGCACACTCTTGTTTTCACTGAACACACTTGGTATTTTGACCTACCCTCGTGAATTCAGTTGGCGGATCTCTAACCTGCGGCGGTTCTGCATCTCATGAACTTCCAGCTCATCTGCTAGATATCCTGTTGATTTGCTCTTATTTATAAAAAGCTGAATCATCCTGGATAGCTTTCAGTTAGTTTGAGCACGGACCAATTTCTTCAGAATTAACGTTGCAACCGCCCTGCGAATTTTTAAACAATAATCCTGTGAGCCCATTCCGCTTATTCCCGCAAAATCTGCTAAAAGAAAACGGTCATTCCTGAGGAATCAGCAAGGCAAAAGTTTTGAATGAACGTTGGAGGTTCAGGGTGAATTCAAAGGCAAATATGCAGTGGTCGCTATGTCCCAGAGGAGCCTTACTCATCACTCGATCGACAAAGTGCCCTTCACTGGTAATAACGACAACTAGCAGTCATGGAATTGCACTCACTAAATTTCTGTTGCCAGCTTCAGCGTGTTGAATCCAAGCACTCTGGCAGTTAATGGACCAGGGCTGGAAAACAGTAGGTTTCATGAGGTGCGCAGTTGTACAGTGAATCTCGGTTTTTAGCATGGATTACTGATGAGAGGGGATTTTCGATGAAAATAAGCAGACTTCCATAGACCACCATAAAGCATATTTTCTCAAGAATGACAGATTTTAAAGTCAGTGCATCAACGATGTTTTACCACGCTACGCTCCAGTCACGTCATCACTGTCAACGATGAAGCGCTGAAAAATTTTGGTGCCCTCAGATACATTCCCGCGATGAACTGAAAAAAGTGGGTTCAGGTATGGAGCCGTCTAAAGAAACGTGCAAACGAAAACTTAATAGCGGCAGGTTTGCTCAAACGAGGGAATACTTTGTCATAAATAGGCCACGGGTGGCTACTTGTCTGTCAGTTCACGTAGAAAAACCGATGTGACTATTTTTCGTGTGCTTCTCCAAACATTTTCAAAAGCAACAAAGTGGAGAAAACGTGGCTAAACCAGCTTCTGCACGAACTCTCCCGCCGCAGCCACAGACCGATCACGCTGGGCCGTGGCACCTAGTAAAAGTACGAAATCCATACCCAAGGTGGACATGAAATGCCGTTAAACATGCTCCATTGCATAGTTCCTCTTGGCTAAACAATCTTCATTTTTCAGGCCAGCGAAAATTTGACGTATTGGTGTGACCAGGGAATTTAACTTATTTACAGGATTCTTTGTGTCCTACACTTTCCTGAATGAGATCACTCATGGATTTCGATTTTATGCCCTTGGATGATAGTTATTAACCGTTGGTTTCACGGTTGGGTCACAGGAAAAATCTTTCAAGTTGAGAGCACACACCTTGAGCATACATTAATTTTTTGCATTTTGGGCATTTGATTGGTGGAACAACCGTATTCTGGCAGCTATCTACGCTGCAACCAGGGTCCAGTTCACAGTAAGTGCCACGCTATCAGGCTTACTGTTTAACGCTGGTAGCATGAAGATCGATGATGATGTCTTTTTCGCTTGCGACTTTCGGGTAAACCAGGCAGGTAAAATACAAGCACAAAACTAACTCCGGAAGCTTGGGAAAAAGTTTCTATCTTGCGCAGCAATCTGGGAACCAGTGAGTCTAACAGTAACTTATCATCAGATTACTGGGTGAACCGTGGAGCCAACGGGACTAATGTTAGTGAGTACCAGTTCAAGAGTTCAAGACCAACCAGAGCTTGAGCGGGAAGACCTAGAGAACAGCACAACCACCAGTGGCACCTCAAGATAACATCTTGGTAAGAAGAAGTTGTATGGTCAGCTCATACAGGCCAGCACATCGTTGCACTGCCATGCAATGATGAAGCAAATTTTTGTAAGTACTGTCACCGATAACTGGTCCCTTATCCGCAATGTGCGAATGGCATCACAGGTGGTTCATTTACCATTCAGAAAGTTTAGTGGCTGAGGCTACTGTGGCAGAGTGCATTCCGGGTTAATCTATCCATATAGGAATGTGAAAGTTTAGAGGATTATTGACGCAGATACATCTATTTGTCGTTTCGACTTCCTGCATAACGGGATTGTATACGGTTACAAAATACGAAGGCTAAATTGTCCACCATTATAGGTGCTATGCGGTGTGCTTTGAAACATCAGCATGTTACCTGATGTCGCAGGTATCTTTTCATTTCCATTCTTCCATGTGGTGAAATCTGCTTCTCTTAGTAGAACTTTTGCTGATATGTCGCAACTTGTCAATTTATGTAGGTTTCTTTTTTCAGTTCCATTTCCAACCTTCACTGAGTGTTTCCAGGGAATAATCACCGCTTGTTTTACTGTTTCAGACCAAATAAACCCAAATACTTAATAATTTTTCCCTCAGGTTTTCTTCGTTCAGTAATGGAAGCCCATAAATGATTGTGTGTACGCTAAACATTTCTGGAAATGAGGTTAACGTGTGCACTTGTTTGTACAATCAGTTTCACCGAAAATGGGGTACAGCCTAACATCAAGCGTAAAGTGTTGCCGGACAGCCAAATAGAGTTAGAAAGCCGTGGATACAAGTGCTTTTCATATATCTCTGTCTGCTAGATATTAAATATGGTCCAGTAAGGCGCATGTTCCATTTTATCGGTGCATGTTGGTTATTATTGCTGATGTATCCCAATACGTGGGAAACAACTGTACAGTTCTGTTGGCATTTTCAACAAAGGCTGGCTTCTCTTACGGATGGAGGGAATCTACATTAAAATTCCAAAACCTCCCCACCCTATTGGCAACACACATTGCCCCTCTGTCCCCGAGCACTCCCACAAGATTCATATACCATGCAGCAACCGTCTTGACCCATTTCTGGGCCAGATTGGACAAAAAGCTACAACTAATTACCGTTATGCAGCCTCCATATTGTGCGGGTTTCTCAGGATGAGCGATCCTGTCCGGCTGATGAAGCTGAAAGAATTGAAAGAGAAAATTTGGGAGGAACTGTAGCTGTTGATTCCCCCTGTGAATCAACGGTGAACAGCGGTAATTTTCCTTCGTGTTCTGACTACTCATGATGATGCCGTTTGTTTCCTTGCTGCTCGTTTTCCCCCTGTTTCGCCCCTGCTTAAGGTCTGCTTATTCTTCAGTGACTGATGTCAATACTTCGTTGCCTGTCCGTCGTTACTCGCAAGTTCGTCTCAGATGTACCCATTTTCGAGCGTCCACTCCGACGGAAAAGTAGACCGGCCGCGTAAAGAATCCAGAGTTCCCGAACGGTAGGCGAACGCGCTGCCCACTACACCAACCCGACACCTATAAGGGTCCATTTTTTGTATTACCCATGTACCGCACCTGTCAGATAGCCTTTGGCGAGATTTGTTTCAAACGGGCGAAACCGCGCAATCTGACTTGTCACGTGACACAAGCTACCGTGTCCGGCCGCCAACCGAAAGACAGCCCATTACATCCCAAACGTACTGATTTTCTGCGCCGTTACCTCTCTATACGGCCAACTCACACTGACAGACTGCCCGTATATAAATCCCTGCTGCTTCAGTGACTATTTTCCGCTCCTGCTGATTGCGTCATTATTGATTGTACATTTGCTTAATTCACAATGCTTACTAACTCGTTTGTCTGTAGAACCAGTTCCTGTCGGTCCGCAACACATCATCTGCTGCCCACGTCTGTCTGCTCCTACTGCCTACTGGCTACGAACTGCGTATAATCTAATAGCCGCAATCGTCCTGTGAGATCCATAACCGCCCGGATCTTACAGTAGCCATAGAGAGATGCGTTTACCTCTGCGAGTATTTACGATTTGTTGACTAGCAATCCATGCATAGGTCACCTCTTTATCAGGAAATGCCTCATCTCCATTTGAAGGACTGACGTGCAAGTCATTTCAACCTATTTGACTGACAAAAATAGGTTGCCGAAAACTACTTGACTAAAACTTTTGAGACCAGGTGGATGTTGCAATTGGTCCGACGGTAAATGCATCTCTTTAGAAGACACCGCTTGTCGGTGCAGCCCAGTCCAAATGTCTCTTTCTCTCCCTCTTGTTCGGAGACAATCACAGATGAGCAATGCACCGTGCACCAGATCTACCCCGTGTAAGCCTGGAATGGAACTGCCAGAAGGCAGTATCTAATAGGAATCGTGTCGTAAGCCTTTGAAACTCGTTGACATGTCAACAATTCTGGGGTATTTATAGGACAAAACTTCTAGCTTATAAGAACGAATGATGAAAAGATAGGATATTCTAACAGTTTGGACGTCATAAACACGCGTTTTTCATCATTCCGATAACCCTGTCCAATGTGCATTTAACAGACTTTCTGTGTGAAGCACCCCTCAGAATGCATACGATTTCCGCGTATGACAAATTAAACAGTGGAAGGATGTGAACATCAAACGAATTCTGGAGTGCCTGGCACAAGTGTGGTCAGTATCTTTCACCGTCTTGTTCCCTGAACCACTGTGTTATCCAAGAATCTTTCCATAAATTTCACTCCTGGATTATCGCCAGAAATGCACGGGAATTCGCACACCATTTAGTTTACTGCTTAGGTATTTTGAGGCCGGATTTTGTTACCGTGAGCGGAATAGACCTCACTTGATACTCCCCATGTCCCCAACACAGGTGCTCGAGGCCAACACATTTCCCAGTCGGTTACACTGGTGCTCAGAAAACCTGACTACATGGAACAGTGTTCAACTGCTCGCTAAAAAATTCACTGGTTTGACTCTTATCAGCGACCTCTGAAAATACTAAACAGGGGTGAAACAACTGTTGAGTGCTTCTGGGGTCTTTCTACAATGACCAGCTTCACTTCCAGGATGAAATCTCACTAACAAGTATGCTACCTTATTCATCCAGTTTTCGGGTCTATGAAGTGGAATAGATCAAGACGAAGGATGCTACATTTGAAAATCGTTAGTTTACCTTTCGTCAGATTCTTTTTTGGCTCGCTTACAACTGGAAAATACTTTGGGCACATTTTTTGAAACATGGCTGCACGTGCTGATGTAAATGAAATCTAGCGAAATACACTCATTTGCAGACAAATTTAGTTTTGCAAGAGACTCACCTGGGACCCAGCTGAATCTCTCGTTTATGATGTTTCCAAGCAACTGAATGTGCTGCACCAGGCCGCCTCATGTTTCAGTTGCTACGATATTCGAGATATCACGATACATGTATATTCGTAATGCACTACTCATAAGGTTGGTGAAAATTCTTCGACAGCCCACGACTGGTTTCGCCCTTCTTGGGGCGCATCATAAACTAGGGAATCAGCTGAGTTCCAGGTGAGTCTCTCGCAAAACCAAATTTGTTTGCAAATGAGTGTATTCCACTAATTTCGTGCAATTTGGTTTTAAGTAGAACATAAGGTTGACGGAAACTCGGGGACTGCGCCTACCTGATGAGCCTCAAGGAGGGCGAAACCGGTCGTGGGCTGTCGAAGAATTTTCAGCAACCTTATGAGTGGTGCATTATGTATATAAATGAAATCTGCTTACAACAAAACTCCGTTTTAAATGAATTGGATATCATTGTTTCAGTTGGACCGCAAACGTGGACTACAATTGTTCGAATACAGAGGCACTTGAACCATCTCGCACTCTCGCCTTACATGAAAGTACACACGTGGCTCACTTGAGTCGTAGACACATTTCAACTCCAGTTAACGCTGGGTCAGTATAACCGAAACACACTTGGGACTGAACGAATTATATAGGGCGAGCAGTAGCACAACTATGAAAGTTGGAATTCGTCAATAAAACTACTCATCTTCAAATTTTTTGGTAATTCGGAGAGAAAATAACGCGTTTCATAAATTTTATGCCCAATTTTACGAGTTTTTGACCCGATTCCAAAAGCATTTCATGAGCCTTAAGCTAACAGCAACTCACCATAGTTTTTGGGTTTAAATTTGAGAAGTTTTAACACACTACCAAGAACTTTGGAAGACTGAACTATACGTGTTCTTTGCCCTTAACTGTGCATCGCCGTAAGCCATTTGACTGTAATTATGACAGGACAAAACTGGACCACTTGAAAGATACAAGACACTTCGTCAAACCGACTGAGTAATGTAGCAGAAATAATGCATTTTCGAGCCATCGGTCGGCAGCCGAATCGATCGCCGTCAGACTACTGAGTACGAATCTGAGTGCATGCATAAGAGACCAACTCGGTCTATCCCACTGAAGTTATTGTCAATCGATTAATCAAGGATAACCGTCTGTCTTGTCACCCGTTATTCATCCCTTTAGCTTATTGCAGGAACACCGAACTACAACACTAGTGTCACTTCTCGTTAAGACGATTTTTGAGTTGTCCGATGAAAGTGTACACCGGGAGATAGTGAATGGTGTCCAATTGCCAAACCGAGTAGTTTTCCGATTAAGTACAGCTCGCGGACCAAATCTGGTGCTCAAAGTGGTTTCCAACGGTTTGTTTCCACTTGATGTCATAGGTTAGGTGGCCTGTTTTTTCTTTCCCAAAAGCAGTGAATGCTGTGGTTAACAAAAAAACTTGAAGACCACTGTAAACTAAGCACCACAGAATGGTTAGCAACCGACCATGGTACGCACGGATGCCATCTTCAACGACTTACAACAAAAGTTGTCTCACATTTAATCTAAATAGAGCCAGCGTTGATTTAAGGAAGTAAATTGTTCCCTATAGGAGAGAGATGAACTCATTTGGGATCTACTGATCTGTGGAGTTTTATTATTATTATTTTGTTATTATTATTATTATTATTATTATCTGACCCTAACCAATCGTCAGTTAAAATCAAGCAGAATTTTCTTTCACGGTGAAGCCATTCATCCCACAATGAAGTTTATCCGATTTACTGTGCTATATCACTGCTACTTCTGTATTTATTTCTTAGACATTCACTATGATAATGGTTTGGCGCAAATGTAGGAGTTCCAGAGTGGGATTGTTATGCTTCGCACAGAATAGGAAACACTATAGTTTCCGTTATTAGATTCAATATGATTACTTGTAGGCAGTTGCGTCAGCGATGCTACCTGAGAGAGAAGTTCTGGCGGGCAGTTCAGTCGGTCGACACAACAACCAAAAGTTACCTAATGATCGTCGGGCAAATCAGTCAAATCACTCAAGAGTGACCTTGTCACCCTGACCGACCCTGCTAATTTAGGTGTACGGTGTGTGGTGCATCGTTCAGCCGTAGCACTCTTTCGGTGTCTAACTGCCATGCAACCAGAAGGAAGCACGCGGGTTGGCATACTGCCAGAATGCTAATACAGGGGAAGTCGAGAGGCAAAGGTCGGGTTCCAACCACGGACCTTCCGGTCAGCAAATTCGCGCCTTAACCACTGAGCCATCTCACCCCCAGTGATGCAGTTGCCACTTTAGGTGCGTCCACAATGTGGTGGTTAAGTAGCGGATACACCCTAATCTCGCATACCAAAGCTTTCTCCTTTCGCTTAGGAAAGAATCATTTCGGTTCAAACAAGAATGACGTGAATATGAATGCGAAAATCAATGTGGATTTCTGGATCGGCAATTTCATTGCACCTGCCGATTTAACTGCCCTGTAACATTCCGAATCAATATCACATGTAGGATATCTTGGTAGTTGCCAGCTGCTCATCCCGAAATTTGTTGGGACAGACCACAAAGTAAGTGAGCAAGAAATAGTCACTGCACGCGGATTTTTAATTTTCCATTCTTAACTTTACGCGGTCTTACCCTTCATGACTTCCGTTACTACACCTGCCACCTTTTTTCTTCCCCTTTTTCTTTGCTCTTTCATTAGGCCCCTTGTTCTTGTTAATCTAGTGCAGATCGGAGGACAGACTTCATTCGAGATCCCAAACCTCCACAGTGCAACCTCACACGAGAAATCAGTGCGAAAGACGGATCGAGAAAAAGACAACTGAGACTTTACTGGACTTACACCAAGCCAGGAAAATTACACGTGTCTGGGATAGCAAGATTTCAAGGAAAATGTCCCTAGATGAAGAACAATCACAGGGAGGAAACCCTGTTCATTTGTAGTTCTTTCCGAGATTGAAAGGGAGACTGCCAAAGACCTGACTACGCATGGCGGATGACAATTAATTTCTAGCATGTTTTCTAGTCTGGACGAGAAAGAGTGAAACACGACCTTCCGGTGACCACTGAGTAATAGACGGATAATAAAACTGATCAAACAGATTGACTGAATAAAAGAATCTGCGAAGGAAGTGAATTGTTCCGAAACCTCTTCTAATGCAATGCTAAGGAAACTTGGGAACTTACAGGACGTTTGGAACTACCGGACTATAGGCAACTGATATTCAGTAAGTTCCGGACGATACGAACAGGCGGATGAAGGCACCAGATACCATAGTGACAAGTGGTTCTATGAACAAACTGGTTAACAAAAAGCATGAAAAAATTGAAAGGTACATCTAACAACAGAGCAATCGGTAGGAGCAGAACAAAGGACCGTGAGGCACAAGGGGCTCCTGGAAGCAATAAAAAATACAAAATGATACATAAATGTAAGGATACGGGCAGTTAGACAGTGTAAATAGGCAGCATAGAATGATAATGACGCAGAAGACGGTCGGTACACTTGTGGAATATTTCCGAAGAAAAATGAAATGGAAAATTCCTGGAAAACGGTCATCGAGTGAATTTGGGGCAAATTAAATATACCTACATTCTTTATCTGACAGCGTGACAAATTGGCAAGTGCGATATTTCAAATCGAAATGTGCACTTAGGCTGTTTAAAACAAAATCCGAACAGGTTAGATGCACTACAAAGGTAATACAAAATTGGGCTGCTGGGGAAGTCGAGCGCGCTCGTTTTCCATCCGCGAGGTTCGAGTTTAACCCCCGGGCAGCCTTCTTTTCCGTTGGGGCAAACACTTGAAAATAGGCAGATATTACAGAAAATTGTAAGCAAAGACGTTGAGGCGAAAAAACCTCGACATAAGTCGGCAAACCTTAAGGGGCTGTAGAAACGACAAACTGAGAAGCGAAAAGGCGTTAGTATAAGCAGGCATAAATCATGCTACCTATGAATAGTAAAAATAAATAGGAGAACTAACTGCTGATTGCCGTATCATAGTTGAAGCCGACTAACTGGCAGTCACAACGCATGCTAAAAGTGGAGGAAACGAACTCGAGCCTTTAAAGATGTATCTACATTTGTTGAGACCAATGCTCATGTTGTAGCAACCACTATGAAAATAGAAAATTTTAGTAACCTAGAGAGAGGAATGTACTAAACCAACAAACTTAAATGGTCACCATCCAAAAGAAGCCCGTTCACTTGGATCCATTTATTTGATTTTGTAAAGCATTCTTCCCTGTATCAGAAATCGTGTCGTGTACGTGTTGAACTGCAGTCGTAATTTTAAGTGATTTTATCCGCATGTTTCCGCTCGCAGTTCGGCTGCCCCATCTTTCATCCGGTCAGTTTTCATCTAACTCGAAGTTGTCCCAAATAAAAATAGTTGGAAATCCTCGTAGAAAAACCCACCAAATGAAACAAAACCTTAAATTTTCAAAAAAGAAATGACCTCCAACGCGTTTACGATAAAATCAACCAAGTAGCTCTACATTTACCACCACCAAGAAATGATGGTCAAACCTCAACTCCTTACTAGACGTCATGAAGCGAGTCGTCACACCATAAAGGATAGCTTTTCCTTCCAAAGTATGTCACTATTCCATTCAAGTAAAGTGACCAAAGTCCGTTGAATGCATTTTATATGACAAAGATCCTATCTTTTCGGAGTCATTGAACATTCGCATGAGGTCAATAAGAGGTGTGTTTCGTGTCTGCTCATACTTTCCGGGTTAATGCAGTATAAATACACAGTGATTTTCATTAGGTTTCTGAATATTTTATTGCTAAGATGAGGGACAACTTTGCCAGAAACATTACCCAAAAATATATCGCATAAATTTCGTCTGAGTGCACAAGTCCAGCTTTTCGTGGTTTCAGCTGTGCACCATATCCTGGTTCTTGTTCATCATGACGCTGTTGAACCAAACTAGCTTACGTGGGCAAAGGTTGGTCAAGAATCAACACGATTTTCAACTTTCAGCGACTACATTAAAAGCCAAATTGTTACGTGCACGCGTCAGTGTGTTCGGAGACTGACTTTGTTAACCCCCTGATCGTTCAGTCGATTTGGTTGTCTCCACAAGAACATGTAAACTGGTAAACACACATAGAGTTGATACACTACTCATGTATCCCGATATCTTGGATATTGTACCAACTGAAGCATGAGGCGGTCTGGTGCAGCACGCTCAGTTGCTTAGAAACATCATAAACGAGAGATTCAGCTGGGTTCCCGGTGAGTCGCCCGCAAAACCTAACTGGATTGCAAATGAGTGTATTTCACACATAGGGTTGGTTTTGCAAAGCAACTGATCTTTAGACGTTCGTCTCAGCATGGGATGACTGGTAAGGATGATGCCCAGTTGAGTAACAGGAAGCATGAGTTAAAAACCACGGTGACCTCGCTTTTTACAAACTTACTGGGTCACTTAAATGACACGTAGAGATACACCAGTTTCCATGGTATGTCGGTATTTGGCGACTTTGGCGTAGTTTTGCTAATATTTTACTGCAAAACCTGGATTTGTAAGCATTTTCCTATGAAATGTTAAGGACGAAATAACGCTCACTAGGCAATGTATGACAAGAAAATCGTTGCTGCTCCACCACTCAGAAAACACATTAAATTGCCTTTCATCTTCAGAGTAGCAGTACGGGTCCAGAAAAATTCACTGCCCAATGAAGCTCAGGCGACTTGCTGCAACGGCTTCAGACTTATGTGACACGGTTCTGCGATGTGCCGAAAGAGAAAAAAATATTATACCATTTAAAAACATTTAGCCGGAGCCTTACATAATCTAAGTTTTTGGTAGATCCACAGCGTTATGTAAATAATCGTATAAATGTTCATTTGGACACTGCACAACTGAAGGTGATATCTCCAGGCTTAACATTTTCTGATAAACGGTGGTAACTGCCTAGACGCAGACACTTCATTCATAAAACTTTCTGTAATCTAGTTGCACTTCCATATGTGCAGTTAGAGGGTTTAATGTTGTTTCTGTTCTATTCACGTACCATCTAGCCCCAAGAATTAATTCACGCTTACCAGAGATGACCGTGAGACCTTTTCGAAACATCTGAAAAACAGTAAATTCTTTAATATGTATGCAAGCCGGATAGAGGGGCTGGTGGCATTCTACTGAATTGTCGAGATTTGGATTCTATTTGGTGTGAAACCACGAAATTCCAAGTGCATCCCAAAAAATTGCAGAACAAACACCAGAGAAGCCCACGTTTAGTCTGCTTCTAAGAGGTTGAAAAATGATGGTAATATATAAAAACATCAGTTTGAGGAATCCAGGCACTGGACATAGGATGCAGATTGATTCCGAAGGCGCGTAATTCCAAAGTCCCGGTAAGACCCACTGTGGGTGTGTATAACTTCCATAGCAATTAGGTTGCTAAACAGATACACAAAATTCTGAGTATTCTTCATATATTCACATTGATTAACGTGACAGCTTTACTCGTGTCGAAAATATTCGTGGTCAACAAAACAATAATTTTGTCTAGACTTTACAAACCGCCATAAACGAGAGATTCAATTGAATTCAGTTCAATCTCCTGTCAAAACCCAATTCGTGTGTAAATGAGAGTATTTATCGAGAACAGTGTACAGTACTTTACACTTCTCGCCTACACATTCTGAAGTCACTCAAACGAAGAACATTCATATGTGTCCTAATGTCAAACTTAAACGGCCTATGTCTCGACCAACGATGGATGTGCGGTTCCTGTCAAATGACCATGTAGGGCCAACTGAACGGAGTTGCTATGAAATCACACCTTGTTCCAATTGCTACTGATTTAGTTAGTATGAGAAGGGGGGAGATGAGAGAAAAGAACTCGCGTATTTCGCCTTTTATCTCAGCCATGTTAATGATACATCATTAGTATGTTTCTCAGCAAATCAAGTAGTCACCCGGACGTAGGTCTTGAACTCAGCTGCAAAGCTCAGGTGTAGAAAAAACATGCAGAAATGTCGGCGATCTGATGAAAGTATCAAAGGATCTAGGCTAATTGAGACATCCATTTCGTCAGTATTATTCCTTTGTAAGTGAAAAGAAGCTTGGCAGGTTTTCCGCAAATAAGAGCAACAAAAGTTCACATGCCAAACATTGTTTCCATTGAACCTCATTTCTTCTCGCTACGGGACAATGGCTATTCAGACAACAACAAAACATTAAGCAAACTACGCCAAGGCCACCGAATACCGTCACACCGTGGGGATACTGTACCTTCGCTTGTCATTCAAAATTGACATAGTAAATGAGCTCTTAGAACAGACATTCTCTGTGGTGTTTAAAAGTACGCTTCCTGCTGACAAACTGGGCATCATCTTTACCAGATTTCACATGCCAAGACAAACGCCTAATGAACAAGTGCTTCACAAAACAAACTTTAGGTGTGTTTACCAGTTTACTTGTTCTTATTGAGACAGCCACATCGGCAGAACGCTGAGAATGCCACTAAAGTGAGCACCCCTCTGAGCACATCCCTTCTTGTTTGGTAAAGTGACTGACGCAGTCATGTGACAATTCGTTTTTCAAGCGTTTGCTAGAGACAGACCATTGCATTCATCGTGGAGTGGCATTAACCGTCGTATATTGGGTTGGCCAAGTATCCGTTTAGATTGTTCTAGACGTCATACACCTATTAAGTCATTGGTGAATTGCAAACCAGACTGCTTAATTTATTTTGACCCTGAGGGTAATCGTCAATGTACGGTGGTTCTGTATGACGTATCTATATCTGACCAAGATTTATGAGTAGCATTTTTGTTTCTAGTACGTTCTGTCTGCCATTTAATTGTGAAGGCAACAGTTGTTCTGATATACGAGCTAGCCGTTCGAATAACTTGTTTAAAGAACGGAATAATGGTAAAAATAAGCGCAAGTGAGACAAATTAAAAGTGGAGAAAATGTTCACTGAACAAAAGTGCGAAACACATAAAGAACATGAAGAACAGCAAGGGGTAAAGTAGCATTAGGTGATGACTGGGTGACTGCCCGTGTCTACAAACCATTCACATTTTTGTCTCGAACTCAACCTGTTTCAGTCAAATACTGAGTTTCGGAAACTCTAATCTGGTCCTTGGCCCTAGGTGACCATGTTTGTGAGAATTCCGTCAGTGCGGTTTAACTGGATCACGTGCGAAACCAACTGTTGGACAAACTACCGTACTACGTCATGTTTTGCTACTGTTGTCTTGTAAACAAAGATACTCTGATATCAACGTGTCACTCAACATCTTGAAGATGAGTTCTAATATTGTCGGTTGTCGCGCCGATAGGCCTGTATATAAGACAATTAACCGTGAGTAAACAGAGGATGAATTCACAAAGCTATTGTGAGTACCTTGCTTTTCAAAGGTTACATGACGGTCTTGTGTATTGGATTGGTCTCCGGCAAAATTTTCAGTATGTGACCTTATAACCTGCTATGCAAAATTATCTGTTATACGCAACGTTGTGTTTCCTCAACTCACATCATGAGAAATGACATAAAGCGTATGCTCGGATATGTTGATATTGCTTCTCCTGTATTCACTTGCGCGTATGACACATTCGAGTTGTAGAAAAGTGTAGAAACCAATGTTGAACTTTCACTGATTGGTTGTTTTCTGCAAATCAGCTGATCAATGTCAAGGCAATGAAATCGTTTGCCTCAGCTGTTGTTGTGCGTATAGATTGGGTTAGTTTGACTTGATCAGCAGTTTATTGCTGCACACTCCAGGAGAGTCCATATTAGATTTACTGCTTTACCTGACATTACTCTTTTTGCTTGTCGGACGCATGGGAAGTAGAATATGGTAACAAACTTATACCAAGCATTTGTGCTTCCAGTTTACACTGGTGCGCTAGGTATTCCTATTTGTGTCTATGATTCGGTTGACTTAGCCATTTGGCAGGACCTACTCTCTTAGAGTATTCTGTACGGGACGTTCTTTAACTGGGAAACAAGAGCTGGTTACCCGTATTAGCCCTTACTAAAGTATAAACAACAAATAACCATTGTTTATTCTTTCAAAAATTGCATTGTACTACAAACTGGAATAATCAGCGAATTCACATTTACGTTACTCCTTTTTGAACATTCTTCCTCCTATCCTAGCGCGCTTGGCCCGTCGAGTCCACACCGGATTGTAGTTCCTCTCTCATTCGAGCTCGTAAGCAGTGGCTATTCTCATCCCTGTCGGGAGAGAAGAAGGATTTTGAAACAAGAGAAGTGCCTGGCTGGAAATACTGACAGCCTGGTAGGTTGAGCAGCCAACACAGTTACTGGGTCGTTATTCGATCCATGGGGCAAACCAATCACATCGGTCAAGCGCGAACAGGTTCGCCTGTTCAGACGTGATAATTTGGGCGCATTCAACGCGTGCAGGTGGATTAATGGTAATACACTCGCATGTCACATGACCGGAGTTCGAATCCTGCTACGATCAAGGATGTGCACTACTGTGTGCACTACTACTAAATCAAAACACCAGTCTAACGCTTTGCTGTGGACTCACCAGAACCGTTGTGCCGGGATGGGAGGAGGGTTCTTCAAATGACAGAGAAATACACAAATCCAGCAATCAACTGCACCTAATCAGAACAGTATCAAGAAATTGTCACTTGGCTTAAGTAAAATATCCTTTTGTCAATCTAATAAATAAAAATGATGAAAAAGCCCGACAAATAACAGGTCAACTGGAAAATTTATCTGTTTATGTTTTCCAATCGGTGAGCAATGTTCCACATAATTCCCACAATAATACCTTAGCATTTAGGCGTTCTAAAATCCCATTTCCCAATCGCGGGGTTATTTTTTCTTAAGCAGCGTGGTTGCTAATACAGCGGTAAACTTTCGTCTTCTGATGTGATTCGATTGCCGGGCTTACTTGAAGTTGTTGTAAAACAGCGAAACAGTGACAAAATGGGACATTTTGACGACTTTGATTTTTTAGACCAGATTTTTGTGTTGCATTTCAGAACGCGTTGAGAACATCAATTTTTCTGGCGCCGTTCCTTACACACTAGGAGCCTTCCACATTAGCTAAATTCTTTAACAATCAGGCAGCAGCTGTTTTAGTTTGATCACGTAGAATTTGGGTAAACACAAAGCAAATAAAATTGGAGTCTTGGAAAGTCTGTCGGCAACCTCTTTCTCATTTGATCATAGAAATGGACTAAGTTCACTCAACCAAGATTTGATGTGTCCGGATCATTGTGTGATCCAAAAAGCTTGCATCATTTGTTGGACCCGAGCTATAACACGGTTGTTGGTTGTTTGGTGCTACGTTGTCCATGAGCTTTGTTTTACTGAATGAATCAGTTTACGGGTATTCGGTATTGAATTCGTTCCAGAAAATTACGCCTGGTCTGAGAGGATATCATAACCTTACCTTAGCTAAAGATTTACCGTAGTTTCTTTGAGCACACAGCCAAGTGTGTTGCGGTGAGCCCACGCTCTGCTAATTCCAGATGATAAGTCCACTCATGGTACTACTTAAGTCGTTCGCGTTCTGAGTAGGCGTCAAGCTAGTAACCATTTTTATGTGCCCGTTAAACTTTCTCACTTTCAAACGATAATAACGTGTGAATGAAAATGTTATCATCCTCTGCGTGTCCTCATCTACCAGAGATTTGTGAGCAACCGGTAATTGAATCGAAGATATTTGTCAAAGGTTTCATGTGTTTGAGGGATGCAACGTAGTCGTGCAAATATGATACTGATGACATGTTTGTTACGCAGATGCACCTGAAAGATAATTGCCCGAAGCGGTCAAGATGACCGATGTCTCAACTTCCTGCCTGCAAACACCTGCTCTTTAAATCTACATTCTTTTTATATCTGAATGAGGATTACTTCTGAATCTTTCGCACAAAACAGTAGTCCCGTGACTTCTGTGTAGTCCAACAAGGCAGAAGTTCTAATGCAAAGAGTGAGGTCGATGGTGGTTATTTTAATTTTGTCGGTCGCCGGCACGAACATTAGCAAATATTGTAAACCTCATCATTCTAAAAAAAGAAAGCTCATTTTCGTTGCGGCTTACTCAGATTAATAGCTTGGATCCTTGAAAGATAATATCATTAGGAATGAGATGATTCTGTCCTGGATCGGTCAGCAGAATGTGAAGTGACAGCTTCGGGCCACCAGTGGGCTGTCACCAATTATCTAAGCAGGACTTACATTACCGGAATTTTTGCCTGCAGTTTACTGAAGAAGAATTCATACGTCATCTAGCTATCAGTCTATGCGGCCTTGAATGTCACTAGTAAAGTGGTAGTGGAAACCTTATTCAATGAATCTCAAGCAGGTTTAATTATCCTATAAAGGTCTATCGCAGGTAAATTTGGCCCAGTTATGCTCCATCACAAACGAATAAGTTCACTTTGAGTCCGCTGCTCATGGTGCGTTCAAATCAATCATCCCAGTAAAGCAGATATGGAAGAACATCAATTTGTGGGCAATTTCAGCGAAGTTCAACCATTCTCGGTCACCGGTTCTGGATTTTATCATCATAATTGATGATAGGATGGACGTACAATGGTATAATGGTATGATCGCATTTGAATACAAGGGTTTATTGACAACTCTCTGTTCGTTACTTTATCGTCAGTGTCTCTCTTACGTGATGGGGTGAATCCAACTACGACCTACTGAATGATTAGGATGAAATCGACGCAATAAATTACACTTGAAAGAAGACTAATTTTAGGACCACGGGAAAACTTGCATACTACCTACTTGAGATTCCGCAAGCCGACCCTGTATTTTGGTCTTTGGTGACAAACGGTTTTTACTGCGTGAGAATCGTATTTTAAACAGGAAAACACGCAATTCATCATATACTGCGTATTATATACATGATATCACACAATATGCAGAGATTTGAACATTTGATTTTAAATCGGTCGTCACGTGATTTGGGTTTTGAACGGTCATCTAAAATAGGGCTTCCTTAAAACAGATCGATTTCAAGGGAACTAAAACTAACTATAAAGTGATTTAGAGCGGCCTTATCTGAAGTGGTTGATCAAAACGGTCTGATATAAATGAAAGTCAGCGGCTTCAGTTGGGCTATGACTAACTGAGGCCAAACCACCGCAAGATAGTAAACCCATCGTAAGGAAGTACCCTTTGCATTATACCTGTTTTTTCTGCTTAAGACATAAATGTTCAACTAGAAAACGATGAATCATCCAATTTTGATGGTCCGTGCCAACAAGTGAGTCTGTCCGATTCATTACCTGGTACAAAATACTCATCTTAGTTGCCCGAAGGGCCACTAAGTATCTGTCGTCCAACTTGTAAGTGTGCTACCGTGTCTTCAGTATTGTAACTTTAAAACACCTTGTGTCGTCAACTTTTCTATTTCAGCTTGTATCAAGAATGCCAAGCTTTTGAAAGACAAAGAGGTTTTTGCAGTGTCAAGATTTATTGACCACTTCTAGTAGGATACGTACTGTCCGAATAACGGTGGATGCGGGAAATTGGCCTACGGACTACCAGGGACTAGACGAGCCTTACATGGTATGGTTATCCAACTGAATGCTAAATCTGGGTGCCACCGTTTGTGGGACTGCATCAGGTAACTTCTGGTTGTTCAGAGTTGTGAGATATCTCATCAGTTTTCTGGAGAACTTCAGAAAATGTAACACAATCAAGGATTTTGGTTATTTTCAAATCATCGCTTTTCCCGAATATGCCAGCATTTATGTGCTTCAGATAACTCCTTCACCAGCGCATCGGTAATATGTCTCACTATTGCGATCCAACCTCGTCAAGATGCTAACGAATAAAAATGACGGAATATGAGTACTGATGTGAGGCACGCTAGTTAGGGGCACAGCAAAAGTGAAGTCAAAGTTTACTAGAGTTTCCGAGCTGCCTCCAATATTATTTACACATGTTTAGAGTTTTTTCGCACAAGTAGGCCGGTTAATTATGGTGACTATTCGAAATAATCCACCTGAAATGATTTTACCACCTGATTAGGTTCAATAATGAGAAAAAAGCTAGTAAAATCCGCCCTTAGAACGTATAGTCTAAAGGCGGAAAATTAGATCCGACTGTGCATGAACGAAACACATTGTAATTTGATCTTCGGTATCAAGCAGAACCCTCAAAACTAAAGGTTTGTCAGGACCGTAAGTGGGCTTTACTTACCGGTGTGTCGGGCGCCAATATGTGAGAAGTCCGGTTTACATAACTATCTGCATAGTCAAGATTACAGGTCAACTAACTGTTATAATATGTTGAAATCCCATACAAGTATACGATAAGAAGAGCAATGAACTCCTGGTTATCAGAACCTCAATTTAGGTATTTTCAGGTCCAGTGAGTTCAGACCTAGATCAGGTCAGCTCAGCTCAGCTCAGAGGAGGCACTTACCTAATTAAACTTAGATCTCATTTACACTGAACGATCACCAGAATCTTAAGTGATGCAACAAAATCCAGCTTGAATTTTGAGTCCATATTTACAGATTAGAACAGTACTACTCATCCTGCGGCAAAATCTAGGCTGAATCAAATCCGGGCAACACGGGTTACTAGGAATGCCAAGATAGTGCTACATTGTTTAAGCAAACTGAATTGTTTTAACTAAGCCCACTTAAACAACTCGAAGAATTCCAGATGTGGAGCATGATTAATGACGCAGAAAAACCCACAAGAACACTTAACGAGGCATTTTACAATCATTCGGTGCACCGAATGAGTTAAAAAGAGCCGAAACTAGCTGTTTATGGCAAGAGAGTTAAATGACCCGTGCCTATTTTCTGAGGACAGTAATCCCAATATGCTTTTCAGCTTGGTGAGTATAACTCAAAATACCGGCGATCAGCTTAGTTGACAGGCAACTACAATATTAGCACATTATTTGTGAGACAAAAGTTGCTCACGTGACTGGGTTGTCGTAACGTTCACATTCTGTGACCGCGTTTAGCTATCTGGTTGCCACTTGTTCGGCTTTTAAACTGAGTCTGACCTCCGCTGTCTTCGGTTGAAAGCAGTGTCAGTGACGCGCGGCTTCTGGAAGCACTTGGTGCGTGCATGCACCTGAACAGGATTTTTTCCACGCAGTTCCATTTTGATGGGTGCGTGAGACTATGTAACGTTGCAAGTACATTCCTTGCTCGGCTGACGCAACTATTTGGTGGAATTCACGAAGAATATCATTAGGTTTATCCACACAATCAACTTGAGAGGAAAGATTAAAACAGTCTGAAAGGATGAGGACTGCGGCTATTTGGCAGCAAAATGCGAACATTTATGGTAAGTAGCAAAAACAGTAAACAGCTGACAGGTGTGTGATCAGCTTTTGGTGGTCGCGGGACTTGTAGAATTCACATTCACATCACTCTCGTCTGAAAGCTCACCCTCCGGTCCTGGTGCGTTCATTCCGGTGAGTCCAGACCGAACGGTGGAAGCACTGGACTCGATTTTCGCTCTTATCAGAGCTTATCCTTGGCTATTCGGGAGTTTGAATTTCGGTCATTCGGCATTCGAGGCGACCATGTTTCTACCACTTAATCAGCGCAAGCTGGACGCAACTGTATAATCACGTTTGAACAGATGATTGTGTTTACGTTTCAAGGGTGTGGTTGGTTTTTCCGACAGCTCGAACGACGAGCCAGTAACAATCCTGGTTTTGTCGACCGATTGAGACGCGCCTGTCGGGATTTCCCATTCAGGTACAGCCACAGACACTTTGGAACCTGCTGGACAATGAAGCGATCTAAGTGTGGCTGACTATTCAGGATCCCGCCGCCAGCAATTATCCACGGCGAGTAATATAGCAAGTAACCCAACAGAGCCTTGGGAGGAATACTGCAGACTGTCTATCGGATTAACCGGTTGACGTGTATATGCGAACACCAATAAATCTTTATCTTCATAGAATGGTCGTAAATGCAAAAATTCCAAAGCCTTTTCAAACGGAAGAGGTGACCTACAAAATACGATTCATGATTATTATTATTACTATTATTACACTATTATTATTATCTATACTGTTACCTTAATGCCGGCCCGGATGCAACACTACTGCACCCTACAGACGTAGTACAAGGTAGGTCATGATATATGACGACCACTGTTTAGATCACGAGTTATTTTGGCAATTAAGCTGACGCATATCAACTCTCGAATCTTTTCAGAATTTCTGCTCGTTGGTACTTCTCGATTTGGTTGCAGTTTGGTAAGTAGAATGGTTCCATTTTTTAAACTACCGATTGTTCACCAAGCCCTTTCGAAACCGAGTAAGTTCTGAGTGAATAAGAAACTAACAGCAAGGATTATCGATTTTTCCAGCTCCAAGACCATGGCTATCAAATTTTTGGTGAAAAAATAACTAAAAGGGCCCAAGAGATTTGGGCAATTTCAACTCTGTCAACTCGTCCACATTTCTTGAAAGTCAGGAAACATGAACCCTGCCTAGCACGGCAATTGGGTTTGTTTGTTTTTGACGAGTAAGGATTTGTGCACTTCGAATCCAGCCTTATCGATTACGCTCATTTTACATTCATGACACTAACTGAATAGCCCTACAATTGAAAGCTCCGTAATAGGGTGTGCATCGTAATTTTTACTTGGGCCGAACAGCGTTTAGTCTGTTTATTATTGTCAGCGTCAGGAAAGAGAGTTTTGTGGCCGTCAACTAAGATTTCAGAGGATCAAGCCATTGGAAAAGATATTATTTTATATCAAAAGGTATAATATAGATAGCTGAAAAGTTAATTTTCATTTAGAAGTTCGAAGAATACGGTGAGAATAACGAGGCTGGCATATGCAAACGTTTCATATCGTCTCGTTTGTACCAAAGTCAACAACAAAAAACGGCTTTATCGTAACCTTAAAAACAAAGTTCGTCACATGATTGCGGATCGAATATGTCAGCCGACTATATAAAATTTATGACCTGTTGCATCACTGATATCAAGTCCACTAAAGGGTTACATCGGCTGGCTTTTAAACACTTGATAAAGACCCGTTAGATTTGTCGTGCCGGTCTCGACAAACCTCATTACACGTGAATATCCATGGTGACAGAGACTAATAAATTCCGAGGTGGAATCATCTTCATGATTTGTGGTGAGCAGACAACTGGCTATAAAGTGTCGTGGTATTTTCCACCAGAAATCCATTTTGGCATTTGGAACAAGACTCGTGAACCGGATGTCTCGTTGCAGTCATTCCTAGCCACGCCAGTCTCACAGCAACATAAAGTGGTATGTAGGCTGGTCGATATTTTAAAACAGCTGATTCAAAACGTTACAGATACAACAGTAGGGCTCGCCGGACGTCAGTGACGGGTTCAAAGGCCCTAATTTTTAGAATGAACGTATGTGCCCTGTGGATGCGCAATGGTATTTTGTCAGTATTTCAGTTATTGAAAGTATCGGCTTCGTGTGTCCTCTGGTTAACACTGAAAACTTTCACCTTCCCACTCCGACAGAATTCTTCAGAAGACAACTACCGCTGGCAATCAGAATGTCGGTTGCAAGTTTTTAAGTTTGCCTTAGTAACAGGTCGACGACACCTTGACAAGCAATCAACTGGGCCCAGCTCTAGCTGCTTTTTTCATCACAAAAGTGGAAACGCTTCTCATATGTTTATTTCGAAATTGACTGTTTAATTGCGCTGCGTATACGATACGCTAGATACCGCCAGAGTACCGAATGGATCATATTAGCCTGTTCATTCAGAGTATGAACGGTGTTCACTCACTGTAGACGGCACGTGGTAAAAACGGCATCTAAAGGAGCATGTCGGACTTCTGTTCCAGTGTGTTGCCTGCGAACGATTACCATTCATGAACTCACTGGAGAAACGGGCACCAATCTCGGTTCATCAAGACCCGCCAAAGAAGTTAAATACAGCCAGCATGACACCGCATCCCTACATAGGATGCACCACGCTGATGACTAGTAACTCGGCGCTTACTAGCGGCACTGACTCAAATATAAGGTGTAGCAGAACTACACATCTTCAACCAGTCTCAGGTGGTACCAGTGTCCTCAGTAAATGAAGAGCAACCTAGTGGAGGCAGATTACACTGTGTTCGTAACTAAAATACAGGTCACATTCGCAGATCAGGTTGATGCTTTATACTAGACGGGAGTGTACCTGCCAATTCTTGTTCGAAATTTTCTCTTTCAAAATACCGGGTCAAACTACGTGCGGAAAAGTTCATACTCCTTTGTACTCAGGTATCCGCTGACCACAGTTCATGAACGTCATTGCATCCCGGCGATTATTATCCTTCTGGGTCACATGGGGTAAGGTGTTATGAGCTTTTGGGATTACTTCGCAGTAAAGCAACTAGAACCTTCACTGTGTGATCAAAAGCAAATCGATATAACCCTCAAGTTTACCTGCAACGAGTGATGCAACAGATCATATAGTTTATCTGGCTGGTCGACGGATCCGATCTGTAGTCACGTGACAAACGTTGTTTTCTAACTTGTAATAGAACTGCTTTTTTGTTATTGACCCTGTTACTGACGAAACAGTACGAAGTATTTGCATCCACCTGTTCTCGCTTTTTGATTTTGTTACTCAACATGCAGTTTGTTCCGTACAGCCAAGGGCTGTTGTATGACTACTATGGAGCCTATGCTAGCACCAAGTGAATGGGCTTAGATTATTACCAGAGAACAACGAAGTCGAATTTCTGTTTACCTGTTGTCATCTGAACTGACATGCGTACAACTGGCACGCTTTAGCTCTCAGACACTCATTTTACAGTCCTCTAAGGCTTCACTGAAAAATGACATACTGGAACCACTTCCACGTTAACTGATTACCACAAAGAGCGAAGGCAATTTTTCTCACTTTCTGATAAAAAAAAGTAAAACAACAGGCTGGATTGTCAAAACGCATCTGTAGCTTTTTCTTTATTGAAGGACGTTGATCAATGAAACAATATAAAGACGACAATTGTAGTGGAAGGACAAAGTTGTACTTCTTGCTTGCAAGATGACTGTACCACGTAATTGCAGTGATAACTCTGGATGGGTTCTTGCACATTCGACTGGCGCTCAAAGTTACATGATCCCAAAGAAGCACAATCTCCTATGCAACATTGAGTTAGCTGTGGTCTTAGTGGTCAATATGTGGCTTTAGCATTCGATTCCAGTTCATTATCCCTCGTTATACTAAATCCTAAGCAAGCATGGAAGAATACCGGGTTACCAACTATCCAGCAGTACATGGAGTATATCATGGAGTACATGCCCAAACTTATACCCTTGGGGACACCTTCGAGATTATTTATCAAGCAAATTGGTGGAAGATAAAACAGACAATGCAATAAACGGCAGGTCGAGTCTAAAAGCATAGAAAAAGTGCCCGTTTTTGTTACACTTGGTGAGGTCTTGTATAGATGCCGAGCATTTTGCGTACAGGCTTAAGCCACGTTTATTGCCAAATTTTCAAAACTACAATTTCGAATGGGACCGAATATAGAAAGAATAATTTTGAAAGCGGGACGTCGTACAATTATCTTCTCAAACTGTCGATATTTAGCTTAGGGTCTGTTGGGTTGTCACACGAAACTGCTGGTTCGCTGGCCTTCAGTGAGTGACATCTTTCCACGAGGGATCATTCAATATGTGATCTGTAACGGGGGACCACTGGCTTTTATGTTATATACGTATTGATATTCCCCACTAGATTCCGGGATCTCAGTATAAATGATATATTACCGCATAATATGGTTTTCCTTCGCAAATGGTGTACAGTCACAGTTGATCCTGAAACACCTCCTTCTTGGGCGTAACGCTGAAAATTCTTCGACGGCCCAAGTCCAGTTTCACAATTGTTGGGGCTCATCGGGTATGCGCAGTGCCCCAAGAAGCGTGAAAACTGTTGCGTGCTGTCGAAGAGTTTTCAGCGACCTTATGGGTAATGAGTTATGTCTATAAATTATATTGCGATACCAGCGTATCTTACCAATGAAACATGAGACAGCCTGCTGCAGTAAAACGTAAACGAGAGGTTTAGCTGGGATTCAGGTGAGTCTCCCATAAAAACCAAATTGGTACGCAAATCAGTGTATCTCACTTCATGTCTAGCCTATTATTTATGTATCCGTTTTATTGAGTCTATTTGCATTCATAGGTAGAGAATGAACTGAAAGAGTCGGAAATCTCTTTCCATTCGTGCGATTTGGTCGAAAGATTTCAGGTGAAGATTTAACGAAAGGTGCTTGGTATATACAAGGTCAGAACAAGTGTCTCCATATCAAAAAGTGCTGTTTATGGTTTACTGAAGGAAATGAACAAGAATCGTCCACACTGCCTGTTCAACATTTATCCAACTTACAGATAGATTCCTGTAAACTCCCCTTCGTGGTTTAAAACGATGTTTCTTGTCTAGTGCATTGCGATTTTCTAGTATTCTGATGTGTGTCCCATTCAGTTCTACGATATCATGTGATCCTGAAGAGACGCCACATGAATTTTTCGAATAAATTGTCCATTCGTACGGAGGTGTAGGCGGGCGTGGTTTGAAAGAATTTTTTGTGTGAGGCTCGCAAATACCGGAAGAGCGAAAAAAATATGCAGAATTTGGAAATCATTCTTGTGCCCAGAAAAATTGGTATTTTATGCAAACCTCCAAAAATTTTTAGTTTTCTAGGTGCAACTATGTTGCAACTATGCTGCAACTATGTTGTGGACCACAGTTTTCTTAATAGCTTTTTAATACCGTGAACCTGAGTTTCGATAGCCGCTTGATAGCCTGATGCGCTAAGCCAAACCAGAAAGCCAACGAATGTGCGAATCAGCTGATCTGTTGAACACTGAAGAGCACAGGCGTGTCTTGTGCAGCCGAAAACGGGTTGTGTATAAAGCTCACGTGGAGAGTCGAGTAGTATAAGTCTTCTGCCTCAGGTTAACTTAAATCTTTGTCACTGATATCCTTATCCGCGTCGTCCTTCGTGTTTGTTTGTATACAGGCGCCTCTGGTAGCTGATTCGCAACCTGGGTATCTGCTGTCCTTTCTCTGTTCATATCCAGATATTCTCTCAAAATGTTCGCAGACCGTGCATTCAATCTCTGGGTTGGTTGTGAATAAGATTCTTTCAACTAATTTGCATGACGAACCCAAGTTTTGGAACCCACGTCAACATCATAAATGATATTCCTGATTTGCTGAGTGTTATATCTGACTGATGTCCACGCTCCAATGCCTTAGTGCCGGAAAAAAAGACTCGCCGACAAGGAACACAACAGCTGTATTGTAACAAGCGAATGCAAAAGCTACAACGGCCTCGCGCTATTTAAAGGGTACTTTTTGACACTGGTCCAGGCTGTCTGATCGGAATTTAGTGCACACCGATCAACATGGGCCGGGCTTCTATGAACTACCTGAACACTTATCATAGTCGGTCGTGCTTCTGTGGCGTACATGAACACTCATCAGCTTTTGCTGAATTGCTTGAGCGATTCGCTGGCCTGGGTGTTTGCCGGCTTCCCTATTGAGATTTTGGTGGAGTTTTAGGGTGTTCCGAGCGTTCTGGGTTGCTTTCAGGAATCTGAACTTCCTGATACCTCCCCCTTTAGCCGTTCAACTTAAGATTGTCGGCGCGCGTCAAGTTGAAAAGGTTCCACCAGTCTTCTGGTGCGACCGGTATGGCGTCTCGGTTGCAGCAATGGATCCGTCTTGGACGGTACATGTGAAGCGATAGCTATTGGTGCTGGTCTTGGGAGATCAAAGGTGCTTCGAGGAGTGCGGTAGTGTATCTGCAGGTGATTCGCCCTCTGGTGTGGACGGATTTGGTATTAGGTGGTACACTAAGAGGAATTATTGCAGGGTGTTTGTTGTGATTCCTTCCCCGTCCACCTTAAGCAAAGCTCTTTTGAACGTATCCACGAGTCGTTCTGTCATGCCGTTTGGTTGTAGGTAATACTGGGGAGTTCTAACATGTTCGATCTCACTGACAAGGTATAAGTCCGCGAATTGGAACGACGTGAACTGTGTCCTATTGTCAGATACGAGCTTTTCAAGATAGCCGAAACGACTGAAGATTTCCTGCAACTTGTTACTGGTTGCTGTGGTCATCGGTGTCTTCATGAGAAAAATCCATGGCCACTTACTTTAAGCACCCAAGATGATGAGAAAAATTTATCCGTTCATGGGACCTGTATAGTCCGAATGTGGTACCGGCCAAGAACGGAATTAGCATTTTCTAGGGGACTTTAAAGCCAACGCACATTTTTGACAATCTAATGAGCGTTTCGACTTGGCTGTCAGTATGAGGCCAATACACAGAGCTTTGGACTAACGATTTCATCCGGTTGACCTCCTCTGGTACCACCACGTGTTCTGCGAACAACAGACAATCGTCAGCGACGGAAAGTGACGATCGTCTTTGAAAAAACTGAAGCAATTCTTTGCTTTTAATATCCCATGGCCACTTGGAGAGGTGGTACTACTCTACTTGACTCAGCAGTGGATCCTGTATGGTTGCCTTGCATATCATTGTGAGCGTGATGGGAGTGCCCTTGATAGCTTTCCGGTTCAGCTGAGCTCTGAGCTGTACCTGAATCTTCCGAGTCCGGTGGTCTATTTTCTAAAAGTGCTTGATAATCCATCTGCCTGACCGATCTTGTCAGTCAATTTAAACTTGATACTGATGTCCTAAGCGACTAACATTGTACCCCATCTTTGAAGTCGTTTGGCAAAAGAGACAACAATACCTTTATTGGATCCGAACACGGCTAATAATGGTCTGTGGTCAGTAATTAATGTAAATTTGCGGCCATAAGGCAGCTTGTGAAACGTTTTCACAGCGAAAAAATCATCAAAGCCTCCTCTTCGATGTGACTGTAAATAAGTTCTTTAGTTGTCAAAGATCGAGCGGCATGAGCTATGGCTATTTCCGAGCCATATTCAAACGTATGTGAAATGACTGCTCCCACGCCGTAGCTGGATGCATCGGTCACAACAGTGATATCACGGGACGGGTCGTAATGTGTCAAAAGTAGGTCGAAAGTGAGCACGGCCTTAATACACTATTCATGAGGTTGCTGAAAATTCTTCGACAGACCACGACCGGTTTCGCCCTTCTTGGGGCTCACCAGGTAGGCGTAGTCCCCGAGTTTCCCTCAAGCTTATGTTCTACTTGAAACCAAATTGCACGAAATTGGCGAAATACACTCATTTGCAAACAAGTTTGGTTTTGCGGGAGACTCACCTCGAATCCAGCTGAATCTCTTGAAAACATCATAAACAAGAGATTCAGCAGGGTTCCAGGTGAGTCTCTCGCAAAACCAATTTTTTTGCAAATGAGTGTATTTCGCTGAGCGCGGCCTTGATTTTCTGAAAACTGTCCTGGCAATCAGCGTCCCAATTCCATTGAGAGTCCTTGAGTAGCAGACGGTTCAGTGGACCACGGATATCATGCAATACTGGCACAAAATCATTATAATAACTCATGAGTCCAAGGAATTACCTCAGTGTAGGTAAATCCTTGGATGGCATCTATGTTTTCTGTGTCTGGCCTTCGGCCATGACAATCGTTTATGAATCCGAGGAATTTGATTAAATCCATGAAAATGGACACTTTTCACTTCTGAGGTGAAATCCATAGTCTTGGATTCGGTCCAGCAATTGACCAAGACGTTTACGAAGATTTTTTGGGTCAGAGCCGATGATGATAATATCGTCCAATAAGCAACAGCGAATGACAGTTTTTGTAGCATATTGTCCATCAGCTGCCGTAATACTGCCGGTAGGGACTTAACACCGAATGACAGTCGGTTGTTTTGGAAATGTCCACGGTGTGTATTGAGTGTCAGTGAATCCAAGACTATGGATTTCACATCAGAAGTGAAAAGTGTCCATTTTTTATGGATTTAATCAAATATCTCGGATTCATAGTCGATTGCTAACTCTCGTCTGAGACTTAAACCTGCAACTACTTATCAGACAGATCCAACTTGGCAAAACATTTTCCACCGTTTAGCTTGAAAAAACAATCCATCTGAAAATGGCAGCAGGTATTGGTGATTCTCTAGTGTCGCGTTGTGACCAGTTGAAAAGTCTGCACATATGCTAACTTTGCAGTTAGGTTTTTTGACTACCACAATCGGTGCTGCCCATTCTGAATGATTTACTGGCGGGCCAAAAAATGATACCAAAAATAGAGCTCATCTTTCGAGGACAATTGAAGAACAGTCAGTTAAATCCGTCCCAACCAAAACAGTTATTCCTTTCGCAGTTGTGTATTTGAGTTACTTTCGGAGCTGGTTCTCCTAATAAACTGGATCAGGCAGAATGTTCTGGGAATTGCAATGAAGTAAATTTGTGAGCTATAATTTAACTACTTCAATTCAATGAGTAGCATGTGCACGTACACCAACGGCTAATTCTCGGAACGTGTAGATAGCTTGAATAAGACTACCATTATCTGAGAAGCCACATGGATATTTTGCCGAAGCGATATCGTCAGTGAGACAGTTGGTGAACCTCTACTTCAGAATGCAAAACGCTCATATGCTGGCTTAAAAAAGCAAACAGGGAATGGTTCAATGACACCACATACCATGTCAGGTGGTTTCGATCAGGATGACTTTTTGATTTCAAGATAAATAGATATGAAAGTTTCCTGCCTAAACCACATATAACCAGGGAAAATGATGAATATACGGAAAGTGATGGCCAACAGTGTCGATTTTCAGCTGAAATTGGTGAGGCCGTTACAGTCTGTCAACTAACACAGCGGACCAATTCTATACACAACCTCCGCTGGAAGTGAGACGCAATCAAAATTCATTTTTGGGATAATCGTTCCGTTTATGGATCTCAAAAGTCATTCACTTCATAAGCGATGTAATTTCCGCGAGAAATGGTTACAAATGGGAAGCAGTGTGGTGGTCGAAATTTGTTGGTTATACAGATCAGGTACCACGAATTCGAGTAGGTGCTTTGATAGGAAAATAGATAAATAAATATTGAGCAGCCTGTAAAACTTTCATCAAACGTACAAGCTGTTGGATTCGTAAAATACCACACGGCCTAATTGCGAGTCTACTCAGCAAGAAAACCTCAGTCACGGAAGTGGATAGGAGGAACATCGCTATTTCTTCATGATTGATTTTTTGGCAAATAAATCACCTGTTTATTTGTACCAGTAGGAAATCACACACTGAGCAAGACAATATAAAAGTCCCTAATAACTTCCTCTTGACTCCAGCTGTCATACAAAAGAGTGGCATTGAAAATGGTCTGAAGATTGCTCCGGTGATTTGAGTTTTAAGGGGATACGTTTGTCGAATATTGGGAGTTTTGCTAGTCTGCTGCTGTGTTCTAAGTCCACATCAACGGTCATTTAATGTAGGCCATTTAATGATCGATGTTAAAGTGGTCCGTAAAAAACACTTAGAGCCACCGGTCTGCTCGTGGGTTTGGCTTAGATGGTCGGTGAAGAGCACAGCTACTCGTAGGTAGATGAACTTCACTTACCTCCGGGTAAGCACCACCACCAACGCCTGTGGGAATCGAATGTTGTTCGCCAACAAATGTAAGTGGTTTCGGTTACTGTGCTGTTCGTTTGCATTTATTTTCTATTGATTACATTGCGCTACATTCTATAATTTCGAATTCTTTTCAGTCGTCGCTGTTTTTATGTATATTTCATGAATATATCTGTGTAACTCTGCATATGTCCTTGGACAGTTTGAAGAATGGGACCCAGAACGACTCCAGAGTCGACTGTCCGTGATCATTTTGTAATGACTAAACTTAGTGATGACTAGCCATTCCAAGCCGTTAAGTTATCCCCACTTGAAAATTTTGGGCTACCATTTGAGCATGCTGGTGACCGTCCACCTTTCAGTCTTATTCCCACGGGTGCTCACTGGATTAAGGGGGTTCGTTCAGCTGCACATTCGGCTAGGCGCTGTCATATGCGACATTACACACCGCTGGCTTGATCCGCCGTGATAAGCTAATACGAAGCGAGTTGCCAGCCCATCATCTCCTGAGCTGAATGTATTATTCAATAGATATTCCCATTTGTACACAAACGAACTCAGACACAACTGAATCCGGCTGAATCTCTCATTTATGATGGTCCCCTTCAACTGAATGTGCTGCATCAAGCCGCCTCATATTTCACTTGGTACGATATTTGAAATATCGTGATACTTTGTCAAAATGCGACACACTAATCATGAAGTTAATGAAAACACTTTGACAGCCCACGACCAGTTTCGGCGTTTTTGTGGCTTGTCCGGCTGGCGCAGTCCCATAGTTTTTCTCAGTCCCACATTTTACTTGAACATGAATTGGACAGAATTCTATAAATACTCCCATTTGCACACGAATTTAATTTCGACAGGAGACTCAACTTAATCTCACCTAAAATCTGTATTTTATGATGGTCCACTTTGTGTGCAACTGAGAGAGTTTATTGAACTCTGTCCGATTCGGTTTCATGTAGAACATAATATTGAGTTTTAGTTGGGCACTCCTCCTACCTGATGAGCCCCACAAAGGAAGAAACCGGCCGTGGGCTGCCTAAGACGTTTCAGCAAACCTTGTGAGTAGTGTGTTACGTCTAGAAATATTCATTTCCATTTCGTCACCATGTGATGTATAATTTTCCCACATCGTATATTGTTGGCACACGTGACCTTCCATGCCAACCCAGGAAAATTGTTCCGAAATATATGTTTTCCGGGAATCCTCACCATCTGTAAAATCAAGTGACTGAAAATTTTTCTAATAACTTTTAAAAAAGCGCATTCTCTAAAAGACTACACATTCCATGCTTTTGAAAACTTCGCTGCAGATTTATTTTGTGAAAGAGGTTACTCTGGTTTTGTGCCACTGGGAGTACAAAAAGCGTACCTGACTACAAAAAACATCAGTTTAAAATTTTTTTTTGCATTTGCCACCGGGGATGTCTGCCTGCCTCACGTGACTGCGCACCACCAGTCATCTGCCGCGTCATATCTCTCGTTGTTTGAGGCACTGAGAAAATAAATTTAACAGAATGTTTCCCAGTGTACGTGAGGGAATGAAGACATATACATGGGTCAGTAGGCCATTTATTCAAGTCAGTCAATGGGCCGTCGTAACTCTTTGTGGAATGTAATTACTCAAGATGTTGGAGGCGATGCAAATATTATATAGGGGCAGAAATGTGGGTTATTTAAACAAATTAGGGTATTCGTTTGAATCTTGCTATCATGTCCAGGTGTCCGTAAAATTAGCTGGGAGTAACGGGAGACTTGTTTTCAAGCAAACTGGCTGTACTAGACGTGCAGTCGTTCAACTTGCCATCATTCTCATCATGATTTACTGGGACGTACCTTTGCTCTCCCTACTTTCTGTTGGACTTTTGTTCCAGTCTCTCCAGGTTCGTCCGATTTACTCTGTAGGTGACTGTGTAGCACATACTGGGCACGGTTGCTGACCATCTTCAAATTGAGCAATATTTTACGATACCAACCCCATAGTCAAATTTACTTCTTTTCGCTGCCAACTAGATTTTTCAGAAACGTGCTCTCACTTGGTTTTACTGGAAAAGATTGACTAGTGAATCATTCTAGCCCGCCTTTAGTCAAGCAACTTCGATTTTATTGAAAGTATGAGGAGATTTTGGAATTTTCAAACGCCGTCTAAGTGAAGAAACTCTACGTTGAAAGCATTGAGGAGCATTGTGCAGCCGCTTCCTCCTCATTTGGAAACATAGACAGTGCGCATTTAACAAACCCCATGGAAATTCTTACCCACCCGCTAGATGAAGTCTAAACCGTTCGGCCACAACCGATCGGGACTCTTACTTAGTGGGGATTGTACAGATTATGCGCCAGTCGTACTCCGACCATGGAACTCATAACACAGATTTACGTGTTGATTTTCCGGCTGTTCGTCATAGGCTGTCTTCATCTACAGACGGCAACCTCAACGGAAAAGTGGTAGTAAATCATCTGCAGCTTATTCCGGAAACCCTGCAGTCATAGTTGTTCCCCATGCAACAGCTAGAATGATACTTCACTTGCCGTCGTCCGTTTACCAGAACTACCTTTCCGCTCATAAGCAGAGAATTCCAACTAATGGCCAACTGGGAAATGAGCTTGATAGAAATTTGAGATCTAGGTCTACCCTGACGAACTACGGAAACAGCGAAAAATATAGTGAATTGTCTAGGGTTTTTATCGACCATATCAATGCAATTGCCATTTAGTCCGACATGATGAACATCCTACATGAAATGTGAGGCACCCTTATGCAACACATTCCGCTGCAGAGATCCAGTACAACTGTGTCTCCCGCCAACTCCAATTTCATATCCAACTGAGTGTTTATCAGCAACATACGCACAACCCAGCAACCCGATGAGCCCTTACAAGAGCGAAATTGGTAGGTAATTGTGAAGCGTTTCATTGGCCCCTCTAATTAGTATTGAATCACTCGAGCTACGCCAAACAACAATCACCAGCCCAACTGCTTGCAACACAAATATCCGGGGTGTTTTTCTGCTACACACATGAGGTCGCAAGCGAGAGTTAATAATTTGCCATTTAATTATAATAAAATAGAAATGATTGACACTATCACCTAGTTGAGATCCGGAATTTTGAAGGATTTGAATATCCCAAACCTTTTCAATTGTTGCTGTGTATTGTGTATGCATTGTTGTGTATACATGTGACCGGACAATTACGGAAAATTAAATCAGCTGGAAGTAATTTCGCACAAAGTATCAAGCCTGCAAATTTGATTTCGGTCGTGTATACATAGGTGTCCCACCCCAATTTCTTTCCACTTGTGTGTAGCCATGCATTCGCTGATGTAGATAGTCACGATTAAGCGCTCAAGTCCCATCAGAACGGATAGACAGATAGTTAGACAGACTGACTGCTTGACTGATTAGTAGACAGACTGATAACTATTACGCGTCCTCCTTACTTTATACATGTATATATATATATATGTGCCTAGGAAGGCGGTAACTAAGAGAGTGAACATTGAGCAGCTTGTGGTCTTCAATTTTAAATGACCTATTCCCTTAGTTACTGCGTTTGTATACATTGCGTCCAGTAGGTGTTGTGTTGTGAATTATCCGAAGAAGGCACAGAGCGACCAGTGCTCATTTGTTTTCTAATGATTCAAATAAAGACTATCTGAGTAAATTACTTAGTTCCGCACTTTTTCCTTCTCTAGGAAAATTTGCTGGAGAACGCTGCGGTGCTCCTCAAATGCTTCTTAGATTTTGCTGTTACCGGAGGTACCAAATATAAAAATTCAGCCTGAGACAGTCGGCATTCGACTTTATTGTATCTTCGGTTGGGTGACCACACAGGTGACTTTGTTGGATGTTCACAAGATGACCGAAGCATTGTCCACTTCCACGTGCTACTCATGTTCATTGACAAAGCCAGAAATGCGAACCCACAGGGAGTGGTCTTATCCCACAGAAAGCGTCAGAACAATTTACAAGTTGGTTGCTGATGGGATCATTTCGATTCACCACCTATGGGTTTACCAGTGGTATGTTAGTCAAAAAGGACATTTTCTCCCGATATACTCTAGTTTTTTTCATCTGTCGCGGAACAACACACCCACCTAAAATGTTTGAGAGCCTGTATTAGAGTAAAAACTTCCTCTTGGATTTTAAATGTCATTTATCATTACCAAAACATATTAGTGGCATTGCTTGAGCGGCAGGGTTTTTACAATTCATATTTCTTTTTTGAAGTCCTGGATGTGCCATTGTGATTCACGCATTCGATGAGCTTATCTGTACCAGTTGAAACGAAGGATCTAGACGAAAAGATAAAAAAGCCAGAGATATAATGGATATACAAGCTTTTTGACCGAAAACAGTGGTTCCGCGGCGATTTTTGAGCCAGAGCAGAAGTGGACATCCGCATCAATCAAGTCGGTATCAAAGGTATGCCCCTGATAATCAACCTCATCCGTATTATCTCCAAAAGTCCCGAAGTGGCGCTCAAACAACATCAACCATAAAAATGTTGCATCATTTTGACCTGGTTAGAAATAATAGATTTTGGAACAGTCATGCAAAAATTGTAAACCCACAGTATTCCTTATTGAGCCTATCGGACAATATTCTCAATGAATTCCAATATACAGTTGGTGCTCTAATGTTTGTTTCTCATCATTTATCCATTAATACACATTGGCAAACAATTTGAGAAGCACACAGAGTTTCAAATTCGACACTGAAAACCTGGTAGAAGTCGAGGGAGACATTAGAAAAATTGATCAAAAGCAGGACGCATAAAACATCGAATCAAGTTGAGAAAGAGCGGTGCCGTCATCAACATGATCGCCCATTAGCATTCAGTAGTTGCTTTCAAATAGAACCCAGCACAAACCGAGCACCCAACAACTAGTACACTATAGCTAGCCTATGCAGCCAGATGTGAAGTAACGCCTCTGATGGACGTGGAATTCCAGCTACGGTTATGGAGGATCACGTAAAATCCGCACGAGGCCTAATTTAGCGGTGGTTGGTTTCATTCCCTCGCGTGACCAATTTTCCACCAAACAGTGAGAGAGGCACTTATTAATCTGCAGGGCAATTTTGACCATTTTGGATCAATAGCTTTACCGTCTGCCTAAGGACAAAAACAACAAATCGACTTCCAGTTCATCAAGGGAAGCTAACCAAATATTGGCGGTCAGGAGATCCTAAAGCTCGAGTTATCGAGTTCACGCACTTGTGCAGTCCGAGAAGTTGAGCTGAGTATTGCTTATCGCGAGCGTGCCCTCCAACACCTATCGCTGTATTTCTAAGTATCACCAAATGCAACATGCTACGGAGATTCACGAGCCAACTCAAAAAGTCGTGCGCAAAAAGCCTGAAGTACAAGATATCGACGGCAACCACTAATTGCGAGGTATTTAGCCAAAATAGTATCGGACATCACAGTGAAACTAAAACTGAGGATGGAAAGTAAAACTGCTGGTCTGAGAAGCCTCTGTAAACGCTAGCTGACGTTGTGCTAGGCAGCAGTCGTCAGCTAACCTGAAATTGCTAGAACAAAATCTGATTGATGTTCGGTTAGCGATGTAATACATCACTTTCGTGAATATTTGCCTCTTGATTGCTCAAAAGCAAAACATTGGTTTGGAGGGAGGAAAATTTTTATTCGGATAATTACTTCGTGTAACCAAAAATTTAAAGGAGGAGAAAGAAATTACCTCACATTGAAACCCGATAAAACACGTGAGTGAATTGCATTAGAGCACAATTTCGAATTTTGAATGAAAACAAATTGATGAGGCATAAAAAGCGGAGCATTCTGAAATACTTAGCGCGATCGTAATATTCCGGACTTTACCAGAGTCTTATCTTATGTATCCGAGATAAACGCCAGAAAGGCTAATGTGTGCAAAGATAAATTTCGGGTGAACAGGTGGACGGTTAAGCAAGGTCAATTACAATCAGGAAACGTCTTTTCAGTAACGGCCTAAGGTTAACGGGAAATAACCATGTTTATTTTGTCATTTCTGTCAGTGTATGACTTGAGATTAGCCCATTAATTTTATGTTAGGTATTACATATATATGTATATATATATAAACAGGTTTGACCAACTCAGGCGTTCATTGTAGTGGTTTATACAGCCATCAATAAAGTACTCCAACTCACGTTCATTTATTCCTGCACTGTTACCTTCCTTGTTGATATGGTCTGGTGTATCCGCGTCACTCTTCGGAGGGTCTTCCAGTACTGTACTCAGAATAGAACGTCTTGCATGCTTTTTTCGTTTTCTTCCGGTGCTCATGTGAGATTGCCACCAAATATCTGATTTAACGCGCCAAATTAGTACCGGAAGGTTGGCAATTATTAGGATGACTGGAAAACTCAGCCAAAATGCTGGCGAAAGTGTCAGCTTTAGATAGGTGAGGTAGTCCGACGATGACGGACTGACTTTGAACTAGTTATATGAAGAGGAAAAAACAAATAAAAAAGCGAAAAACGCTTGGAACCGATCGAGTAATCATCGTTTTCGGAAAAGTTTGGTAACAATCGGTAGATTTATTGCTGAGTAACGTTTCGCTTTTGACACAAAAGCTTCGTCAGACCAAGTGACTAGGTTACGAGGTTGGTCGAGATTTAAGGCGGAAGGATAACCAATCATCTAAGTCAAGCCAAGTGTCTGTTGGGTGTCGGCCAAGGGATTTTGTGTGTTAGGGTGGGTGACCAAGTGTTGGGCCGATGGGGAAACCCAAATGGATTTGGGTC
>SJOL01007979.1:609817-668419 GCA_004794785.1 Opisthorchis felineus | reverse complement strand
TAGTCACTTGGTCTGACGAAGCTTTTGTGTCAAAAGCGAAACGGTGCCCAGCAATAAATCTACCAAACTTTTCCGAAAAAATAAAAAAGTATCGCTTGGCATCAAGGTAAATTGAGACAAAATGTAGAAACATTCTGGTTTGAACGAATCATTCAACATCATTCATTAATTGGTACAGATTGCCTGTTACTGAAAAAGTTCCTCTCTATCATATATTGTTCAAGAGATTCAACAGTGACCATATTTTCACGTGAGTTTACCCATGCGTCTGAATGATGCCTTGCAGAGTAATAAGTTGAATGACATTTTGCTGCCCGCGGGACAAACACTACTCACACAGAGAAGAAAGTTGTTAATAGACGACGTTGACGTACACACCATCATCCTTTTGGCTCACTGGACCTCCTCTCTGGTGTAACGACGTTTTCCTTTCCGGTCTGTTTTTTGTGTCGCACATTGGAAATTATCTTCGACATCTGCTCTAACGCTAATCTGGGATGTGAGAAATTTTCTGGCTAGTGCAAATCTTTCTGCTAGCTTATTTATGGCCAGAAGTTCGTAGCATAGCAAAAGATAGTTTTCGAAAAATGCTCTCATTAACATGGAAAGTTGGTTTTGAAAGCATATTCAGCTGAACCCAGCCAAATCTTTCGTTTGTGATTGTCCGCTTAAACTAAATATGCTGCACCAAGCCACCTTATGTTTCACTTGGTACAATATTTGAGATATCATATCACGTTGTTGTGTGGAAGTACGAAACTACTCATAAGGTTGCTCATGACCTGTTTCGCACTTCTAGCTGTTCAACAGGTAGGCACAGACCCCAAGTTTCCGTCAACTCTATGTTTTGCTTAAAGCAAAATTGGGAATATTTCTACAAACACTTATATGCACACTAATTTGATTTTGACAGTAGACTTAACTGAATCTAGCTGAATCTCTTGTTTATGATGGTCCGCTTCAAATGAATCCAAACCAAATTCGTGTAAAATGAGTATATTTGTCAAAATCTGTCCAATTTGGGTTTAAGCGGAGCATGAGATTGACGGACACTCTAGAACTGTGCCTACATGATGAGCCCCAAACGGGCAAACCGATTGTTGGTCGTGGGAGAGTTTGCAGAAACCCTAAGAGTAGTGTGTTACGTCTAGACAATAAGAAAATTTTCATTAGCATATAGCTGCAAAGCACTGCAATGTAAAGGCTCCTTCTGTGACCTGCAGGCCAGTAGTTTAAACACATAACCGTTCCTCCATGAAAAATTGATCAGCATATGATTTCCCTGCGCTTGGGAAGGAAATAAAGCCACTCATCATTCAACCACGGCGACCACATAATGTGGTCAGGTATTGACTGGTTCCTATAATGATGATTTCTGAGAAGGCAAATTCACTAATCCTGTGAAGAGGTTTTCCTCTGAGCTACATATTGATTGATGGTAATAGCTGAATAATTGCGTGTTATCTTTATCTCATCACGTGATCGTATCAGAGCTACAACAGACCATTATACGGGTGCTGTTTTTGCTCGAAAAAGCTGTCTTGCTCGGATAGCCAAGTCTAATATATCTTCATGTGGTCAGCTACATAGAGTCGATAATATTGAATGAGTGAATGTTGTGCTTCAGAGCAGAATGAGCGCCTCATTAACTTTGTGGCAAAACATTTGCAGCGAACACCAGTGACGCCCAGTGACAGCTCATCGTCGACAAATGGATAATATATACAAGGCTATCTTTCAAGAGTGGTAGTGCTTCAGAATATATCACGAATAGGTAGTAACAGTCAATCAGAAGGGGCTTGAATGTTTCTGCGCTAACGCGCTGGTTTTGCAGTTCACCGACCCTTACTACAATTTGAAAGTCAAACTCTCTGTCCTGGACTCATTTGTTTGCGCCTGGTGCGCAAACTATTTCGGTTGCGCTACTAGACGCCTGTCAGCATTGATCAGAAAGCATTGTCGAAATTCCGCCCGAATGGAGAGTAAGAGATTAGGAAACAGCATAGTCCGAAAACATCTAAAGGATACTGGTCACCAGCTAAACCCGGTCAATACATTTACATCATTTGTCATGTCGCAAGTAATCAGTGAAAAATAGATCGCCAACGGGCGCTGAAGGTGGCAGCCAAGTCCACAGCATGCTTTCAAATTTTATGCTATCGATTTTCATTTTAGTTCATCTAATCATGTAGTCCATGCTGTCTCATGTAGTTAACAGTGAACCAGATGACACCTTCTTAGACGAAGGGAATGGGCAATGGCAATGGCATTTGGTGGAAAACGAAAGTGGAATCAGCTTGAGGACTGATTCCAAGACTGCCCTTCACGGTGAAGTAAGGGATTTTGACGATGGATAGATCACTATTTCTCGGTAGAGATTAGAATTTTGCCAGTCACTTCAGTACCTTGAGACCGCGCCAAGACGGAGTTGTGCAGCGAACGCAGAACACGAGGTTTTGAAGAAGGTTCTTACTCGTCGACAAGTAAAAAAGCTCAGCCTATTAGACCAGCAAAAAGTTACCTGGATTGCCATGAAGAATGCGATATTCGGCACCAAAGTGATAAGAAGTCCAATGAATATAGGTAAATTGTAGTCTCGCAACTGGAGCAGCACACGAAGGTTGGCACACACAACCAAATAAACCATGGCAGCCCCACCACACAGCGTGAAATCAAAGTAGTTTCCATGTGCACCGTTTTTGTCGATAAACACAGCGTCACCGAAATACCCGCCACCAGCGAGGAAGAAGTAGACACCGAAGAATACGACCGAACCTTGCCATACGCCGTCGAGTACGAAGAGGATAATTCTCCAAAAGCGGAGGTTTGCATTGCGGGAGATCTTGTGAAAACGAAGTGAATGTGCAGTAATGATTTCAAAGACGTTGAACTTCTCGTTTGTTCTGCAAATTTTCCATGCCTTCTTTAAAAGTGACTGCTGGCGAAAAAACGAACTACAGTGCATAGCTGTCTTGTGTTTCTTTGAACTCACTATTAGGGCGTAGTTCGAGGTTTCCTTGAGAGATCTCAAAAAAATTCCGGGAAGTGTTTGAATACTGTAGAATTTAGATGATGATGACAGATCCACCGATCTGAGGCTAATTGAAAATTTGTCACCCAAACAGGTAGGTCAGCTGATGTGAATCTGAGCCGTTGACGGTGAGACACCTCGAGGCCTGTATGACTGCAAATCAATCAGACAATTGGCTTACCACCTACAGAGGAATTGGTGCATGAGTTCCCTAGTCAGTAACAAAAGTGGAACTGCTGTACAAGCTAACTGTTTGTCAGTATCTTGACTTACTTTATCAGAACCGACATCGTCACCTGGTTTGATTTCCTACTAGCTTAATCAATAACAGAAAGTATCAGATGTGAAGAACAACGTTTGCCTCAACTTACAGACTTGATTTGCCCATGACAGAAAACAAAACCTGGTACGAACCTCATTTGCTGCACCATGCCTCTGTTATATTCAATCTTACCCACTTGAAAATTAAGAAAGACAGCACCATTTTCTCACGCGAAGAACAGACTTTAACGGACCCCATAAACTCTGGCAATGAATAAACATATTTGGTGTAATCTACAACAAAGACTCTGTGGTAGCCCCGTTTTTAATGGGTAACACAAACGCTTAAGTTCTTCGGGAAGCTAAGCCTTTAGATTCGAAAGCATTTTGGTTCACAGCCAGCTGCATCAGTGAGGTTGCATGAAACCGATGACACCGGGTAGTATTTTTAAACAGCCCCTACATGGGCTGTTGAAGGAGGACTTGAGAGGAGGAGGGATATTAAAACTATGACAAAGAGGCAGATTTAAATTAATTTCGACCGTTTCTTAGTTCAGTCGAAGTTACCAAAGCGAAGCAAATTTATAGAGACACACAACCCGTTGAGAAATTTGCATGATCTGAGTGGGTGACAACTAAGGCTCCTATTGTTCATCAATTGCAAAGTATCCAGGAATAAGCCGACTTAATTTCCTCTCAATTTCAAACCATAAAATTGTTTCCATTGCACCTGTGTAATCTATTCTTCCACCACAATCAGGACGGTTTCAACCGTCCTGAGCGGGTTCCGATGGGTGTGATCGAACGACATACTGCAAGGAAGTGCGGTGTTACACTGATATCTAAATTTATTGACAGTTAAGATCAATGTGTCATTTTTGGTTGCCTTCCGCTCATTGAAATCCCATCACATTTGTGCCTACCTATGGCTCTCATTAGGCCAATACAAGTTCCCAGGCCCGCAAACATCACTGCGTCTGGCTCGAGATATCCGCCGGAACTATCCACGAGCATAGAGTAGTCCAATAACTATTGAAAGGCATATACTTAATAGGTACCAGCCATAACTCTGGGAATGCTGAAAAATAACTCTTGTCTGCAGTGGTCTTTCAGTCGTTTTGAAATTTGCTAATCTTCTTAGTTATGAGTCAACTTTGCTATCCAGTCACGTGGTAATATTTCCAAATTTACCAGCAATTCGGCAAATACTTTATGGTATACTGGGTTACAGTCGGATATGTCAGAAAGCAGATACCAGGAATTATTGAATAAAACACTCCTTCTGGAGTAAGTGTGGCTTGAAGGCGCATCTTCCTCCCAAAGTTTAATGGTTCCCAATCAACTAATCTAAACTTTATTGGCCGCAATCATTTCAAAGCGATTTTAGAAGATCCGTATACAATTTTTACAGGCTAACAGGGTTGAGTATTGATGATGGGTATTCGGGCCCCTTTCTTCCGTACTTCGTTATCCAACTTGTGAAAAATCGTTGGAATGTGTGGATCTCTATAGGACATAGGTCTTTACAGCGAGTAAACTTCTCGCCAAGTTGTGAATATAACGTCCGAATAATCCCCTCTTCCGAAATGGATAACACCTATCACCACTGGACCTTTGGGTGGTTCCTTTGGTTTTCCATTACACTGAGTTACATGTTTACGGAGGACAGTGCCACTACACTCATTTGCAAACAAATTTGGTTTCTGCGAGAGACACACCTGGAACCCAGCTAGATCTCTCGTTTGTGATGTATCCAGGCAACCACTTGCATTGATAAACATGAAACTTGAATAATGACTGTATAATAACCTGGAATGTTCACCTACTTAGTAAATCACAAGTAACATGCAGTTAATGTAAATTTCCGAAACCAAGCCACCCACGATCGGTCATTCTGCGCTGAGCAGGTAAATCTCAGCAAGTAAAGCTGAGATGTGAAGTACTTGTTGGCCAGCTAACATATATGCATTTACACAGAATACCTTCGGACGTCCGTTCACGCTTTCCTCCTGGTAGGTGCTTACGGTTTCACTAACATTGGCGTTATGCATTGAAGACCCTGACGTAATAGTTTCCCGGATTTAGTCTGTTCCAAGTAAGCAAACACTTAGAAGAGGCTCATTCAAACCGATAAACTTTGATGACCAGTAGTGTGTACCAGCATACGTGTCAGACAGCCAACAAATTGGAAGGGCATCAGTTAGATTTGAACAGTCTTTGAAACGATTATGACCACATTTTCCATCTCGTCAATGGAACAAACGCCCTCATAGTCAAGTGACTCGTTGAGAAGAATTTGCAGCACAAGTTATTGGTATAATTCTACCACTCATGATGCATACGTAACCAATGCTCCCGTTCTGATGTCTCCGCACGGCCAGTGGAAAGTACTTTTGTGTAAGGAATGATGCTCCCAAGTGAATTTCACATGTATCATTTGTTGAAGAGGTTTTACTAAATGAATTCAAAGTTATTTTTACCAGATTGTAATGGTGGAGGTAGGTTCCGGGCTGATGACTGACTGACTGATGGCTAATTAATTAGTCTAGCTGAGGATAAGGCCAAACCATGCCTCAAAATCAATATCGGCGAGCACATGCAGCTGTCCTGCTGGATTGGGCTGATGAGATTACTTTTGGGATACAGTGACTGTGTTGTTGATGCTGACCAGCTGTTCTCCCTATGTTCATAGCTGACTTGCTGGCTGCACTGGGTTGTGGGGAAATTGGCAGGATGGCCCGGGGGTTACGACCCAGAACTGTCCTCAGGCAACTTCAGTGGTGCGGTCTCCCACAAGCAAGTTCATTCATGCCATAACCTTCTCCAGCGCGCCTTCTGTTGGTCCGAAGCTTGGGAGATCGGAATGTAAACTGAACCTCTTGGTATTAGAAGAAAAATAGGTGCTCGAATTTTGACAGGCTATATGACTTTGTCAGCCAAAACTTCAGTCCCTACAGATACCGACCAGATATGAACTGCATCTCCAAAGCCAGACCACCCAAATCTACTACATGACGCATCCGACTTGCCTGAGCAGACGATTCTTACTTGGTCTAATTGATTATGTTGATAACTCGGTGTTGCGATTTTCTTCACTAATGGTGATAATAACGCAGTTTGTGCTTGGAGTCAAGTAACCTCAAGGTTTTCAGTGGCTACTTTAAAGAAGGCCTTAGTGAATTTGACTGTTATGTCTTCTTACACACTGACATCTTTATCGGGCTCAACCATAAGGAAAAACTCATATCAACAGCTGAAACAGGTGATCAACAGTGCTAGACGTCTAGATAGAAGCTGGTGACTAGCAAGCTTGAGTTGGCGGACGAACTGCAGCAAATCATAGACTAAGCCCGCTTGGATCAGACCAACACTAAAAGATTACCTGTTGTAATCAGACTGTTTCTAGCAATAGCCTTTCCAGGATCCCCAAACACTTACTAGTACCCAAACAACCGTCACGCAGTTTAGCATATTGACGGTATACTGGTGCGCACGCCAGGAGCCTCATCAACTGATGATTGCAGAATGTTTATAAGTGCGGAACATGGAAGCATAGGAGGTGTAGATTCAATGCTTCTGCGAGATAGGCCATAAATCCACCTCACTGTTAGGCGGAAGGTGTTTTACAAAAGGCATAAACACTGAACAGCTGAGTTACGTGAAAGTCCGAAAAATAGTTTTGGATGGCCTGCATATCACCAACGGCTCTAGTAATGTAGAATCCCATTTGGCTTCAGTTGCCAACTGGTAGGTAGCTTTGAAAACATCCATAAATCAAGCTACTGTGGACAAGTGAGGCTGCTTGAAATGACTCCGACAATACGGAATATCTGCGGGAACAATCTATTTATTCGAAAAGACGACGAAAGCTTGTCTGACCAAAGTGGCTGAATTCTGCACACTCCGGGGAAAGCCTACACGATTTGTCAGGGAGTCTCACAAAGCATACTATTTGGACATATCACTAGACACGGAATTTGCTTCGCAATTTGCCGATTTCCACAAACTGTTTCATATCATCTTGCGGATTTAGTAAGGTTTATGCCTCAATAGAATTTAGTGTGTGCTGAGAACAAAGAGAATCTTGGCAACAAGAACAGAAAGACAAAACGATGGGCTGAATACTTCGTCCAACTTTTCAGCCCTCATTCAAATCAAACTCGGGACATCGAGACTGGCCCAAACTCAATGTCATCGACTTTGAATGAACAAATAAACAAAAATTCTCTGTGGTTGTCAGGCTGCTGAAGGAAATGGAAGCCGTCAAGGAGGATGGGACCCCAATTAAGGTCTATAATCCTTGCATTTCGACACCTCCAAGCCCACTATGCAGGCCATTTTGTTGATTCTGAAGAACTGTTTTGTGCACCTCAGTGGTACTTCCGATTCCCCTCCCGAAAAAATGGATCATGTTGAATACCGCGGAATCAGTCCTGATATCACTATCCTAATATCGGAATATGTCTCCTCTTCTGCACCGGTCTTCCGGAAATAATTCACACTAAAGGTCGGACCAAGAAGTCTTCTGACCTACATGTGTGGACCAAATGTTCTCTTCACAACGAATTCTAGGACATCAGCTTACATTGCATTAGCTCACAATGGAGCTGCGTTTGATTAGGTCAGTCTTAAATCATGGAAGACGGAGATTGCATTGGGGTGTGAGGCGATGAGTTCACCGACTCCGACGTGGTGCCTGGCATACGACAAGTAGGCCAAATGTCACCGGACCTCTTTAACGCCACTTAAACGGATGGTGAACGGATACTGTGTTGTTGAGTTACTTCATGTTACTCAACGGGTAGGTGAAAGACGACGGTCAACGGCGTATGGAAACTGAACTCCTTGCCTTTTTTGCAGCCGAATGCTATCTTGTGCTTCAGGTATGAGACTGGTTTACTCAAGAAAATCCGGATCTTTAAAGTAGCCATCTGCTTAGTCCTAAGTTTTGCTTGTGGAACAAGTTCTCTGTCAACCGAGGGTATGTGAACGCCAGAGGATTTTGATCACTGGTGCCACCAAAGTATCGTGCGATTTTGCTGTCTGAGAGCGTCAGATTAGCGACATCGGTTGGCTTGTTCACGAAGTAACACGCCTAACTCAGGTTGTTCAACGGCGACCTTATTAGTGTTACGAAGTCCTGTTGCGGGGGAACGATTCTGCAGACTTCTTCCTGTAGGTGAAAAGCCGAAAAAGCCGAGAATAACTGTACAGCTATCTCATTCTTATTGGAACTCATCACATTTCACAAAAATTTAGGGCTTCCATGCTAGCTAGCCATGCTAGCCATCTTGTGCTGGAAAGCCGAGAAGCCTTGTACAGCCTCCAAAATAGCCTGGCTCCCCAGACTCACAGAAAAACCGAGATAAACGCAATTCATAACCTGAATTTCTTCCAACTCATTGCCGCTGTTGGGAACTGGGGCAAAAATGTCGTTTTACAAATAAATGTGTTTATAACAAAAGCTCTAATTAACTGACCAGAATGACGTACCTTGCGATAAAGTTTTGGATTTTCCAGCAATTGATCATAGGTTAGGTGTCGCTCAAACATTCCGAACAACATGTAAACCAATGAAGTCAGCGTTAAATTATACACTCCAAAGACTACGCTCGAGTACCAAGAGTTTGCCGAGAATCCAGAGTAGAAGGCCAGCAGGATATTAGTGGTCACAAAAGCGACACACTTAAAGTAGAATAGGAGCATAGTGTGACTGATTCGATGGTAAGCCCAGTGCCCGTGCACAAGCAGAAGGTTTTGCAGAAAGCTGGTGGAAGATGTTAAAGGAGATAACACAAATTTATTGATTGATTGATTGACCAATTGATTACGAACAAATCTGTCATTCAGTCTGGAGAATTCATTTGAACTTACATAGCATCAGAGCTCTTCACGATTGCCTCGTGCAGGAATTTAGGCCTTAATTTTAACCGTACAAAGCAAGAATTTACTGGGCATTCAGACATCTCATTCACTCAGACCTCCTCTATAGAAATCCGAGAAACTATTGCATAATCTTTAGAATTGGACGCCTACTAAGATTTGACAACGAAGGTCTTATATATATTGTGTACCATATTGTTTGAAGGGGTCAGAAAACAATAGCCTCTGAAGAAACGTTCTAAAACCTAGTAAAACAAGGTGCCAACAATGAAAGAGCCACAAATGGTGCGTAGGTGTAAGATTTTCCTGCTGTAGTTAGGATATTCTGCAGTCCTTTCACTAGTATCGTAAATTCGGGGGGGGGGGGGGGGGGGGGGCTGGTTCAAAGAACATGAGATGTCTGTACGAGCTTATGATTTGGCTTAGCTGTTGGTAATTCCAAATCTAGACCTCAAGGGCACAGCTAAGCTTGCTCGTTGAAGAGCACATTGGTGACTTAGGTTTCCGATTCATTGCTAAGCATAATGTGGACCGTAACTTTGTGTACGTAGACAGTTGAACAGACATGTCACCGAATCTAACTGGATATCATGATAGTTCCCAAATTCATTCGCTTACTCCGCCCTGCACGTTTGATCTGTACATGTTTTGCTCCCGCAACAGGCCGTGCACCTCGCCGCAAAGGCCACCCCGTTTGACACTCGTGTAGTAGCATGTGTGGGACTAACCCACTTACCCATGCGTGTTCGTGTCCCATCGCTGGGCCTGCTCTGACCTGTTCTGGTCTCCGTGTTATCTCACCGGCAATCGGAATCACGAAACCGTCCTCAGAAGGGACGACTGCAGCCCACTCTACCGGGAACGTCAACAGGTGTCTGTTTGTTTGCTTCTAGGTAGCAAAAACTGTTTATGGAAACGGCCCAATGATTCAATTTGTTTTCAAAGGTAATGTCATGCTTATCTTAGAAGTCTGTGGCATGTTGGTTGACACGAGATTTGGGAAGATCAACAACATTTTCCTTACGTTTTGTCGTGGTGACGTGATAATACAGTGCCACAGCACTTATGGGACTTTCTTCTGGTTTAGCTGTTTTGGTTCGCACAAGTGCTAAATGTGTTCTGCCTAATTTTCTCAGGTTATTCCTGCGGATGACGATATCACCAGAACAATCCTTATAACCTTTCAACGCAGAGTTGATTAGGCCCTTGGAATTCCGAAAAAATGAGACAACGCTTCTAACAACTCTTCTACTTGCTTACGGACCACTATACATGGATGTGGTTTGAAAATTCGTATGAGTTTTATCCAGCAAATGGCTATTTATTTCACGTGAGCGCTCAACAAGCTGAGTTGAAACCATAGGCTTGTTGCACCTGTTGTCTTATCCACCACAGCATAAAAGCGTATGTAGTCTTGCATGATAAGATAGCAGCCGGTGCGTAATATACACAAGCTGAATCCTCGGACAAACTTTCAGTCCATCTTCATGTAATCGATGAGCTATATATATTTTTTGTAGTAGTGAGAACAAAGCAAAATGACTGCTCACAGTGTAACATTGTTTGCAGCATTCATTTGTTTCCCCGGAATTTACCAACTGGTAAGATATTCCAAAGCAAGCTATACCCTAATGAATTAGATTCCGATTTGAAGCTTGTGAAAGAGTCGCTGGCTTGAAGCCTGATTTGTTTGATGCATTACTCGGCCCATTTAAAGACTTGCAGTATCCAGTGGATTAAGAAAACCTTCCCTCAGTTGAAACATCTGACGTAAAATCAAAGCGTTTTTACCCGCATGCTTTAATCGGTCACGTGACGGTCGTATGAATGCATACGACCAAAAATATAAAAGCGACTCGCACATTGAAGGCAGGCTAACCAACCTCAGCTTAGTCAGTGTTGTAAAAATTTTCTTTGACTCTCGGTGGTGTTTTCTTTAACCAGACATTCTGGTCACTGACGATTTTCTGAGTCTTGCCTTTGAAAATCAGGCTAATTTTAGTTTCCGGACCGCCTGAACATTTGTGGGCTGCACCTCACTCAGCTGGCTGGGGGAAGGTCACCTGCAGGGGAAACTCGGAACGGCTCATAAACAGTTATGACGTTTCTACATGGGAATAGCTCTTTATGTGTGCACGGTTACTGACGTCGAAGTGGTAATCAAGGCCGTTGTTAGATCACAAAACAAGTGCTACAATTTCGGATTTCGGATATAGCTTCCGAGGACTATTTGTGTTAGTGTCTTGGAAGGCCTATTTGGACAACCGATTAGAACACAGCATGTGGGTTTCTAAAGATTTGTTGTGATTGCACACCTGGAATGGTGGTTCGTCGATTTCGAAGTAGGTTTCGTAGATCCGGCAAAGATCTGTAAAGCATGTCATTGTATAAGATGGCAGATGCCCGACTAGCACTTGCAGAGGAGAATGATACAGGACCGTAACCATGGTGTGTGGATCGTATTGTGCTTCCTTCTGACTGGCTCGTCAAGCCTGTCTCCCCGCAAATTTATCCTGTCATCCCCAAAGAGTCCTCTTACCAGTTTATCCAGTCTGTCGAAGTGTCAAACTTCTAAAGGAGTAGGCTGTTACAAACTAAAGGATAGTTCAAACCCCCCCCCCCCCAAAAAAAAAAAACAAACGATGACCTCTTTTTGACAAGTGGATCCGTGTTCCCTGTAAGTACTTGGTCTGTACTTTCTCGCGAGATGCACACTACTGATGATTCCCAACAAGGATAAAACAGTACTTCTCGGCTTTATAGCATAGACTGGCTTCACTGACAGGATAAAATCTTTATTGAATATTACCAAATTTCTTCACATTACAGTTGACAATCGATCTATTTATCGACCTTGGAGATTAGCCTGCAAACGATTCGCCACCATGCGAGAGGACATCATCAGTATGCACTGAGGATGTCCCCTTGTATAGTGACATAAACGTCTGCAGGTCAGTTGTTAAGTTCAGCAAACAGATCAACAGCCAATATACTCACCCAAGCTGTCAATATTTAGAATAAGCATTTTACGTAAACACTAAGTAAAAACCGTTGAACGAATTACTGACTATGGCCTCTGTTCCGAAGGATTCCTGCAATTATAATTTCTACGTGTTGCTGCTTAAAACAAAGTGCTTGCACGTCAGATTTTGCGAAAGTGCTGTGAAATGGCCGTGCGTAGTGGATGTTTTTTTCGAGATAGAAGGCCTGTCAGTTTTTAATAAAATTCTTTGAGATACTAACTAGACCCCAGAGAATTTTAAGTTTTTTGGCAAATGAAAACAACGGAGGTCATTGATTACACAGCTGATGCGTCCCGAAAAATAAAACCCTGGAAAACACCTTGCACTACAGAATTTGTATCCACCTGGATCTCGTTTGATTAGCATCGTCTTTGATTTGGTTCAATTCTCTTGGCTGTTGATGAGAGACCTAGCCGCTGATGTACACCATAAACCTAGCAGGACTTAAACTACGGTCATTTGATATGTGAATTGCGCTTGTTAAGAATACTCAGTGAAACAACGCAGCATGTGTTTTAAGTTCATTTCCATACCTATAAGTAACGGCGGTGTTCAGCTGTTGGTTTACCAACGAATGGACTCAAAACCTGATGAGAGAATCAGTAGTTCCACCTATGGACATTCATACTTTTTAACCTTGTTGGATATGATATGGCATAGTTTCCTAGTTTTTAAAGGTTATTCAATAAGAGCATACAATTTTTGTAGCTGCAATTGGGGGGTACAGCAAGCTTCTTTACTACCAAGGAATTCAAAAGTCATTTGTCCAATTGTTCACTTCAGTGTGAAAAATGTGTAAGAGCGGACTGCACAGCACATCACAACGGGATAAGTGCGTCAACCCAACCAGATAACACAGGCAACGGTGACCTGTTCCAGTCTTTGGAATGCATCTACACCATTCCACATAGTTTCCTCCGACACTGTTCATTGCTGATCGATGGGTGACCGGAAAGTTAGCGGTCACTGCCATTGCAAATATTTTGCATGACCAACAGGAATGTGTGCTTTCTAAGTTGAAAACAAAAACGGTCAGCCCAGTCAAGACTCCAAGAATCTGTGTCTACATTTGCATGTGAGGCTTTCAGTCCCAGTGCGAAATTAACGGAGCAAGGAAGACAGTTGCAAAATTATAATTTCATGGAGTAGGTTCAGCTTATCACCTAGGTAAGAAGCCACAGAGTTTGGCAAGTTGTTTGTGAAGTTTGATAAATGGCCAACTAACTTTTAGTCAATTGGACGAACTTTGGAACCGAACGAGAAGTCATCGTTTCACGGGCAAACAACAGGGTGTCTACCAAGAGCTGAAACAACTATCTTTTAGATTAGCAAAACTAAAACCGCCTGTTCTGAAGCTGAGGTCCGCGTGTTTCCAACATCTTTTCAAATAATACCCGTCAACGGAGATCCCCAGCTGTCTTGAAGACTGAAGACCGAAATTGTTCAATCTAACGACGATGGTGTGAACCGCAAAAGGATTAACTTGTGCGTGTGTGTAACTATATGTGACGGGACATTTGTTCTACCGGTGTTTTGTGAAATCTGATTAGAAGGTGATCTGCAAATTTCGGTATGAAAGGTACAAATATACGGCTTGGAACAGTTTTGGCTTTCTGGAAAATCGGTAACTTGTTGTGTCTGCGTAGATAGTGCCTCAGGTGAACAACTGTTGGCCATAACGCTATCGGAATACAAAACAAACCAATTCAACATAAAAGGCGCATAAATGTAAATTCAAATAATTCGCTTTGCGTACCTGAGCTACCACTATTCCGACACACTAAAAATTCGGGCTAGGAATTAGCCTGTGATGTTGTCAGTATAAAAAAGATCACGGTGTAGACCGCCGACTTAGCGGAATCATAGATAATGAAATCCTTATGTGCTTATCTCCTAACTAGTCGATCAGAACCGGAAATAAGCACCAAACTCCGATTTGCTAGGATAGCAAACTAAACAACAGATCAATGAACCGGTTTTTTGACCAATTAGCCCTTATTTGAAAGGTTTGTGAAACAGAGGGCCTGACGTTCGCTACACACTGTAGTTGACATGACTTGAGAGGATTTGATTCACTCAAATTGATTGCTGTCCATTCTTGGGCGCCATTACTAACCCGTCGTAATTTAGTATCACTTTTTGAATGTTGTCTCTTTTACGGCGTCTGGCTGCTCAATCTGTGAGATGAATTCTACCATAGCAGTTCGTTTCATGAAAAGCAAATTCATGGGTACTGGTCATTCATGTGGATTATAGTGTTATGTGCAGTGGACGCGGACTTCTATTGGCAGACTATGAGTCTGCCCACATCGTTGTTCTTTTCATATTCCATAATTTGGTTAACTTGCCACTCCGCTATACTACCCATTGGCTCGTCACTAGTACCTATAAAATGGGTGTGCCCCCGTACTAATCAGTCCCTTTTTGGAATCCCGAAAGGGGGCATATAGGTTGTACGAAAATTTACAAACAAATAATGTTTGTCGCACGTGCAATACTAACTGAGTGAAACTTATTGGGCATCCTATTGACCTAGAGTGTTACCGAAAGTGTGCACCGAATGACTCACCGAAATTGCGGTAGGACATAGTCTGCAGCTCGAGCGGCTTCCTTTCCTTCCTTACCATAGATACCTATTCCGACATTGGCTTGCAAAATCATTGATACATCGTTTCCTCCGTCTCCAATAGCGGCGGTTACCGGGCGATATCCGCGGTGAGCCTCTCCCAGACCCACGTGAACAAGTTCAACCATGGATGCCTTTTGCATAGGTGACATGCGGCAGCACAATACGGTGGTGACATTCATGCACAGGTCCAAAAATGCGGCCCGTAATGATGGCTGAAACGGTGAACAGAAATTCTGTAAGCTTTGCCCAGCGACGACAGAAAATCCACCCGTCTTGTTCAAATTCCGACTGATCAGAATGGCTCTAAACTTAAGCCGTATAATCAATGAAGACCAACTTATTTACTGGTTTGATGGAGCGATCGATTTTGACGCTGAATTACTGAGCAATTGACTACTAATAAGTAGCACGGAATTGCATGAATACACATTAGGTAAAGCGGCTTTGGATCACACCGGATATCCAGCTCGATGGTCAACTATGGTAGGTTTGAACAGTGGTGCATGAACATGATGCAAACGTCGCGTCATATGACAGACGCTAGTTGTGGAAAGAACTAATCAAAGGGAAGCCTGTCTGATGGCACACGGTCGCATACATCATAGAGCACCGACACTTCACGGTGGAACCTGGATAAAAACTGACAAGTGCTAATTTATTGATGCTTGTTCCCATCCGTATCTACCGGGGTCGTCAATGAAACATGCAGAGGATCACCTCGATTTCATATTAGAATACAAGCTACACTAATCATCCGAGAATTCGAACAATTCCAGAGTGAGGTCAGTTGGAAAGCTTCCAGTTCATTCTACTGCATGACGAATCTATCTGGGTTAAGTGAAAATTTGGTATGGCCAAAGCATGTCCAGATGAAAGAAACGTGATAATTCCTAGTTATCTATATAGATAGCTCTGATCAACAAACCGGATGCGCAAATCTGCATTTTAGGCAAAAACCTACTGACACCGTGTTTTGTCGTCGTTATGGAACTCTTTGGCCATCTAACCGAAGTAGAATTAACTTGGCCGAAAAGCGCGTGCAAAAATGATAAAACTCACATGTAACGCATGGACCAAGCTAGCTCCATCAATCACCAGGCCAACTGATTCATCTGACGTCCCGGTTTTCGTTCGACCCCTGCGACCGGGCACACGATACGGCTGTGATTGCATATTTGTCTCACTACCATATTGGGTTATTTTTTCGCGGAATCTTCTAATTTTTCCCCTAACTGTTTTGATGTTTACAAGGTCGCTTTTCTTCTTCTCTGGATCAGGCGCGACTGCTAATTGTGCCGCTGTGCAAACAACTTCATCTATTTCGTCCAACGTAGGACTCAGCCATCTCATGCCAGCAGACACTTCGGGTTTGCTTCTAGGCCGACACTGATTTAGTCGGGCCTGCTCATATCTGGCATCCAAACCTTGGAGATGCTTGAACACCAATTCAGCTACTGAGGTGAAATCGGTGCACCCCGTTATACGTATTATTGTCATCGATTCTGGAAAGTGTCCAGCTGATTGACTGACGGTGATTGCTGTTTCTTCCTTGTCACCAGTTAGCACCCAAACCTGGGAATGGAAGATCATCTTTGAACAATCAATTTGTTTTGCAAAGGCTTCCGGAGATGTGAACATAAACCATGCAAAACAAACGCAAGATGACAGAGGATATCGCGATAATGACGAAACTTCTATCGGGTTTTGTGTATCACGTAGAAGTTAGCTGCGTTGCTTCATAATTAACAGCCGCGATTTGAGAACGAATTTGCGATATCCTTTCATGGAGATCTGTCATTGGGCCTCGGGCAAGCACGATTGTGCAGTCACAGCTGCCTTTTATGTACTGCGGTATGAGCCCTAACGCTTTTTTCGGTATCCGATATTAATAATGACATACTATACATTACACATTATGATTTAGCAAGTAGTCTGGTAATTCCCACTTCAGCGATCCTGTCCAACATTTTGCCTTAGCTGACTTGCACAGTGTCAAACAAGTGCATGCTTTCATTTTTTTACGTGTAGTAAATAATCTCTTGTTGAAAATGACTTCTAGCAAGGACGGAAATTGTTGAACACGTTCATTTATCGCCTAATGGAGGGAATAACCAGCGCAAGAGTAGGCTGGAACAAATATCAATCTGTGCATCTGGTACACGACAAGATGGGTTTCCATAAAAAAAGTCTGACGGTAATAACCAGTACAGTGATTTGAAAAGGACACCAGAGGAAATATCACGGTAATTATATACCGCAAGGCAACCACGACAACCAGTACAGACGTATGATCCACATAGCGTTGAGCAATGAGTGTAGGAAACTTGGGTATGCGATATGAAGTTTATCATAGTGCATCACGTCGGCTGAAATCAGACGGTCTTGGTCCACCGGGGCAAGCTCGGGAGAGATCTGAACTGGATAAGACGGCACATAGATGTGACCCGGTATAGGTGTCGACCGCGCAGTTCCCCAGATAACATACAAGCGATGGAAAAACGGTGGTTATGTATGCTTCATTACATTACCCATAACCGCATCACTGCTTGTATATGCCACGTTAAGAACAGTAAGCGAAAAAATTAACAGCCTTGAATTTTACTGAATGAGAATGGCGGACAGCGGAGAAGGTGTAAATGAACCACAAAGGTTCAGACAATCAAAGTAAAGACGATGAAGTTGCATGATAAAATAATTAGCTCTAGACACATTCTTGATTTAGACTGGTAGAAAACTGCCCTTCAAAAGTTCACGCGATGGCAAAAGTACGACTAAAATAAGTGCAAACCCTAAAGTACGTTCTCATCAAAGTAAAATGAATGAGTTTGATGATCAGTTAGTTCTTTTTAATTTCTGCTTCCACAAAGCGTAAGCTTCAAACACAATACTTGCCCTATCTATCAATCTGATCTTAAAAGATCGCTTCCTCGAAATGCCAGTTGTATTATTTCATATGACTAGGGTGCGTGAAAACAAACAGTCTTCATTAGAGCCTACTTTTCACAAGCGTTTAAAGCAATAATCATTGTTTACTGGCAGCACCAACTACCAGCATTTAGTCACGAGAACAACTGTTACTAATTTCACCTCAAATGTGCACACACTATCACACTAAAAAGTGAGGGGCATTTTGTTTCCACATTATTTGATTGTTAGTTTCCCGAGATCAACAAGTTACAGGACAGATATTCGATTCCTTTGCTTAGTTGTCAGCTGTTTAAGTACAGATATACACAACATTTGTGTCACGTGAGTAATATGGGACGACTGCGCAAATTTCGCAGACTGCCCACGTCAGGTTTTGCCCTGTTTGAAGTTCATCAGGTAGGCTCGTCACTGAAAGCATAGATAATCTACCCCTGACTTGAGCAGATATTTAATCAAATGTTTACTTTTGGGCAAGCTTGCAGAGTTAAATTGTTTCGGCTGAAGACTCGATGGAGTCCCTTATATTCAACAACATATTGATATTCTTTCGCACATTGTGCAGTACACAGTAAATTCCAACGATTTCTGTGTGAAGTAGTCCAATACGCTTTATTTTACTTCGTATAAGTAGTATGGCTGGAACACTCCAAATTCGCAGACAGCACATTAAGGATTTCGCTAATTAAGCTTTCCTTTGCAAAGGAATCTTTAGGCCGCGTATGTGCTGCAGACAGTGTTGAAGAATATCAATATGCTGTTGCTTATGAACCCATAGAAACTTCACTTTCAAAACTTTTATCATGCAAATGCAATGTCGCCCAAAGTAGACGTCATGATAGTCTATTTGAATGGTTATTGAAGTAAACTCTCACAACTGTGACTTCAGTATTGGCTAACAAAAAAAGGCGAATGCTAACGGAAGCCAGCTTAAACACAACAGGCCCTGTGGTTTTCTCCTGTGTCACTTTGGGCATACTTAAATGGATCGCTGGCTATTCACCTTGTCCAGAGTTCTTTATTTAGAATGACGACAGTCACGGAGGCTGCTGACTTCACCAATAAGGGGATTTTTCAGTTCGCTACTTGGTCATGACCTATTACTGCTTGAACCGTTTACCGTGGATTGGTGAACATGCGCGAGTTGACACTCGATAGTCAGGTACGTGACCAGAACAGTTTCATCAAACAAGTTATCATGCGTACGCTTCCATCTCTCAAGTCCATCTGGTTGTCATCATTGACAACAGTGCAGTGTTCTCACCAGACAGCAACTAGCCATCCATCACTTACAAACATTTACTGCATCTCATTTCAGTCTGCTGCCAGAGGTTAACCGTAAAAAAGATTTTTGTAAACTTTGGCTGCAAGCAGTAAATGTCTGAGGTTAGTCAGATAACTCACTGCCATGAAAACCGGAAAATAGCAGGCCTCACTTTTGTGCATAGTAGACTTGTCTACTAAAATCGCACTTCGGTTCCCTTTTCGGAGGTTGGAACAGAGTTCCAAGTCTCAGAGTCCAGTTGTCAGCGTGAGCAGAAACTGACTAACACACCCGTGAATTCAGGAGGTTGTATTGCGGAATTATACGTGCATGAGGCCTATCGAGCTGTGCAAGTATACGAATTACAAAGAGTACGGCCGTCTGAAAACTGCTACGAGTTACTCCCACCAACAAATGCTTGCGGTGCTGGAGTACACTTTGGAACCAAATTACTTGACGTTTACCTGTATGCCTGCCGCTCTAAGGTTTTCCAAACATTCCTTCACTCCTGTTTGTAATTTGTCCTCAATTCCGGTTATAGCTAGCAGCTCGAGACCCGATTCAATTCTTTCAGTGCTGGCTCGCAAAGCATCACGCCTGGCCTCCCCGAACCGACTCAGTGCCATGCGACGTTCGTCTAAAAGCTGTTGGTACTCATCTTGCGACAGCTGTTTTGTTGCAAATACCAGAGTCCGGAGTCCAGCCAAAGCGATTTCATTGACTCTTTCCAGTGCTTTTGTTCGGATCTCACTACTTGATTGGCTACATACCTGAAAGGCAGACGGAACAACAGAAGCAAGTAGTATTTTCATTGGATGTAGTAGCTTTCGCTACATATTACTCATGTGTTTGCTGTAAACAACTGGAAATCCCACTGCCTATTTCTCTTAGCTTGAGGCTCTTCATCCACCACATACATGTTCTATTTGAAAAACAATTTGCACGCAACTGGTGAAATACGGTAATATGCAAATTATACTAGTATTAACGAGGCATTCAAATGGAACTCAGGTGAATGATATTTTTCCAACTCCGCCTCATTTTTCGGATGGCACAGTATTCGAGATATCGCGGTATGTTTTCATGGCCAAGCTTATCAAATATGAGTTCTTTTCAAAACTTCGATAGCTCACTACTGGTTTCTCCTGCTTTAGAGAAGTCCACGTAGGCGGAGTCTCCGGGGGTCCTTGCGCGGTGTTTGTAATTATTAGTTTATTGCCTTTGTCAGTCGTTGTTGGTTGAAGTTAGAGGTGATACCAAGTTCATACCAATAAATCAGGTACTCTTTATACTAGTAGTTCGTCAATGCTAATAGTTAGATCGACCTACTTCTGGGGCCTCCGGTTCCGATGGGTACTTCAGTGCCTGATCAAAATAGGTGCCTGCTTATCTATTCTCATCTTCGCTGTTTATTTATGAAATTCACGATTTATTGGTTTCTACGGTACCATTACAACTGTCCGACAAAACCACCGTGACACAGCTATGGCAGGCGGATTGCATGCAGGTTTTGCTCCCGTAAACCTAGTGAAGCCTGTGGGAATGCTCCCGGGAGTTTCCAGAGAGAATTACGTAGAAAGAGACCGAAGTTTATGGCACTGATCTGTGAAAAACTGATTGGTGGTCTGCTTCATCGGTTATGCGAATCAGTTGATACCCGCGGGTATTTTGTTTCCAATGACCACCGTCTAACTGTTTCTTCTGCGTGCATGTTATTATATCCTGCATACTTAAGATCCTAACCATGTTTTTAACCTGCTTTGCATTCACAAGTACCGTGCCAAGGTCATTCTACTCAAGCCATCCTAAGTAAACCAAGTTAGTTTGCTGTGTCCACGATTCACCTTGCTGTATGCTAACTTCTCTATGATATATGTATTTTAACACACGCGCACTATATGCCAAAATAATTGACTTAAGCCATTCATTAGTGGTATGCACATGAAGGTGGGTTATACATCCCTAGGAGACTTGAAAGTGTATCCGATCACTTACATTATGTGGCAGCTTCAATGAGGACCTTATGAAAACTGGTTATGCTATATAACCAGTACGCGGGGGCTACCAAAACAGGCTAACGCGTGTTGCAACTGATAATTCCAACCCAGGTTACCACTGGGCACCTGCGTTTGACTGGCTCGCTTGAATGTACTTTATCGTCTGTGTTCTTACGACAGCAGGATTCGAAACCGAAAAGTTTGTCAACCACAATTTAACCACATGCATTAGCAATTGACTGAACTGTCGGTGAAATGAGCCAACGGATATTGAGTGCAACGACTGTATATATATATATATATATATACTTTTTAGGCACCGTTGGCTCAGACGGAGGATGGCGTCATTCATGGTGTACTTGTGACTGAGTCATCCACACCACTGGTCAAAGGAAGCAGAGAACAAAATTTTGCTCCAACAATTATCTGCTGATTATCTTTCTACGAAAAAGAAGAACTCAGTTCGCCTGGATGACGAAAATTTGAGATGAAACGGCGGACTGAATCATATGAGGAACCTATTCTCGAATGCTTCACAGCTTGAACGTACAGCCATTCTTTTAACAAAGCTGGTTATATCATTAATAGGAATGCGTATCATTGTCAGCTAAAAGCTTGAAGTGGTTGTCAAAGTGACCCAAACTGCCAATTCTCCTAAAATATTTAGTTTAGTTTGGCGTCAACTGATCCCCAGAAGAACTTGAATTCTTAGGTGGTGCAACTATGCGACATGGACTCGCTGCAAGGGGAAACAGGCAGTGGGTTACGAGCAACGAAGTCAAATAAGGGCTACAATGGAGGTCTTTGTATCAAGCGTAGACAGACCATCCTGCGCAACTAAACATGTTGTTATTGAGGTCTTGTGAGTTTACTGCTTGGAATCACTATCATAAACGACCCATTGGTCGGAACGGCATGCGGATGAAAAACAAACGGATTTAACACACCTGTCCACGAGCGCATGTAGGGTAGGTTGGGTAGGTTTTTATGCGGATGTTGACCCAGATATGGATCTCCAGTTCTGTTAATTGGATGAATGAAACGCTCGGAGTGCATCGTTTTTTAGGCGTTAGTCTTAAAACGCTGAGCAACATACTTTTGAAAACTGAATCACATTCCATGGAAGTTTTGACTTCAATTTGTGACCATAAATAAGTCTGACTCTTCATTTTGGTACACTAACAACCGATTATAGAAAAAGCTCACATTAAGTTCTAACATGCTCGATTCGGCTCCTTTGCTGTGAATGTGACATGTCCCGTCAGGGTGACGAACCATTACGGTCATTCGTCTTCGTGTGTGATCAAACTCCAGGGTGGCATCGACTATGAATTCTTGAGTCGTTACGTCTGTATGGGATCTTCCCCAGTTTGTTTGGAAAGCCAAACGACGAGCACTTTCATAGTGCGGATCTGGTTTGGTGGATGTCAAGACCATCCCAAGTTTCGAAGCTGCATCGACAAGAGCTTTCTCATCCGGAGAATTGGCCTGAGAAAAAGCAGAGCATATGTTCTATAGTGTCATGTAAAAATTAATTGACCAAAAAGAATCCATCGACAAAAAGCCAAACATTGATCTGCCATTCCAAAAACACACTCGGGCCTCGAGAATGGGGAAACAGTGAAGTCTGTTTACTTTTTAAATGTTTTATTGATATGCTTGTAATATTTGTTGCGTTGTGACTTTGTACCGTCTAGGATAATTATACCCATGTTTTTTTATTGTTCAATATTTGTTGTTCTAATCCTATTGCAGCTAAAGTAAGAAAATTTTTTGGTTTGACTAAAATTGCTGGTGAGGTTGTGCCTGTAAAACTGGATAAAAAACACAGTCATTTCGCGCAGTGACCGAGATTTAGTCCGCACTTCGCCTGGAATGTTCTTGCCAAAGTTCAGGTATCAAAAGCGAATTGCATAAACTGTCGTAACTAAAAATTATAAATCTCTTACCCTGGTTTATACCCTTGAAATTTTTCCATTCACTTTGCAGCCAGAACTGATGTGAAGAGAGCTGCACACCGTGTCGACACTTTTCATCCTGACCTGCGGTGGTACAGGTTGGAATTTTGGACGCGGATGTAACAGTGAAAATTTTATGGTTCGTACATAAGCCGAACCCTGATACACAACCTTATTTTACTGACCGATTACTGACATTGAATGTTATTGTTACCCATCAATTCTGTGGCCAACTCAAGTCTATCGAAAGCAAAATTGTACCGACAGAAATAAAGTTAAACGTCCCCGAAAAGTCATTGTTTGATACGGTAAGCAGAGAGAAGGTACCGGTTTGAGTTATATCTGTGAATTTTTTGTTTACAGTGATAAGTTCTCTCTTCACTCGTGTTTTGAATAAAGTTATGATATCGGATAATTGAAGACAATACCCAAGTCTAGCTGCGATAATACTCGAGATAACTTAGTTTAAATATTCCCAAAAGTTTCTTCGAAGAAACATTAAAGTGACCAATAATTGTTGCATTTTTGGGAGACAGAAATAGTAGGTGAAGAACGTTACACAAGATTTTACTGAAATCAAAGGAGACGATCTGAGTCAGTTTTTGAAATTGAGATGAAAACGCAAACATGCTCTTGCAAAACTGATATTAATCTTGGCACGTACAAGAATCGATCGGATGACCTTTCGGATGACACTGTTGACCAGGCAGCAAATGATTGAATTTGTGCATCTGACAAACTCGATTGTGGCGTGATGTTTTCAAGTAGTACGAAAAAGGGTTTGTGCAGCGAAGCGTTTCGTAGAACGATGTTTTTGATCGGCAACTAGTAGACTATCAGTTGTCGGGTTTCGTTGCTGTTGGACTACACAGAATGATCAATAAGAAAGATACTTTCCCAAGAAGGGGAGAATCGGACAAAAAATTGGTAGTTAACCTCTTTTTCGGGTTTATCCATCTTCAGGAAAGTCGCATACCGTGTGGTGGTTGATGTAGAAATATAGACTAAGAATAACCTCTTTAGTGATAGTCCCTTTGAAAGGAAGTTCCTCTATTTGCTGTACAGTAACCCTAACTCTTCGTGATAGGTTACGTCTGCAACTGGTCAATACAAACCACAACCTGATTGACCTATTCAGGTTTAACAACAGCGTGGTACAAAGTTCGAAGATTCGCAGTAACATCACCAAAACATGGCATCAACAGCACTGACCGTCCTCATCGTTCTGAACATCAACGGGACAGACCGAGCGTCTTCCAGTTAAAACTGAGTTGTGGTTTTCAAAGTCAGATGAGGTCTTCAAGTCTGACGCAGTGATGGCCACAATGTATGCTAGGAATACCTCGGCGGGACAATCACACAGCGGATCACCTTGCTCACTTCCCAAAGAAGTTTCTTTGTTTCCTAATTATCCAAAAGCACCTTTTCATATACTTTTTTGGTCGTTTAGTCTTCAGAGGACATACAGCGGAACAGTTTACATTGGACCACCTCAGATTCTAACCGGAAGTTCCAAGGATGAATGCCTTCGTTCGTCAGAATACAGATTCAGTTCATATCCCTTTCACGCCATTACGTAAATCTATCCAGCATACATGTAGACCTTATGATAATCAGACTGTTGTGGGAGATTGCGACAAAAAACATGAAATTATTGATGGTTTCGTAGACATCTGTCCGTTTTCTGATTTCGTTGACACGTATGTCCACACTTACGGTTGAGTTACTCCCATTGAATTTCACCTGGATACATATTGCCACTTGCCACGCAGATCCTAGAGCATCGGACATTTGGCGTCGCGATAGAATGTCATTCGAAATTTTTTGAGAGTTCCATTTTGCAAATAAGGTTCCCTTGTGTTGAACACCAACTACCCTAACCACTTGTTAAGACTGTGCATCTGTGAATATTTCGTGAATTATTTGGAAAATTCATACCCACGAACTTCCAATTTTCAACTGAAGACAATACCATTCTGTCTTACGAGGCCGAATGTTACAGTCGCTTTGAAATTACTCAGTAGAAAAGTCCCCTTTTAATATATCCAGAAATACGCACCTCTTGGGGTCCATTCTTTTTAGTTCACTACAAAATAATGACGAAAGGCTTGTAAATGCAAAGCAGTAATCTTGTCCACAGCGTTTCACCGAAGTTTGACCGCTTTGTCAGGTTTCACCGTGCGAGCTATATATGAACCTTGTATAAGTACCACGCGCAAGGATTGTGTTGAAGTTTCGTGGCAATAATCACTCTCTCTTCCTTACTTTAAAGATTTCCACTTTCATCTTTTTACTCAGAAAGCATATGATGATCAAATCGTAGAAAATTGTAGTTCACTTACTCCTAAGCTGTTGCGATTCATTCATAACTTCAGCCGTATGGAATACACCTAACTCATTTGGTGGTGAAGACTTTGCGAGATTGTGAACGTGCGCTACAGGCGAGCGTGGTGGTTGTACATGTAAGATTATTCCTTATACTCCAAGGTATTTCGTGCTGGAGAAATCCACGGAAGATGTCAATGAGTGTGTTGATAGCTTTACTCAAGTAGTAAAAACATTGAATTGGAGGTGAGTGAGTCAGTTCTTTCATTTAGTGAATAAACAAACACATCACGCAAGTAAACTAAGTGTATTCGAAAAACCCAAAAACGGGAAGACGCATGTGTAAACTGTGAAACACAGATTATTAATGGAAGTCCAAAACCAGGCTCCGTCAGACCGGAACCAAGGAAATTCTCGATGAATATTCACTGTGAAACTGCTTTTAGCCCTACGTTATACGACCGATCGTTCAGTGTTTTTTGTTAGTTAGGATAAGATCGGACAATTAATGTAGCAACAAATTTGATTGTCATATGTGAATTATTCACACTGCTGTTCAGCCGCTCGTGGCCAAACTACTAACCAGGGGACGCGGGTTCGTGAGGTGCGCACTGCAGATGATTCCCAATAAAGGTGAAACAGCTCAACATTGCTCCTCCCTACAGGAGGATATCTCAATTACTAATGTAATTAAATACGGTGGCTAAAATAACTGCAGCAACCAGAATGACTGCTGTTGCAAACTCCACAGACTCTTAGCATTGCAATTTTTTTCGGCCGTATAGTTCACATTACCTTTAGGAGAGAAACGTTCAAATTCCATCTATCAATATGACGTTATTTCCACAGATTATGCTGCTTGAGCTTCTGTCTACCACTAAAATCATGCACAGACCACACACACGTCAACTAAATGTCCCGCGATGTGGGTTGTTGCTTGCCGACTGTAGTCCATTGAGTCATTCTTACGGTTTCATAGGTTGAATGAGTAGATGACCGTCGCAAACATAGAACAGTTAAGCAATACAGATGAACCGATCGGTCTCTCAAGTAACTAAATAATTGTGAGGTGGTGCGTTGCAGGAAAGGAAAGGAAATCTTGAATAGTTCTTGGGTCACCGGATTACGGAGGATGTTTTTATAACAACTTTTCCACATCAGAATATTACTAAACCTGTATTGTCTGATGTAGTGAATAAGCACCATACTCCCAATTTAAATTTTATGCCTCTGGGTTTTAAATCGTCTATACTTTTATCCCCATTTGCTTTAGACAAGAAACCAACAAAATCTTTCTTGTGGTTATAAGCAGGAACGGATCACCCAGATAAAATGACAAAAGTGAGACAGAACATGTCCCAGTATTTTAACCCACTCAGCAACAACGATTTTGTCCAAAATTATTAGAGGCTATTCTGGTACAAGTATGATCTAGCCACCCAAGCTATGTTTTTTTAAATCAAATATTTTTTACTGAAAGTGAACCATGTAAAGCCGTCATCTAAAACCTCAGGGAGACAATAATCCTTGTAAAGGAGTGCAACCTGTAGGGAGGTAGTATTATCTCAACAGTGCTGTAGAGGGATGAATACATTATAAGGGACGTAATATAAGTTAAAGTTAAACGAATCAGCTTAGAATAGAAAACTTGTTACGAATATAGGCGTCTTCGCCATTATTTGGTTCTCGCCCTTCGATTATGGAGTAAGGGCGACTTCACATCTGATAAGCTATTTTCCCTTTCAAAACCACTCTAGGCGGTCGTTATGCACAAAATCAGTTACCTATTTAGGATAAAACATAGCCGTTTTTATCTCCGACGTCGTTAGAAGCCTACGAATCATGTACCTTTCTCGTTTCTTTTGTGTCGTACATTTTGTTCATTTTCAGTACACTTGGTCGTCTTACCCAGCATAAGTTCAGAAAATCTAACTTACACAATCCGCTCCTTTCACAGATGCTGAACAACGAGAAGGAGATACCTAATTACCATGGAGAACGTTGCTTATGTACGTTTTGTTGACCTACAGTTCTCAATGCACTTATCTGCTTGTTAAAGTACTTCTGAATTCGCTCCAGGCGGTCATGTTCATACAATGGACTGGGAAGTACACACTGTACGGTGCACCGGTTCAATTAGTCTAGTGCACAGCGTCAGCATATAGAAGAGAAAAGACGTCAAGCTTATTCGAAATCGTGTAATTCCGCCATCTGATCAGAAACTGACCCACGGCCAAATTCCTTGTAGATCATAAAACCTCAAATGCACTGATAAGCGTTTGAACAACAACGAAACAGCTCTTACTCAAAGCTGTGACTAATTCATACCATCAAATCGGAGCCTCTGATAACGCCAGAACTTTTGTTTTCTGGAAAGGCCTTTTAGAATTCGAACTGAAAATTAGGTGCGTTTCTCTCCCTCGGCGTAAAAAAATGGTTTCAAGAAATTTGAATTTGAGAAGTAGACAGTCGGTTAAATGCTGTGTTGAAAACGTAAATTTGCACCGGTGAGCATCTTAGAGAAATCTGATCAAATATTGAACAAAACTGTCCAAAGTTTTGACCACCTTAGGCACAGTGAACTCATACTATTTGAAAGCGGCTGTTGTGTGTGTGTCAGTTTAGGTAATGCCTCCTAGATTAGACTCTAGGGTCACTTGAGCCCTGACGTCGTTGGCCATGTGTGACGGACAACCACAAAACGACCAGTCGGTTGTACAAGATCCCTAGCTTAGTATAAAAACCTCAAAAGAAGTGTGACAACTACTTAAACATTTTATGCAATCCCTCCAGCTTTCTATTCATTTATGGAATAATGAGGATTTTCAGGTGGTTTACTAAATCACGGTCAATCTTTGGACGGATGCAAAAGTACAGTTAAGTTGTTGGCAACAAAGCATCCACTGTGAGTGAAGACCAACTGCAGATCTGCGCGGCGAAGTTTGCCTTGTATGGGGGGGGGGGGTAAGCGAACATGGAATGGAAGATAGCATTTACACCTCAGGGAAATTTTGGTGTTTTCAAATGTTCATCATGAATACGCAAACGAAGCAGAATGTCCTCATCAACAGGCACCAACTGTGAAACAAGCGTGGTGGTTCTGGCTGTGAAGTGAGTTCAGTAACCTACTAGAATGTTTAGAAATGTAGTTGCTCATTGTAAGTGGCAGCTTAATCAACTCCAAAAACTATTGATTTACGTCGATTACAGACGCATTCCTGAAGGATGATTGCCTAACTTGTGTAGGATTGAGGGGCCACTGAAAGCAGTCAGGTAGAGTGTCCGGTACCAATGGAGGCAGCGTGCAACCGCGCATTTGTGATGTTTGCTGGGATAGAGACGAAACCGATTGCCGAGCTAGGCGAACTGCTTCACAGCCAACTGATCAACCACATGTATGACCATATTCTACATACGAACTCAGATAATTTTCGCCTAGATTTGACCGACAGAAGTACACCTTCTGTCATAAATGTCATGTTCAAGAATTTTTCTCATCCCACATCATATGACCGAATGATAATAGAGACGGCTAGGTTAGAGTGTATGTGACGTCACGCTGTGATTTGACTGAGACATTTCATGGAAATAGATCTGATTTAACTGTGCTGCCTGGACTATTTACGGCTCGAACAAGGCTAAATGACAACATGTACCTTTTTGCGTTGTGTTTGCGGTAAACAAACGTTGATCAGCACGTGAATGCCTAAAGCGATAGCTATTTCCAGCCCCAGGAGCATTCATTCGGATCTGCCTCCAAAACATTTTTTTACCACGATCACTTCTTTCAACCTGAGTATGAACATCAGCAGCCAAGTTACTTTATCACAGGCCAGAGTCAGAGCAGAAGTTCATTCCAGAATGCAGCAGGTAGCGTGTGCCACTACGACACCTCTTCAAGGCGGGCAAACACATATCAAGAAGAGCTCGGACAAATTTCTATGGAATCTTTTGTGCACAATTGATAAGTTACTATTCATAGATTCACAATTTCTCAGCATTCTGTGCAACCTTTAGTAGCAGTAGTATATTCCATAGTTCAGCCGTTTCTGTAATTTTGGGAAAACTTGTTGTGTTTGGTAATCAGCGTTCACGTTTAGCCAGGCGAATAAACCACGCGATCCTAGATACCAAAGTAAAGGGGCCACCATACAAGTTCATTATCGCCGCACCACTAGTTGTGAAACACCTACATACAATTGTGCTAATTAGCTGAAACACTAGACTCCGTCTGGAAAGATGTGTTGGAAATTGATCAGATTTAAATGAATCCTAATTACTTCAGTGCAAAGCTTTAGGCGACATTCCCATGATAAAAGCCTTCGCTGAGGAAAAATGTTCAACCCCACAGGGTGTTTCTCCGAAGCTGGCAATTATAGATGACAGGATCATAGTAAAATCTAAGGCTGGGGGAAGTGTATGAAACTAAAATGAACGCCGCGTTAAAGCATGATAACCGATCAATATTTGTCCAAACTTGGTTGCGTCGTAAAGCTATATTAAAGAGGATCGTATTGCAACATATACCCAAATGAAGGAGATGAATGTATGAGTGCTCAGAATTAATGGCCCACCTGAACAACCTGAAGATGGTTTCCTATTTTCCTGTGAAATAACATTTGTAAAAAAGAGACAGAACATCTGCTTTGAGATTTCGGCAAATGAATTAGCACAAGTCGAACATAAATAAAGGCTAGTTTCAGGAAAACGCACAAATTCTACACGATTTGCGCAGAAAAGCTCGTAGGTTTGCACCTAACGTCATGGATTTCTGTTTCAGAGACACGGGTTTGAATCCAAATATTATTGATCTCAAACTGGCTGACTACCTCCGCCTTAAACGTTAACCCTTCCAAAATAACGTGACTTGTTTAGCTATTGAAAAATTGGGATTCACTACCAACATGTTGTCCTACTACCATGACAAGGTCTCTCACATTTATCATTCCTTCAAATTGGCGGAATTTACTGGGTACTGTTTGATTCCACTTGTTTTCTTATGAAATATTTTTAATCTCTAGGACAAGTTTGACCTTTTGCAGAAGTAACGCACTACCAACAAGTTTGCTCAAAACTCGTCAGCAGTCCACGACCGGTTACGTCCTTCCGAGTCCCCGAGTTACCGTCAACCTGATGGTTTACTTGAATGAAATTAGCGAAAAACACTCATTTGCATACCAATTCGGCTTTCACAGGAGACTTATCTGAATGCCAGCTGACTCGCTCCCTATTGATGTCGTTCAGCTGAAACATGTGGCGGCCTGATTTAGCGCATTAAGTTGAGGAACATCATAAACAAGAGATTCAGCTATGACTCGGGTGAGTGTATTTCTCAGGTTTCTTTTGAGTTCATCGCAACAGCGGTCCGCTAAACTGTTGCTGTTTATGAGGGGTGACTGAAGCAAATTTTTCGCACTGGATTGTTTTTAGTCAAAGATAAGTGTAAGTTCACAACGACCTCTTGGTTTTCCGGCTTGGTACGGCAACCGTTTTGGTGATATTCCCCTGTTTACTCTCACAAAAGTGATGTTTAGTTAGAGAAGATGGTAAATAAGAACGACATTATTCAACTTAGACGCTAATATTTATCGTCCACTTGATGATAGAAACTGCAGAAACCCTTATTTAATATCCGTGAATCCTCGTATTGTTTTCACTGTAGACCCGACTTCCATGGTCCAAACTAAGGCAATGAAACCAGAAGTCAGTTTCACATAATCTTGCCTTTTTTATAACAGGAACTTAAAGATAACTACTGAATACTCATCAACCTTTACGATCAATTGCGTAATCTCCTAGAGAATATGACGCAGCGTGTTAGGATGTCTCGAAACTGTCACCTCCAAAAAACGTTCAGCGTTGGATTGACTATTTTATCGAAGAAGTAAACTGTCCTGTCGATCGGTGAAACATCCTTGTAAGCAAATACCTCAAATGCCCTTTAACTACTTTAGTTGGGCATTTTAGTTGTCTTTTACCTCCTGGCTATACGGTCAATTGGATTAAATTCATCTTCTAATATCAGCCAAATCTTTGGGATGCCCTAAATGAGTATTAGGAACGTTTGATCTGAGGAGGAAATATCCGGATGAAAAGACCACATCTTCTAGACAGGATGTTGACTTGTGAAAACTCACATCTTTACCTGAATTACGGAGCACAAACAGACAGCAGGTTTTTATTGTAGATCACAGGAATCCACAAGGGCATCTTAACTTTCTACATTCAACTGCGGTTCATATTTGTTCATTTACTAGATGAAATTGAGTAAACTCTTTCGAATTTCAGAGATCTCAACCGTATGGAATGCAAAATATTTAAACGGATGACCTTATTTACACTCTCCGCACTATGCCATCGCGTTCGAAAATGTCTGAAAGTTTTGACAAATGCAAAGTGTGAGTGGATTCAGTGAAACGTTTCAGAACATAATACTCACCTGATAAGTAAACCCTGCAGATGTCTTTTCCTTTTTAACTTGTGCCGTGTGACATACAGCCATGATAGTTAGAAATGTCTTCAGAGTTTGCGGTATCTCATTGACATTCTGAAGATTTGATTCAGCTGTAATATTCATTAAACGACGCGCTTGATTGCGGGGTTGTCCAGCACTGTCAGGCACAGATTGAATATTCCTCAGCAGCTGGTACACGTTGGTGTCTTTCAGAAGAAAAGTGCTATCATTATGCAGTAGACTGCATACTCGCAAAAGCATATCGTTTTGTGTTAAAGTTCCAGTCTTATCACTGAATAGGAATTCTACCTGTCCAAGTTCATCTGCCGTGTGAACCGAGTTAGCAGACGCACCAACTCTCTGCTCGCAGTCGAAAAGTTGGGGATCATTCGTGATTAGATAGGAATTGAGAACCATTTGAAACTCAATAGTGATGATCAGGGATATTGGAAGTAAATAGTTGATGATAAATGCGAAAGAAAATACCATTTTTACGGTAGAAAACCTTGTCAGATTGGAGGACACATTAAACCAGGAAAATGCCTGGTGGTAGCTACTCCACAGAGTGGAAGCAACAGTAAAAAGTACACATAATGAAATGGCCACCAGAAAAAACAGCGCCAAAACTAAATTCAAGCGTTCTTCTCTCGAGCTGTATTTCCGAATACATTTCTTTGAGTTCATCGACAACTTGGTATCATCACCTGTATATGCAACAAGTCCAAGGACAAAGTCGGTGCTTTTTAATTTTGTGCCACGAAGCAGAACATTTTCAGCCGAAATTGGATAGTTTACATGGGATCCAGGAGATTCTTTTGAAGGTATCACCAGGTTGCCTTCGAACTTGGTCAAGTCTGCGTTTGGAGCTTCATAGTCGATTTCCGTTATCAAATGTTCGAATTGTTTCACGTCATCAAACCTCAGCTGCTGGGGGTATTCCGCTGCAACAATGCTGTAAACTGAGTGCGTTTTAGCCAGAGCATAGTGTGTCTTGACTGATACTTCACCGTCCAGATTAGCAGTTGTTATTCGAGCCTCTCTGTTATGTTCGCTCGAACAGAGTAGTATGATATCGCACGGAACCTCCTGGTTTGGAATACATCGAACAATCTGACCAACGCGAAGCGATGAAGATCTCCTTTCGGACCAGTAAACGCGTTTACCTGCGATATCAAACATCAATACCTTGAAAAGCTTATTATTGACTTTCCTGTCCTGGATGTGACGGAAAATATCGTACACTGCGTCTTTTATCATGGTGATTGACATGGAAACGGCCAGAGGCAGAACCAATGCAAAAACACTTGTAGCTCCACTGGCAAAGATAAACAAAAATGCTATACAGAAAAAGATAAAGTTGGACACCTGATGGAATTGCTCATATAAATTCAGTGGAACAAAATTCCACCAAGTGTATCTTGAGGTAATGATTCTGTTTGCTTCATACGCGGTTGAACGTTGGTACTGAACGGGCGCAACGGATCTTAGGCCATTGGCGTAAATGTGTCTATTGGTTTGCTTGGTCTTGCGGTGCCGAAAACAGAGCATTGCGGCAACACCCTAATCATCAGACGACAGCAACTTTCGCGGTAGCAGTAATTCTAACCCCCTGTTGGGAGTCAAGTTGTAGAGAGTCCACAAGATTCAACGTATGTTAGAATAGACTGTACAGTGTTGCCTGTGAAGCTGAAAAAGGAGAAGTAATGGTCAGACGTAGCACACTCAAGTTGAGCTAGCTGGTAATGATGGTGACAAACGTACGCCGTGGTGGTCAGCAAACTTGATGACCAACGAAAAAGAAGTAAGATGGAACACTACTCATAAGGTTGCTAAAACTCTTCAAGAGCCCGTGGCGATATTGCCCTTCTTGGAGCTCAGCTGGTAGCAACAGCCTCCGATTTTCCGTCAAATTTTTGCTCTGCCTCAACCCAAATTGTACAAACTTTGCGAAATGCATACATTAACTTGTTTTGCAATACATTCAATTGGAGAGTATCATAAATGGAAGATTCGGCAAGGATGCAGCTGATCTCCCTTTAAAACCAAACGAGTGTTTTACGAAAAAAACAAGCTTTTTCCAACCAAGAGGGCAGTTGATTGATCCATATTATGACTAGTACTTGGAATTTATCTAGTTTACGCCCAAATGAGAAATCATCCAGAAAGTATTTCTAAAAGAATGTTAGCAGCCCACACTGCTCGTCAAGTTACAACCATTAGAATCATGAACCAGTAAGCAAGTCAGAGGAAAGATAATTCCACTGGGTATGAGAAACTTTCCTCTGAGAAGTCTTCACTCGAGAAGCAAGTCGATACTTGACCACGTTATCTGGTTTCCGTTCTTGATGGATGAGTGGCGCCATGTCTTGTCTACGTGAGAGCTAATCACACTGCTGATTGGCCTCTCGTGACAGAACGGTTAAGTGTTCAATCACTAGCCGGTAGGTCGCGGGTTCGAAACTCAGATTTTCGTGAGATACGCACTGCCGATGATTCCCATTAAGGATGAAACAACAGATTGGCTTCACTGAACGTGACATCAATGTGGTACCGTTAAAACTGTCTACCTTTTGCAAATTAGTCAAAGCTACTTCGACAACCATGGTTTGACGAATGAGAACTGTGGTAAAATACAAATGTCCCGGTATCTGTGGTGACAGACAGTTTGGTTAAAGAATATGCACCAAGGTTTGGTCACAAGCTTGAGGTGAATCGTTCAAGTTACTACTTCAAATGTTCACGATAAGTACTTGTGCCAACTTAGATACAAAATCGGCAGTGCCAGAAGAACGTTGGTAAAGTTGATGTGCTTGTCGGATGTACAGATACACGATGCAACACAAGCTTGGCCTGATAACAGCAAACATCCGGCAGTTACTAACAAGGGCTCGCGAAAACTGCTTCTTTTGATTAGCTACCATCGTTTGTTAAAGATGCTTGATCACAGATGCCTCTGGTGTAGGCTAAAGATCCGAATGATTGATAAGTTATCCAACGACAACGTCATAAAATCCATTTTCCTTCCGAAATTGTTCTATGAAGACGTCCCTCCAAACCAAATGCTGAGTTCATTATGGCCGTTTTGTTCCAAAACATGTTTTAGGAACAACTGTTTCTCATAAAGCATCAGCTGGCAACTTTAGTTATGAATATGAATACAGTAGGATTGAAGGGAGTGAGAAGACAACGTCTAAGTGTCGAAATACGAGTTCAGTTATATAAGTCGGTTGGAAGTTATCGGAGTGGAGCGTTTGGTTGACCAAGATAACACCAATGTTTTTACGTGACTTTTCTGATGGCAGAAAAATGTTGACCTAATTTAACGGTGACCGTTTCGGCAGTCGCAATTACGCCTTGACGGATGACCTTGAAGCCTAGACATCACAAGTGAAGTTCGATTTCGGTTGCCTTGTGCCATATACCATCAATGAGTTCCGCCAGGAGTTTCAAAGACGAGACCATATTTCAAATTGACCTCGGCACCTCCCTGGTCTGAAGGTGAGTGAGTGATACGTAGATCAATCGAGGCGTAAACCGATCGCAATGTAAACTGGGCGTGGGAAGCCCTTATACGATTGAAGGTTTGATAAACTATTGTTTAACCAGTAAAGTAAAAATTCGAGTAAATGGACTGGATTCGAAAATTTAGCTAAACGATATCTCAGATCTTAAACAAGGAAGAGAAATGTAGACAAGACTCGAGATAACTGATGGTAGTTTGATTTTCTTAGTTGACACAAGGGTTTTTAGGACAAATTTGAGTTTATTTCCACACTTTGTGATGAAAAATTTCGGCTAATCGGAGTTTTCTAAGAATCTAGACTGTCGTCGGAGCCATCCCTTCGACAGAGAAGGCGAATATTAAATAGGGCATAGGTAGAAAGAGTATTTGTACGATTGCAGACGTGAGGAAAGTCGAGGAAAATTTCCATTGTTCCCCTTTTTCGAGAGATTTTCGTCCAATTACAATTGAGTAAGGATTCTAAGTCTTCCGGTAATTGACTTGATAAATTTATGATACGATTGTATCTGGCCCACTTAAATGCCCCTAAACAACTCGCTAGAATGTAGCCCGTGCTGAGTAAATCGCACATATTGCTCTCTGATGCAGAGGTGGAATTATTCCCACGCAAACCAAGGCTTCTCAGAAACTGAGAATCCCCAGGATGCAATCGTATTGATTCATTCTATTGGGGCAAAACGCACTTAAAGTGCCTGCAAATGAATGGAAGTTGTCACTATCATGGCAAAACCGACCATGAAACTTCTTCATAAAAGGTAGATTTGTCAACGCCGTATACAAACGTGCAAGACTTTGCTGATTTTGAGCTGGATGTTTCTTTCAGCTATCGTAGACTCAGGTTTGTGTTTTATCCAGTAGATTAATCACCCGTCGCTATGTTTGTGTGCAGTGATGAAGAAATGGGGCGCACAGTTGGAGGAAAACATGTCCAAAGACGCAAACTAACAACAGTGAGGAGTATTGTGCTTTCACTAATCTGTTTTAATATCATCATGAGCTCTTCCGTAAAGCGCTGAGGATTACTAAAAGGTGGGAGTTGAAGGCAGAACTTCAGCTTCATAACTCATGTGTGAAAAGACAGATTAGCAGCTATAATTGGACTATGCTACTTACCGGACGGATACTACAGCAACTAGGCTTTTGAGGTGGATGACCTAAACCCTAAATTTGATTCGCCAAATCTGTGTTTATTGCATCAAGCCATGATAGCTCTGAGGCCCATTGGTAAGCATCATTTTACATTCTACGGGGGAACAAACTAGATACCAGAAAGTTTGATGCAGAGGGAGAAAGAGAAACCAGACGGTACATGGAAACGGAAAGCCCAAATCCACAGAGCGAGACATCTAAACAGTGAAAAAAGCTGAAAAAATCACCTCAAAGTCTAGGCGTCTGGAATTCGTACGGGAAAGATTATACTCCGCAGAGTGGGATGGAAACTGATATGATGTAGGTATTATGGTAGTTTTGTAGAATCTGATTGGATTTGTGCTGGAACGAATATCACCAACGGTGGCGACAAATCAACGAAAAAGAAGGCGGGTGAACTTGTCGCTGGCGTTCGTCTGCTAACATCGCAGCTTGCTTTGCGAACATACGTTCGATGGGTACGTGTTTAGTGTATTCCATCATGATAAAGTTATTTATCGAGGCTACTGCACTGAGTAGCATGGATTTCTTTTAGTAGTTCCGAAAGTATAAGGAAAATATTGCTGGACATGAAGTTGAACTATTCACGTTACTATAAAAACGCCAAAGTCTTGGGTTCCTATTTAGTGTGGACCATTTATAAGGCAAACAAGAGCATACCAAATATGGAAGGCTTCTTTGGAAAAGATGCTATGGAATAAAAAACCATACCAACATACGTCATTGTCATTGACTTAGTTACCACTCCTTTTGCTAGGGAACACAGAAGAAGTCACTATGCAGAATAGCGCCTGATATAGGTGATATATTTAACTGATCGGCTTCTCCCCTACAAGTCACTATTTGGGAAAGCATTGTTCCCTGTTCTGTCGAAGAAAAGTTAGGTAGCAAACTTCCATCGGTAAGAGGCCTGAAGTTAAATGTGGTCTGTTTAATTAAATAATAGTTTCGCTTAAGAAAACTGCCTTAATTAGTCATCATACATTTCACCACAGTGGACATCGTCCCGTCCCTTACAACCGTCTTCTGATGGAAGCACAGTGAGATGCTGGCATGTAACATACCCCTTTGCGAAGCTGCTTATTTAAACTTAAAGTGTCAGCCTCATCAAAACATTCTTTGAAAGTAAAGCCAGTTGTTGGGACCCAACGTGTTACATTCTGTGCGAAAGCGGTCATTCCAAAATGAGTCTTAATCCTGGTGTAATGCTAGATAAATATTTCAGTTTCTTTCAGCTTTTATGCATGATTATTTGCTATCCGTATCGATTAATGGGTAATTGGAAGAAAAACTTAAACTGATTTTGTGTAACAGGAGTGAAAGCCAATAGAATGGTTGGGATTCCTAAGGGCTTAACGTCAAACTAGCTCGAGTATACCAGATGTCTACTCAGGTGAACTTGATGGAAACTGCTAGCGGAAACGTCACCGGGATTGTTTGGCACGCACACTGTATTGTTGATCCTGTAAATCATTCTAAAATGGTCAGTAACATTTTCTTTTGGCTTGAGTTTCTACACGTTTATTGCCTCTCTGACTAAAAAGTTATCCAATAAATCCGAGTCATTTCTATATGGTGATAGTCTAGCATGTGGTCTAACCATCACGAAAACCATCCTGAGCACCTTCATCTAAATATCTTGGCTACATTATGGCTATGGTTTTTCGACTTCGACTGTGAGAACTTGAATTTGGTCACCGTTGCCTCTGTCCGCAGAGGCCGAATCTTGCCACAAAAGGTCGACACAATTTGCACCGACGACTGAAATTTGGTGGAAGCCATTTTAACATCTTTTCAGTCGTCTTTTGCATTGACCATGACAGATGAACTGTTTCTTTATCTTTAGAAGCTTTTGTCGAATTATTAGGGGGTTTTAACTCCTGTATGTTACTAGTCGAGACTTCTGACGCTTATAGTGTTCATTCTCACTTCAAAGGAGACAAAAATTCTGGCTAGCTTTTGATAAACAATTGTGTGCCACTTTTTCTCAGCATTTAAGGTGGAACATGAATGCAGTATACGGTTATCAGAATTGTAAATACCGTCTTGGATTTTACATCAATGTGACAAAATACAGTTGTAAACCATAGTTGTGACAATGGCTATCCAGACTCAGAGAAGCAGTCAGACACAAAGATGTATTCACGCGCTTGTGGTGGGTCTTATATTGAGGGGCTTTCTTCGAGAAGGGTGACCAACCCACAGAACTGGCCTTAAGTATGACCCTTCTTTAACACATGACGTGGTGTAAGCTTCTGGTCCGCAAAAATTCCAGCTAGCCAGACTCTCACATGTGTTTTGTTTTGAAGGCTTAACAAACCATTGTGGAAACCAATGGAGCTAACAATACTAACCAGCAAGGTCTGTACTAGTTTCTCTCAGTTAAGTAAATATAAGGTTCTTAAGTAAACAGACGGCCAATGAAGATTATACCTTCGTTATGGAACAGAAACAATTAGATGTCGTTGGGGAGAGAAGCTTCGCAATGCTCAGGTAAAGTCAGGTTCACCATTCGAAGGATCTTTAGCACCTCTGCCCTGAATACCACTCATTAGCCGAGAGTTACTCAAAAAGCAGCAAGCCAGTCAGTGTCATTTCATGTTCTACAATCTGCCATGCTGTATAGAGGCCAATCTTTCCCGGAGGCTGCCGGTCAACTGTGGTGCCTAATAGTTTAACCTACTTATCTAAAATGATTGAGAGTCTGTTGCATGGACGTCCCAAAACACTTTTCAGGAGGCACTTATTTGGTTACTCTAGTTTGTTTTTAGTTTTTTAGGATTATAGAAAGGTATGAAATTTGGTTCATCTGGAAAACAAAAACCTATCTTTCTAATCTGTGCCTCAAACATAAAACATTCGTTTTGAGACCCAGCTACTGCTGCCGTTACCGAAGAGTTATTGTGTGGAAGTAAGATACCTGAAATGGCCACTTGTTACAGGCTTCCTAAACTGGCCACCATGAGACCAAAGCCCAAAAAATTCCGCAACTAAATGGATGCAAAAAACCATGCAAGCTGAGATAACTTGTCTGGTCAGATAAAGATCCATCCTGTCGGTTCGCTCCAGTATCACTGGTATCTACATGAAACTTCTCCATCTAAAAACTCTAGTACATACGAGATACTGTTGTTGTTTTGGCTGTTTTCGAACCTATGACATTCAACTTAAGCGTGAGCATCCAAAACATGAGCAAAAGGTCAGAATTATCCATCCCCTTATCAACCAGGTGGTAAAGACTAATCAATTGTAACATCCGGGGAAATTTTTCAGGGACGCTTGGCGAAGTTCCATCATTACATAATTCAGACGCGTGTACAAGTGGAACAGAGAGGGTTTTACTGATGGAAAACAAAACCCAACAGAAACAACCGAGCATTATAATAGAGTAAAGTGTAACTATAGTTGGAAGGGATGACAAACAAAATAAACTGTGGAGCAGAGCCACAAAAAGTATGAACTAGCAGCCTAAAAATCAAGGGCAGATCTGAATTACCTTCTGAAGACCAAGAACACTAGGCACAGAGGTACTACTGTATCATGTCCCAACTTCGATCACATGCCGAAGTGTTTCATTGTTGCAGGCTTCGAAGACCCCGTCACATAAAAAGTACTATTCAACTTGGGCTAACCAAATGGAGCTAGGCAACTGACACAGTCTCCAGTCAAAGCATTAAATCCACCTGACGCTAGACACTCGTATTCACGGAGGCAAATGACAGAACCCAAATATTTATCTGCAAGCATATCACTGTGCGACGTGATGAGGTGGCTCAGTGATTATAGCGCGAACTTACTGACCGGAAGGTCCGTGGTTCGAATCCAGTCTCTGCATCTCGACTTCCTCTGTCTGGGCTTGGGCAACCTGGCAGTATCCTAGCCCTCATATCCCTCTAGGTGGCATGGCAACTAGGCACCAAAATGGTGCTACAGCTGAACGATATCACTGTGCGCCTTTTTCTTACTTAGAAACCTAATATCAAATTAGAGCTGCTGGTGGTGTTTGAGCACCGAATACTGAGATTCATCTGTCTGACACTGATAAATATGATGAAAAAACCCAATATATTCTCAAAATTCCGTGGCATAGCTGACCGATAAAACAGGTTGACGCAGTCTAAGAGACCGAGTAGATGCTAACCAAATTAACCAGGAGCAGCATTGAAGTTTATTATTTATATGGGGGTCTGATATTCCATTGCCATGGGTATTGTACTTCTGGAAGCAAGAAACACTTTTCACTCATATTTTGGCCTACTGATAATTAAAGACAGAAATGTGTGAGCGTTCATAACCAACAACACAATTAGACTAGCACCCATTAGTCACTTACTTCGTAACTAACGGAAGCAGGTTGGAAAGACTGCTAAATTCGTCCAACCAGGTTGAATAACTTTTTAATAATAGGTCAAACAGGCAGATGAATCTGCAGTTGTAGCTAACATAAGGACCTGTGGGTGAGTAATCACATCCCAGTAAAATGCCCCTGAATAGATTCCTCATGTCTCGTCAAAAAGGCTTGTTCATTTTTCTGCAATGAACAGTCACCCGTCAGGGTTGAACTGTGGAATATTTTGGTTTAACACCATCAAAACCCTAAGTTGCTTAAGACTTATCCTTAAACCAGAACGCCTGAACAGGAATAACGGCTGAAGACAGGTACCAATACGTCTTATTTTTAGGCCTGCCGACAGGCCCGCTTGTGGCAGATTTCTGAACATTCATCCGCCAATCATACTCTCTCAAGTTTATTTTAGTGCCCAGGGCTTGCGGGCAGCACCAAATTCAGATTCACACAAACCGTTTATGGCTTCCTGTGGTGTGCAGAGTCCATTCATTTAACCAGTGTTGATCGGTCACGTTGACTGAAGTGAGTGGCTAGACATCGCATCCCAAAACAGTTTGTTCCCTGTCAGTTTGTGAGCAGGTTCCGGACCCCAATTATGAAAACTCTAACCCTAATTTTGGACCGCATTAAGGGCACAGAGAGGGAGCATCCGTGCAGAAGTTGGGAGCCTCTAGGTACGATACTTTACAGTGCTTCACAACCACCAGGAGGGAAAACAATCACCCCAATGCAGGTTGTGGTCACGCACACGTTGCAGCCGCACATGCCTATGTAGTAACTGAGGTTATTTTGTTAAGTTTTCTCATTAGTTTATGCGAAATACTCTCATTTTAATGATGCAAGAATCATTGGTCTCATGGTTATTGGAAGGCAAGCCTATTTTATGACCACTTTGAGTATCTGTTAATGAGAAATAAGAAGAATTGTCAGGTGACACCAGCATTACGACAACGAACTTGTCACTGACACCGATGCCTATTATCATGCTGTTATATTCGGGCCGGCTGATGACTTGCAGCAGGTTCCTGCATATTAGCTATCTGATCTTACTCTTTCGGGTACACGCTGGCATCAGAAACCTGCATTTAAGACAGCGCAGGGCGCACTGCTTGCGGCTCTTAGCTAGGCTTGGACGTCGAGTCCTTTCACCGCCGGTAGATGGCAAGTCCGGTGCGGACGCCAATATTTCATTCGTTCATATATGGTCCCAGGAAGTAGTGCTAAATACTTTCCGCCCCACTTCTACTAGAAAAGCTTATGAGAACACTTCGTGGTGATTCCACTGTCAGAGACTGACTATAAAGAAACCAGTGTTTGGAATGGATTAGGTAGACGCATTCATAATTACCCTCTAAATCTTTAAGATGCGTCTGCAGGCCTTCCAAAGGTTGGAAACATACCCTAAATACTATAAGTACAGGCCGCTCCACTGGGAAATTGGATGAATTGGCCGATGTACTCGTGCGTTTATTGTCGTCCACAGTTTCAAACAAACCGCAACAACAACCCATTGTCCTACTTTTCAATCAGTAACCGTGCAATCGGTCTTATAAAACTGGCTTACCTTAGAATGGATCAAAACCACCAAACCCTCTAGAGACGGATAGTTTGATGAAATCGGATGAGAGACTAGCTATTTCTCCGGAAAAGCTGTCGGTCTTCATAGAACAACACTTTTTTCAAATAATCTTACTTACCTAAGGTCCAAATCTCCTGCCCGGTTACTAAAAACGATGTAACGTGTTGCTCCGTTGGCTCCTAAAACATTCTATGAAACGTTCTTTCGTTATAAGGGTAGCGACAAACTAGTCCACTCATCCAATGCTGACTAGAGCACTACGATTGCGTAAGCGTGGCACTAAACAACAGCTGCACTAATGATAGCCCATACAGACAACATGAAGTTTTTTCATAACCCTTGCAAAGAGTGGCATCCTGATCGATCACCCAATTCTTGAAATGTGTGACTGTATCATGAACCGTCAAAAATAAAACCACTAGAAACCTTGAAGAACTGACGACGAGCCATACGGGCATACTCTACTCCCGCTTGACCTCTTCTAGCCAGAGAAAACACTTATTTTATACTAAGCTACGGGCTTCTTTGTTCTGGAACCACTACTGCAAGCATGCACTGAAAGTTTATCTGCTCGTACGTCCAAGGCAATCCACTTGATCTCTTCCGCTGACAGGTCCACCAAAAAAGATTTACAATAACTTTTGAGTGGAGTTTATCACCCGCAAAAGTAGTTCTTTCAATCTACACTAACTCTTTTATACGTAGACTCTGTGCACATTTCTCGCAGCAGTGTTTTCCATTGGGGGTGCGTAAAGTTAAAGAAAAGTCTATCGAGTGTCACTCTCTATCAAACTAAATGCTCACAAATATATAAACATCTTCGGCCGACTTCAATATAACCATTTATCCACCCATTCTTCTGCATTTTGCTCCCACAGTATACAAAAATTATTCCAATTTAATTTAAAAATGCATGAAGGTGTAAACCGTTTTGGCATGTTCCATTTCCATCTGACATTTGTGAATTTCTTGGTATTATTACTCCATGTAACAAAAAAAAGAGTGAAAGGATGAGCATCATCGAATGTCATATCGCTCTATCACGATGTGGAATTATACCAGAGATGTTGATATTGTCAGTGGGCCATCCGGCGAGCGATTTCGTATATTATCCTGACTCACCAAAATCTGGGTTATATAAGGCGGACCTCGTTAAAGCCATGGAGTTCGGCTCCATAAGAAAGCGATTCTTTATGTGAGTAAAGTTGAGCGAATGTTTTGTGACCTTCATTTGAGGATATCCGGTAGCATTTAGGCAACTTTTCTGGACTGAGAATCTGATAAATCGTCTGACATAAGCTGCAACGAGTAGCAAGAATTACTCATAGCGGTCAACCCAAACTACCAAATGCACGTCCTAGGAGGCTGCTATTTTTTACGTCTAGCGTCTTTCAAACATCCAGTGGAGTTCCGTGAACTTTTTGTGTGCTGCAAACGTCTGCATTCTGCTGATTACGTGGTTTAAATGTTGACGCACTTGGGAATGACAGCTAATTTGGTGAAATGTTACATTTATTTTTATTAAATTGCACTACTTTTTTCCCTACCATCTGCGGGTGGTGCTGGAAACATTGCAGGGCTGTCTTATTGTCATTTTCATTTGATTAGTGAACGACCGGAAAAAGAACAGATTACAGTATCCATCCCTAAAGAATTCCACAACTGGCAGATAAGGCGTGAGACGTTGTACCGCTCACTTGGACGATCGTGGTTTGGTTGAGCAGGTAATAGTCCTGCCAGAGGTATAGCATGGATATCGTATGTGGCAAGACTTAGCAGGAGTTTTTCACACTGCATTTGGTCAAAAGTCTTATGAAAGTTAAGTCAAGTAGCAACATTCTTGATCCATTCGTAGATTTTCTTTGGCCATCCGTTTCCTGTGGCCAGGTTTGTTTGATATGACCCTCTGTACCTGAAGGCACGTTGTAGAACGGTGATTATACTTTACTCATTACGTTGTGTGTGCCAATGGTCTGATAATTTGGCTTTCATGGATTTTTGCCATACATGGATTACGGAAATAAGTTGGTTGTTCGCTATCTTGGATTGCTTTATTCTTCTGTTTACTAGACTAACAATCCAACTATTCCAGTGCGTCCATAGTGTCGTTGGATGCATTAATTGTCAGTGGCACATCGGTGGAAGCTCAGTAACGTTAGAAGCCAAGAGGATGTTTATCGAGAATAAAAGCGTTAGCTCTTTACGAATTTTAATATGCTTGAGCTCAGGAACGGTGAAAACGTAGTTTATGTCATTGAAAATGTCGGGACAGATGATAATTTAAGACGCACAATTTTTGACGAAGTTGAAAGAACACTTATAAAGACAAATTGCATCAAATGGGTTCTTAACTATGCGCGTCAACCATCGCTGATTTCTAGAGGGATTATTTATCAGACAATTTTCAGGCGTTGCCTGACCGATTGAAGCCATTTTTGAGTAGCTTATACCTGCTTTCATATTTAAAAACTAGTAAAGTCTGCCGCTCTTCCTTGTCTATGAGCGCTCCCTTAAAACCGTGGTTTCAAATAAGCTTGCAAGCCTGTCAGCAACTTTAATCCTATTAGCATTGGGTACGGCCACGTCTGCATACTCGCTTTTTGGTTTCAATTCCAATCCGTACTCCAGGATTGTATGAGAACCAATCTTATCCATATTGTTGGGCGGTGATAAAAGGTTCATTCAGACTCGCTCTGTGAAGAAGCCTCATCAGTAAACAGTCGTTGGCACGCAAAGTTGCAAAGTAGGCTACGGACCTTAATTAGGGCAGTTTGTTTCATAAACTCAGTGTAAAAAGCATACCTCAAGTAACAAAAGGGACAATCAACGTGAGCGCTAAACTTCATTTGTGTCACATATTAGAGTTCACTGCTCATCAACTCCCAGAACCCAGGTCAGTTGCCGGGACCGAAATCCCAAGCTGGCGACACTGAAAGATCTGTCAGCGTTGCAGAATGATTAAGGTCAAGACCCGCAAAACCTTGTCCATTCAGTGTGAAGTGGATAGTGAATTAACCCGTAATGAAAATACTTTTTTGTCAGGTATGCTGCATTAGAAGACTACCTAGTGAATTGCCTGGCCATCATACGTGTTCCGAGAGGATGACAGAAAACTGCCACAAGATGCCATTTGTCTTTGCAAATAGACACGCTATGGGAAGACATAAATTGGCAAAAAGGGAAAATATAATGGTTCAACAACAATATTGCTGCAATAATATAGGAAAGACTGCCTAGCTCGATTAATCGGTTTTTCTTATGACCGTAAAGTTAATAAATTTTATTTATATGTCGAAGATGCCCGAATTACGCCTTCTTTTAGCCATTGCAACAAGTTCCCAGGGAAGTGAGTTGAGATAGTCTTCCAGTTTTGCGGGCCTGCTGAATGGTTTTTCGGATTTTTGTGGAACAACTATTGGAAACACCCATGTCAAGCAGAACGATGAAGTGTTTAAGGCCGACCCAAATGAGGTCGGCCGCTGGATTTCTTTTGACGTTTGTGGTGCAGTTTGACTATTCGCTTTATCATTATCCATCACCTTTTCTGGGGCTCGTATGTAATGAAAGATGCGCAATGTTGTAGAATCCACTTTTAAGCATGTAACTGGTCAATTCTGGGGCTCAAAAGTTGCCACGTGTCACTCTTATGGTGACTATACGAAGCGTGAAACTGCGCAAGGTCTGTTATCACCATAACTTACCAAAGTGGGGTGAGCCAATAAACTTGACGTCAATACTATTATTAACTTCTGGATGTACTTTCGTTCGCAATTGTCGTGCTGATAGTTTAAATTGGCATCCAAGCGTTGAGATTGAACAGGCTGTAAGCAAAGACCAACTTGCCATTCTGCAGTGTCTTCGCTGCGAGACAATCAGCCTTTCATGATGAAGCGTTTTTATTCGCAGGACGTTGGGATAAATGCTTTGAGTTTATTCGCGGTGGATATAGATGCCTACGAAGATGTTCTTTGAGTCATAAACTGAGATGAGAGCTTTATGAAGGATTCTAAGATGATTGACAATGAGCATAGCCTCCAATTTAGTCCTGCAATGGACATTGAGTTTATACTGATCCTCATCTTCTTGTATGTTGAGATCCCTTGGTCTTCTGCTTTTGCCTTCGGCGTTATCACAGTGGCTAAACAAATAATGACAAAGAGGCCAAGGAAATTTGGCGGTACTCCGTTCGGCTCAGAATAAATCACTTTGAGGCTGTGGTTTCCGAAAAAGGCTCTTCAAGGATATTCTGGTGAGGTTGTCTTGTTTCTTTGGGATACGGGAGCCGGGAGTACTAACGCACGGTCAACAGCAGCTGTTGTGACAGTAACTGCGAGGTTCATGGTGGGTGCAGAAGGCTTGTCAAGGCTTTCGGAAACTTGGGTCCTCTGTGAAGAGGTAAACACGCTGCTACTGGAATAGTGTTGTGCAACCCTTTCCATAGGGTTTGTAGGTTCCGAGGTATTTTACCTCAAGATGCAACATTTTTCCCCAAAAGCCCTAAAGTAATGCCATGTTCATTTACATTTTGTAAGCCCACGGCAGGTTTGGATTGACTATTTGCGTCCTGAACTGAACCATCTTCATTATCGCGCCATGTTATAGAAACTGGCACGCACAGTGCTTGTGCATTCAGTAAGCCCAAAAACAATGCCCTCCCAGGATGACAGGCAAAAGGTAGATTTTTTTGCCTTGATTATATGTGCTCATGTATTACCCCGTTTTACTATCGGACGATGCTTGATGTAAGGCCCCAGTGATATTAGTTTCATAGCATTCATGGGATTGTGTGGAATAATAAGCTTGATATCCTACGTTTTACAAGGTGTAATTGTTTTGATTCGGATGTCTTCGATGGTTGATATCACTACTGGGGTTGGCCTGAAGAGTATTGCAGCTCCTGTTGAAGTGTCCATGTTCTAGAACTCAAACAGCTGTTTGAGTACGAAAGGGAGAGTACGAAGGAACATAGGCAGTTCCACATGCAGCAAACGTTCAGGCTGTGAAAACACGGATGGCTATCCAACCCACTATGTTCTTAGCCCTTGAGGTTGGTACTGAAAGCAAGGTTGAAACTTGTGCAACAAGGATGATATCAAATCATCAGTATTTGGTAGATGAGTGTGATGCCATTGAATAATTTCCTGTAGGTCAAAGAGGACAGTAAACATGGTTCCAGCTCCTTGTTTTATGGGAACTTTTGGCCTAGTAAACACGCCACCGTTGGCACGACCCCGATCTTCAGGGTACACGAAAGTATGGCGTTTCAAGTCCCAGCATTTTATTATCACCTCGGGGCCATATGACCTGTACCATGACGGCAAATATTAGGAGAAAATGTATGGCAGTAGCGGTGCTGCTAGTGCGCCGAAGAGGCTTCTATTTACTCTGTTCACTGAATCCCACCTTATTGTCCGGATGGTTTCTTCAGATCATCGAAAATCATTTTTTTGTGTCCAGAGTAAGCGTCCAAGCCGGTCTGGATCACCATGCTTCATTGAATCCAACATATATCCGTAAGAAATTGCTGACGCATATACTCAGCTACCTTTTATCGTGGGTTTCATAATGGTCTCAAGGTCAATCGACCAGCAATAGGCAAAATGGCATTCACGCGAGAAAAAGTTCAAGGGTGTCGTAGACTGAGATCCTCAATGAATGGAGGGAAAACGTTTACTCCCAACCACCTGTTGTGCTTAAAAGAGAGGAATTAAGGTAAGCGAAAAGTGTGTCCAAAGTACGTAGCACGTGAATTTTTCACGGATTCACGGATTGATACACAGGATCGAGGCTTTTGCCCAAGTTTCCTGGGTTGGTTTTGTTCTTGTCGTTCAGCAGCTGTCGTACACCTGAAAGGCACAAGCGAAAAAAGGGTGTAGCACTGCTCTTTAAGTTATGAGCGCGGGGCAGTATGTTTGTCAGCACGAGGACTCGCATAAGATAGTGTCTAATAGTGCTTTGAACTGGGTTCTAGAAGGAGCTTGGACAACCGTCGGAGGAAGGTTATTCCACGCAGCTACTACACGAAATGAGAAAAAAATTTTGCCTAGTAAAAGTGTTCGCTCCGAACTTACAAATCTTCTTACCATGTCCCCGCCGTGTGTTTGCTGGCTCCACGTGAATAACCTGTTGGCCAAACCTTGTTCAAACAGGGCATAAGTAAGAATTAGGCCTCTTCGGAGGCGGTGATACTCGAGCGGAAAGAGGTCAAGCGCCGTGAGACGTATTTCGTAGTCCACGGATTTAAGGCCAGCAACCATTTTCGTAGCAGCTCGCTGGACACGCTGAATGAGGGTTACGTTCTTCGTGAGCCCTGAGTAGACAACTTGGTTGGCGGTCTGACGTAGGCCCCATAGAGTATTTGGAACTCCGTGCGAGTAATACGGGGGAAGGTGCGCCTAATCATTCGTAGAACGGCGAATGCCTTTTGGGCCGATTTCTCATGGTGCAGTGAGAAGGACATGTTTGAAGAGAGCCAGATGTCCAAATCCTTTTTGGCATCTATCTTCGTGATGTCTTCTGGTCCATTCTCACCATGCACGCTGAGTCTCATCCAAATGATATTTAGACGCACTTTTCCCCATTCACAGGAAGGTGCCAGTCCAACGACCACTGTTTTAAGGCGTCTACATCCATTTGAAGGGCGCTGGCATTGGCAATCCAGGATTTCAAGTCGTCCGCAAAAAATAGACATGGACTCGAAGGAACGTCTGGAAGGTCGTTGACGTACATCAGAAACAGCAGTGGTCCCAGAACGGAGCTTTGAGGAACTTTAATGGAGACCGGCGCTGGAGAACAGTAGGTCGAGCCTACCTTCACTCGGAATGTTCGGTTAGAAACGCAGAATGTAGAATGTTAGTGTGGATTTATGTAAACAACAGTGGCCGTTTCCACTAGGAGCATTTATTTTTATTGGGACTTCAGAAATATAGCAGACCCAATCCGAGAGTAGGATGGAAACAGTAAAACTATACTGTTCGCTTGTTTGAAACTGTGGAGCTGAAGTTTGGACAAAGCGTGGTCGGAAATCTTGTCCCGGAATGAAACAACTTCGGATTACGTGAAATTCCTGCTTGACCGTGTAGCAAACCACCATGAAAAGGGTATGATAAGACGAACATGAATGTGGGAATTGTATGGGAATGTGGGAAATTATCTTGGCATTGGGTCTGAAAGGGACGTTAGGTGTAAATTAGGTACTCACTCGATCTTTGAGAAATGAGGAAAAATATGTTGAGGCGGGAAAACCTCTCCAAACTTGACATTTTGCTGGGGTGATCAATAATTTTGTAGCGCACCTCTGAACACTTCTCAGCACAATGTCGTCGCGTCCCACCCAGGGTGGCAGCTAAAACTCATTACTACTGACAGTAACATCAGCTGTGGACAGTGGCGCCTTACTACCACACAAACATGCCAATTTAACCTAATAAAGCCTTATACCGCAAAGAAGACAAGTGAGATAAGGACTAGGACATGGGCTAGTGTACGAAATACATCCTGGGCACCGATACCACCAGCCTTCGTTCAGACGATCTGGATAGCAAGTAAGAGCCTGAACTCCACTGACATCGGTTAGTCGCCATATTTTCCATTTTCTCCAGCCGATACTAGAGCTGGTTACTTGGGCCTACATTTCAGTCCGAACAGCGCAGTCAGCACCCGAACTTTTCGTAGCATTCCGCCCTCTCCTCTGATATCATACACTGCCGGCACAGTACACAACTCTGTTCTCGCCAGGTGGTAACTCACTTGTGTGATTCGAACACCCCAGCTGAAGATGCTGGTAGTTTGGGTGCAGTTTGTGTGCTTAAACAGTGAGCAGTTTACTGATCACAAACACTTCTAGTGTAACTCCTTAGAATTTCAGAGGCATGTTCAAAGACCTTACGCCTTCCAGCATGTCTCTGAATCTCGTGGATGCGAGGCGTTTTTCAAAGTGTTAGGCAACCTCGGCCAGCTTCCTCCCCTTCATCAAAATCGAGAGCAATTTTGTCCGTATATTCCAGGCCGATAACAGTTTCACTCCAAGAAGTCTGAACACCGGCATTTTCTAGACATTTTGGAGTTTACCTCATTAGTTTGTTGTTGACGAAATTGAATTAAAGCAGAATGAGTGGGAATGCTTGTGGGACACATTTCTTTGTGGAAGTGATTTTGGACAGCTCCCCGTACACAGTCACGCAGCCACAAGTACATGAGTACAGAAGAATGCGGCATTCACAGAATTCTTGAATATGCCTTGTTGCGCAAGCGAATAAAAAGGAGGATCTATCGCAACAAGTAAAACCTTTACCGGGCATAGAGACCAGGTTCACGCAACCCCTCGCTGGACGAAATTCAGCCTTTTCTCTTGCCTCGCCTTGGAAAGACGAAGTAAAATAAGTAACGCTGGCTTGGCAAATCATTTCTACCCAATATTCTCCATTCCCACATGACGAGGGAAGACTTCCTTTTGCTCGGAAGGGAGCGAATTTCCGGCAGACCTACATCCCGATGGTCTCTCTAGACCATGCCTGTTTTTTGGCGGACGACTTGAAATGTGGAGAGTACGACACTTGTGCGCCCAAATGGATGTAGACGCCACAAAGCAGTAGCTACTGGACTGGAACGTTGGTTTAGACGACAAAAGTGCGCCCGTATGTTGTTCGGAGGAGTATGAACAAGTGCTTTTGTCGTGCACTGTGGTAACAGACCAAGAGATACTACTAAGCTGGATACACAGAATGATCTAGATAATTGGCTGCCCGCGTGCAAAATTCGAAAAAAAATGGTCCAGAAGGCATTTGCTATTCCCTGGAGGATTTGGCTGACTTCCACTTTATTTGCACGGTTTTTTTAATAATTTATGGGACCTGCGTCGGAATTGACTACCTAGGTGAAGTTTTCTAACTATGAAGCGAGAAAAACCGAATCCCCATTGAACAAGCCCTATGATCTACAGCAAAGATGGCAATGATAATGATGTTTATTCCCAACTTGTGGGTGGCATGCCGCCAAGCATGATCATCAGGTTACAGTCCGAATAAAGGCAAGACTAGCGGGGATTGTGTGTACGAGGGTCTTGGGAAAAGAGACAGCGCCATAGGCGGGGGGCGTTATCCGATTTAGACGTGGTCCTCACTAAACCGGCACGGGCAGGGAGGCACAGTTACTATGCTTTTTTGGAGCGAACATCGAGCAAGATCAGGTCGGTAGGATTTGAAGATGGCGGGCAAAAACAAAGCGATGGAGGGCAAAACAAGAGGCTTCCTGTTTAACACATTACAAGAAAAGTATAAATGGTTGAAAATTATGAACTAGAACATCAGATCTGGTGAAGCAGCAGAGTCATCCAGCCGGTCAAGTTGAACTGAAACCTAAAACCACCGCTGAGGCCTCCTGGCCTTGGACTGTTGGGCTCATGGTCAGGGTCACAAAAAGCGTAAGTGGGGATGATGAAGTGAAGGGATTAGCAAAGCGTATAGATGGTAACAGGAACCTCAGGATCATGGTGTACAGTGGAACTACAGAGACTCACTGGTGTCGCTGTTGTGGAGCCGGGCATAATAGTTCCTTGGAAGAGTGAGATGGTGCCAACAAACGAGCCAGAACGCGAGCTGTATAGAAAATTATTGATTTTTGTTGGGAGCAGACTGAAAATTTACCGAAATGGTTAATTTCGAACGAAAAGTTCAGCAGTTTGGAATGAGCAGATCATGCGGGGACCTGAGGGCCACCTTAATTCTATTGACTAGTAAACTTGTAGAGGGATTCGGGAGCCCCTATCCATACTCCGATGTACTTCAGATAGAACCGATATTGACTTAGCTTTGATAAAACCATTTTGTGTGCCTTTCTGCATTACCGCGAAAAAAGTCCCGATGTTCAACGCTGAAAACATTGAACAGCAATGCTACGTTATTACCGCTTTGGTGTGTTTCACATAAACCAAGGGAACAGCTAGAATAAAGCCGATTCGGGGGGCTTTAGCAGATGCCTTTCCCCATGTATTAATCAGTGAACCGTGATTTGTAAAGGTGTCTGGTTACAATAAGAGTCAATATAATTCCTTCGTGAGGAATGTGATCATGCCACGCAAAAATGTGTGCAAATTGGTTTTAGATTTGGTTGGCTACATGCAGCATCTAGCACCTTGTGGTTTCGGAGACATTTCCTTCCAGAAAGGGCCAACATCAGAGGGCGAGCTTTTCAAAGGCGACTTCGGGAAGTGATTGCAGGTTTGTTTTACATCAAGGTCAAACGGCTTTCACGTGAACAAAGGAGATTTAAATAAATTGTGCCCCTCCGAAGTGAGGAGCAAAAGCCGACAACCGCAGAGAGGGGTTCAGCAACAGACCGGTATTCAGGCGTAGACCCTTTATTATGGTGGCATAAAGCACCGTTAATCCCAGTGGCGCCAGCCGCGTAGGATTGTGGATAACCGGGGGTAGACAACCAGCGTGGATGAGTAGGCAGATGAGGAGGCTAATCCAACTACCATATTTTGGTCTTGAACCTCGTTTCAGAGATACAACTAACATCAAAGGAAGCCGAGTCCTGCGTACATGCTAGAACAGTTCACTGCCCGGCTTGTTCTGGAATACATGCGAACTGGGCGCCAGGGTCTGAGAGATGATTTTGTAATGTCTTCAGCGATGATGGCCAAACTTACCGCCGATACCGTGGCAAAATTGTTCATCATTTTCTAATGATGGGCCCATGGACTGTTTGTTGGTGACGGTGAAAAGGGTTAAGAAGCGCATTTGTGTAAATAAAAGAACGGAGGAGTCATCAGTGGTCTGTTTTTGCCCCTTTACTGTACTGTACGCGGCAAGTAAGGCAATGTGGCTGGTGAACGCTACGACGACCAATGTGGCGTGAAATCGTATGCGATTGCGAAACTCATGATTCTTCCTGAACTGAGATGCCACTAGAGCGTGTAGGAATAAATAGGAAAAAAGGTCTATGGCTGAAGCCTCTGGCTAAAATTCATCTTCGAAAGATAACAATGGTTGCCATATGACTGCCAGCGCCATCGGCGTTTTTAAAAAGCAAGTCGCCATGCGTGTTTCAACCCTTACTATGTGGGATCAGGAGGAAAAGCCATTCAGACCCTTATCCACTGGTCATTATCGTATAAGGTTCTCCACGAATGTCACACCTATATCTTCAGTATAGCTCTGTGGATTGCGTTGGTACACAGACGGTCCCGTTGCGGTAAATACAGATCCCTTCATGATGAATGACAAGAGTGAGGTTTTCAGAAGTGCTCGGTTAATAGGAATTAGGGTGCAAGAACATCACACTGATTACCGCAGGCAAAAGCAAAGTGGAGGGGATAGGCCACTTGTATAGTTTTCTAGGTAGTAAGTGTACGCTAACAAAGGGGGATTGTTGGGCTTCATGCAAGCCCCAAAGCCTGTTCAGTGTCAGTAAATGGCAGGGCGTTGAGGCAACAAACATGCGGTTACGTAGGGTCGAATGGGAGAGGGTTGGCACGGGATCATTTTCATTCGGCATCATTTGCTATTTGACGGGTTTCCGGACCAATAAAACACACTCATTTTGGCAACAAGAAATTTCGGTGGAAGGAAACATGGAGGCATTCTTTTGAAAATGACGAAGAGCGTTAGTCCCGTGACAAATTGTTGAGGAACTCCAATGTTGGTATGGAATTTTGAGTAAACTACCTCACGGGTCTCTAACATAGTTTGCCGGACACTCGTGAATGAAGTTGACCGGCCGAATAATAGAGCGAGTGCATCTTAACTTTTTTCAACACCCACAACTGTGTCATGCAGGATTATGTCCAATAATGATAATGTTTACTCTAAACTAGCGGTTGGCATAACGTCGAGCATGATCATACTGTTACAGTCAGAATGAAAGCACGACCGGCGGAACTCGCGGATACTCAAGGTTGCGCGGAAAATGGACAGTATCATAAAAAGTGCAGAATTGATCACGCGTGAACCAGCATGGGCAGGGAAACACAGTTACTAGGACTTCATCTTTCTTTCTATGGAACTTATCAAGCCGAGACAAAATCAGGTCGTAAAGAACCGAAAGTGGCGGGCAAAAACAAGGCGATGGAGAGCAAAACCAGTGGCCCCGTGGTTGGCACTTGATAAGGAAATTTCAAACTGCGAAAAATGAGGAACCATAAAAACGGATCTGGTGAAGTGGCAGAATTGCCACCATCTGGCCGGTCAGTTTGGACTAAAGCCTCAAACAACCTATGAGGCCTTGGGGCCTTGGACTGTTATGCTTGTGGCCGGGGTCACAAAAAGCGTAAGTGGGGAATGATGAAGTGGAGAAATCAGCAACACGGATGGATGGTAGCAGGAATCTTAGAATCACGGTGTGCAGGAAATTTGTAGACTCATTGTTGTCGCTGTTGGAGTGGAGTCGGGCGTAAAACTTCCTTGGGAGGGGAAGTTTGTGCTAACGCACAAGACGGGAACCAGCCTGCACGGTAAGTGGTTGAATTTGTGTGGAAAACAGGATAAAATTCGTCAAGATGTTTAGATCCGAACACAAGGTTCAGCAGGTTAGAATGAACGCGTCCCGGTGGCAGCTGGGTTCGAGCAAAGAGTTTGTTCGTAGCTGCAGGTATGGGAACGAGTGTGCGAGAGGGCACAGCCAAGTAGGACATGAATAACTGCGGGTGTGTTGTCAAACTGGGTATGGCAGTGCCGTGTCAGCAATGCACTAACGTACTTCGGTTTCTGGACAGCCCCGTGATGGATGCCACGTTTGAGGCGATTGCGCTTGGATGTGCAATTCTGCGACCAGCTGGATTTTTTGGGTTGGCCAAGGGAATCCGCAGAGGGAGAACATACCCAACGTAAGTTCACAGGTGTTTTTTGGTACGGATGGGGATCCCTTCGGGTGTCAAGCACTGATAAGATGGAATGGATAGCGGCCAAACTGAGCGTCCGAAGAATGTTCAGACTACCTTTTGTTTTCAGTGATGGCAGCGATGTCAGCGAAAACGTTGTTTAAACTGGTCAACACGAGCGATTGGGGGGAAATGTGTCTGCAGAAGGGCAGCAGAATATTTAAATTCACGGTTCTCTGTCGTGTATATTAGTGCATGCGTCAAACTTCGGCTGTAGTTGCGCAAGCGCGCCGCACAACCATTATTCATCCAATCTGGTTTGTCCGTGGTCTACACTCACATGGCCCTCCAACTGAATCGAAATTACTGATGACTATACATTCGCCTGACTCTACTTGTGTCAATCTCCTCGTCTAACCCAGCTCAAGCTGCCACGGAAATGCGTATCCCTTGTGCGATTGCGGCAACCTTTACGACCGTTACGGGGATGTCCAGAAGCCGAAGTATGTCAGTGCAATGGTGGCATGGCACTGTCATACCCAGTCTGATGGCACTCCCGCAACTACTTTCTTCAGAATATCGACCGCAGCCTCTCGCCCACTCGAGCTTGTAATCGCAACCACGAACATTTTTTTTCACCTGGCCCCAACCGCCTGGTTCTAAACCGCTGAACATATCGTTCGGATTTAACCAACCTAGTTTCCTGCCGCAATTTCGGTTTGCCTCTTCCACAAGTTCAATTTCATGCACGGTGTTCGATTAGCCCTATGCATTGGCACTACCTCCCCATCAAAACTACCCTTTACACCTGACCTCCCTACAACAGGGACACCAGTGAATCTACTCATTTTCAATTTAAACCATACTTTTGGGACAAAACTTGCCATTTGTCTCAAGATCGAATTCTTCATTCTCCATCTCCATTTTTGCGTTTTGTGACCCTAGCCATTTACTCGACCGCCCGAGGTCACTCATGGCCAGCAACAGTTTTCAGTTTTAGTCCAGGTCTGCAGGCTTCATCTTTAAACTTGTCTTACCACATGCACATTGTCCTCTTTTTTCCGGTTCCCACAACTGTGGTGACTTTTCACGTAATAAGCATGCCCGTTGTGTTGTTACTTGCCGCGTTCGGGTTGTAACGACCCGATGATGCCTCAATTGGCACGCTCCCCACAAGTTTGAAAATGAACCTATTATTATTATTACATCGGATACTGCCCACTGCTTGTAACGCTGCCTCTTTTTTACGCAATCCCCTGTACCCACAGTCCCCTCAGTCATTCTTTTATTCTGAATTTAGCATTGTGATTATGCCTGACGGTTGGGAATAAACATTGTTACAATTCAATCGACGATTTTTATGGGTTTACAGGGGATAAATATGAGATATATCGGCTTAAATTTGTTAGTGCTGCTTCCTGCGTTCGCATGCCAGATGTGAAGTCGACCACCATTAGGAGGGAAGAAATGTCCCGTCGGATGATGAAAGAGTAGAAAGAAGCTCGTAGACTCCAAGCGGATGGGCACATCCTGCCTATCATACGGCTAATACAATCGGTTTCGGTAGGTAGCAATGATTCCCAGAGGCTACTACGATAAGTTTGCATGTTTTTTGCGAACAGATTCTTCTTGAACTGGTCGCTGAAATACGAAAAACAAAATAGAAAATATGCGTTGTCAGCGAACTTAACGGGGTCATCGGCTACACATTACAGGAGACAATGGGAAACACGACACTGTCCGTTAAGTTGACGGACATTGTATAAGCTACTCTCACCTCATAGGAGGTAAAGTTTGCAGATGTCTGAAATACCCCGTTTTTTTAACTTTTTCCAGAAGCCATCAACGTCTGCGCTTCTGTGACGCCAAATCGTCTTGCGTCGCCTCTTTTATTTCATTCGAACTTGGAAGTGCAGGTGCAAGCTGCGTATTTTTCTCGCCACCGATGGCATAAAAATGGAGCAACAAAACGTGTATGTTTCAGCTGAAAACAAGCACTTTACGCCTTTGTGTGGTCTGCTCAACTTGTTCTTGGAAAGGACGAAATGAGATCACATGTGCTGGATGCTGGTGCTGTCTTTGGTCATGGCACGTTGCTAAGCTACTTTCAAGCCCACCAGTCGAGTAAGGCTGGATGTTCAGCGGCGCTACGTGTTATGTCCCTAGCAGCTGAAATAAGCAGCCAAGTTAGTAAAATACTGGCATGTTTGTTAAAACAAAATGGCTGCTATTAACGATGGGTTGTTGTTACCAAGTTACTTTGTCTTAGTGCGTATAGGTATGAATTTAGCATTTATGGTAATAAAAGTCCTTGTTCTACAGACGTGACCAGTTGGCTAAAACTGGGAAGTAACAAAATTATTGACCAATAAAAGCGGCTAAACTGTATGGCAGTGGAAGGATTCAGTGAGCCAATTCACACATTTTTTTACATTGACCAAACAGATGCGACTCAAATTTGTGTATCTAGTGATGTTCTGCATTATGCATAGGGCAGCAATAAGTTTGAGTACACTGTCTACTGTTAGAAATTCAGGCTTCTAGATTAAAACAAGTTATATTTCCCTCAAATTTGTATAACCATTTGAGCCTTTGGGCGAACAATTTTGTTTGGAGACCAATATGATGCGCGGCTCAAGCAGATCAACTCCTCATTAGAGCCTTGGCATTGAGGCGCCATGGTTTCAAAAAAGATCATTCTATCTTTGCCCGGTGACAATTCTCACAGGCCGTGCGGTACCGTGTCTTCTGCTAATTTGGTGTAGTTTCAGTCGTGGTCACTACTGATTTTATTTTAGCACTGTATAGGCATCTGGATCTCTTAGTTGATTCGTCCCTGTCGTATTTTTATGGCTACGCATTTCAGAATACTGTCAGTGGTGCATTTCAAATGCCCCAACGTTAGCCAGCTTGGGAGCAGGAGTATTGGTGAGCCCAAATATTTTTTACATTATCATTTGACGGAAGAGCGGCACTCGGCGATTTCACTCCGTAGTAGAAAGAGCTGAAATCGTCGCTTTAACACCTGGTGACTTCATAATTACAATGTGTTCGGAACTAGCGACCTCAAAGTTGGTGTCAGATATCGGATATTCAACAGCGTCGCTTATGTGCAAGCTGTTCCGAGGCCATCTTAATGAGCCTTTTCCCCTAGATTTGGCCTCTTCTGTCAGTTTTATACTAGTGTAAGGAGCGAAACCCTTCGCCGCGGAGTTGTTTATTAGGAAACGCCAACTAAACGGTTACAGACTATTGGACAGGAAGGTTAAACTCTCATTTGCATGTTGTTTTTAAAAACGGAATATCCATCTTCTTCTCGAACGCGTCTTCTTGAACTCTCCTGGATATTCATTGACTATCGCACAATTGCAAGCAAAAACTGTAAAGTAGTTCCACAAATTCCGTAATAAATCCCACCTTCCATTAGATCAAG
>SJOL01007979.1:524547-591633 GCA_004794785.1 Opisthorchis felineus | reverse complement strand
GGGAGATCCTGCGTAATCTTTTCGGTCAGCCTCATATTATTGCTCGCTCTCTACTCGAAAGCCTGTTCCGACTGGCACGACAGACCACTGGAGCAGCCAAGTCTCTGTCGGACGTGCGCATAAAAATGCGAAGTTGTGAAATTGCACTAACGCAAATGCGTTACGTTTCAGGTTCGCACTCACTTGCGGTTGTAGAGGGAATCGTGCATTATCTTCCCTCGCCATTGCAGCACAAATGGGCTGAGATGGCAGATAAGATAACGATGACTGGCCGGGACCCAACGTTCACTGACTTGACAAAGTTTGTGGACACGCGCTCCAGAGTTGCACGAAATCGGTTTGGGCAACTGGCTCGAGAAGGGGAAGTTAGACGCCCTCCTGTGCCGCTAACTTCTATCAACCAAGCTCACAGACGGGGTAGCCCAACGAGTTTCCTAACCAACATAAGACTAGAGGCAGACAGTGGTCCAAGCACTTGCCCGTTATGTTCACAGCCCCACCCAGTTTCCCGCTGCCAGCGCTTTCTATCTGTGGAAGTTCCTGTTAGGTGGAGGTGCATACGGGAGCATAATGCAGGCTTTGTTTGCTTAGGAGACTTTCACATGGCCAAAGATTGCAAGTCGGTTGTGCGATGCGGCCAGTCGGGTTGTAGGGGACGACATCATAGGTTGCTGCATGCAATAAAAACCCGGAAACAAATCAGGGACGTCTCCGGAGGCGGAGGTTTTTTGTGCCTTAACTCGAGGTAGGCGGCTTCAAGCACGCCTAGGAGTTATTCCTGTCAAGCTCGACACTACGGCAGGAAAGGTGACGATGTATGCGTTTTTAGATGCCGGGTCCGACATAACGTTAGTAAAGTGGGACCTTTTGGTAAAAAACGGGGTCAGGATGGTGCCCACTTCTATGGCCATTGATACATTGGGTGTTTCCATGGGATGCACCTCTGATGCCAACAACATCAAGCTTTTGCCAATGGACGAAAATCAGCCAATAGATATTGACAGAGCATTCGTCGTTGAAAGCTTACCCATGCGAGCTGTTCCATTTATCAAAGAGGCGGCCAGCTCGTGGTTTCACCTTGACGAAGTCTCCTTCGACGAATTGACTGAAGACGAGGTAGGTATCCTTCTCGGGTCTGATATATCCGAAGCGCATTGGGTATTCGATCGGCGCTTGGGAGATAAAAAACAGCCATTTGCCGTAAAGACCTTACTTGGTTGGATACTTCTTGGTCTGATGGGAATTGGGGCGAGGCAGAAGGTTGTCAGTCATTGTATGACCGGGTACAGTCAGGACGTTCACAAGTCCTTGCAGCGGCTCCACAATTCGGAATTCACAGACACTTCAGCATACAAAACTAGTCTCTTCTTAGGGGACCAGAAAGCATCATTGATTGTGAAGACTGGTGCGGTGCGGGTGACCCCCCTTAAGTCCGTTTCAGTACTAAGGTTAAAGTTTACGGCTGCGTGTTTGACAGTCCGAGTAGCAGGTCTAATTCGAATAACTGAAAGGAGCTACCTCCAGCGTACTGTGTTTTGGGCAGACTCCATGTTAGCTCTGTACAGTGTCCATAACATATCTTCTAGATTTTGTACTTTTGTCGTAAATCGAATAACAATTATTCGTGATACGTCGTCACCTACTCAGTAGAGACACATAACGTCGGAGAAAAACCCAACCGACGTTGTCTCTCGAGGGACATACAACCTTAGTCCGCTGCATGGATGGTTAACTGGACCAAGATGTTTACTCGAACAAGAGAGTAATTGGCCCCCAAGGCCTCGATTGAAGCCGCCCGAATTGAAGGGCTTTGTAGTACATGTTCACAAACTCAAACGAAATGATGGCGTATGCCTAGTAATAGTCCGGTTTTCCTGTTGGGTGAAGATACAGAAGGTTGTAGCTTGGTCACTACGTTACAGCCAATATCTATTGGTTAAAGCAGGCAGGGTGAGGAAGGGGGCCACACCCTCTGGTGGAAATGTGCCTAGTGAAACATGGCCTGTAGTGGCAGTAGATGGTTGTGAGGCGAGCTCGGAGAGCTTAGTAAGAGCCGTGCATGTTAGAACGGCGGGCGGCGTTCTCAAGAGGCATATTGGAAAGATATGACTACTGGGGAGACGCGACGGGGCTTGTACTCCATCGAAGCCGGCACTTATGGCAGGAGTGGACTCGGACCATTCGTGTCCGTGGCTGATGTGGTACCTTAGAATGGAGCTGAGCATAGGTAGAGTGCCAGAACCGGGGCGTCCGCTGAGTCAACTTGGAGAATTTGGCGGGCGGTGTATCGTCCATTACTTTGACCTTTGAAATTCCCCACGTTTCTTGTCCCTATTTGTAACCCCCGCTCCAGTTTTGTGCTTAGTGCGTCTATATGAACTGACGTTTGTTTGTCCTTACCACTTCACCCATTTGGCCTTGAGGTCATCCAGCCATTTGTGGCCGACCTTACACACGTGTGACTGTCTCACGTGGGAGTCTGCTTTCTCCTTTGGTTCGTACTTTTGTAGTCCAAGTGGACCATTTGTTGTTGACGAGTATCTACTGTCGAGGTTTGTACATTTTGCGAATTGATGTCTTATGTTAGTAGTACCGTATAGAAACCCAGCTCCGACTCTGTTTTGCCTTCCCGGAGGCTCTGGTATTACGCATCACTCGTGGATACCATTTGCTTGTTACAATGAATTACTTGCGACTTCCTTCTCCTGTTACGAAATTCACCGTCACTATTTCGCAATCTCCAAGTGTCAGTGATCTCTAAGCTTTACTCCTGGTGTTGTTTTTTGCCTCGACTATCTCTCCATCCTAACTTCTCCGCCCGAATTTTATCTGATTTCGGGAGACCTTCCGGAAAATACCCCTGTACAGCATGTCATCTCATAAGTGCCTTTAGGGACAAAGCCGAAACAGAGGATCGACTTGGTCTTCAGCCTTGCTTATCCTTCTGAAACACGGAACCGTTTATCGTCAGCCAGCCGCTAAAACCATCTGCGGAGGCCATCCTTTGTGACGTCTTGTTTAGGTCGGTTACTTATCCTGTCATAACATCACCCCTGCGTCCCTGAAGTTCTTTGTGGCAGCACACATTCTCTCATCCGCGCAACAGTCATGCCCTTCTCCGGTAGGTGGCTCTGGCTCCACGTGCAAACGTATGATAGGTTCTCTGCGCGCGCTCTCGTGACCTGCCAGAGAGCGAATGTACAATACAACCTCATGGCCTTAGTTGGCTTCTTCCCAACTATCCTTCCTCGTCATGTTTCCTTCCACATGGACATAAGTGTCCGCTGCCACCTTCTTGAGGGTTGTCGTATATTTTCACCATGATTAGCCATCTACTCATTTGCCCCAGGTAGTCCTGCTTCCCAAACCTGGGACCAAAACTGTTGCAAGGACATCTTTTTGGTAATGGATATTTGTCAAGGTTGTCCAAGAATCGTTGAAGCGGACATTTGAAAGGGAATTGACGGATACTTGGCGAATACAAAGTCACCGTTGTGCTGAAACCACCCGGCATCCTCCTTATGCAACCGGTGCGGTGGAGCGCTTCCTCGCCAGCTGGGGACCAAGTTTCCTTATTTGGGCAAGATCCATAGATGAAAGCTCACAACCGGTTGTTCACGGCATCCGCACATCCCTAAGAGTTTGTCGCAGTCTCCTTGCGTCCAACTTCCACTCTGCCACCCGCCTCAGTTACCTGAAGATCACTTTCCGAAGTTCTTAAGTTAGTCTATTAAAATGTCTCGCACTTCAAGCAACTAACTGCTTCGTGTGGAAGAACTGATCGCGAGTCCGCAGAATCAAGTGTTTTTCGTCCTGGTCGCTATGCACGCATGTCTTCACGTTTGTCTTTTGACTGATGGAATACGCCGAAGGTTTCAGGAACATTCTGAAGCACCTCTTGCTTCACCAACACAAGAACCTTTCCCACATTATAGAACTACACTGTGGGTGCGATACGGTCGGCGCTGGATGCCTGAATGTTGTATTACTTAGACTTATAAAGACGTCAAAAACCACTGTCCGTTTAGCGCTTTCTACCAGCGTACGCAGCCTCTGGACTCCTGCCCTCACTGGTGATCTTTATTTGCACACTTTAAACGAATGTAGGTTGCAAAAATCCTTATTTGCCAAATCGGTTTTCTAGACATAAGGTGTATTAAAATTTGTGCTCGTGAGTTTTAATGCGTATTTGTTTTGGTATGGAATAATTTTTTAGGCCAACGTATGGGCCAATCCCCTACTTCTGCGCTTCATACAGTAGAGTCCATCTTGCAGCGATGGTACAGTTATGATTTGAAGCGGAATTGGTTTTACTATTCAGCCACAACAAAAATGCTGTTAACGCAGCTTTGTGTGATCAACTGGGGCTTGCTTATACGATATACTGTAATTTTTTAGATCGTCAAAGCCTCTTAAAACAACTGAGCGCCATTGAGGCATTTTCTTAGCCAACTCTGGTGGATCTCCAAACACTCTCTCTGCTACAGCATCCCCCCAAACCTGATATGCCGGCCCCTTCCAGCGGTTTGCTAACCACCCTCGCAAATAAACTAGATACTTGGGACATCCCCTCAATCTACGATACTAGCTGTCGTCTACTCAGCCCTCTTTCTTTTGCACCTGGCTTCCCGGACGACCACATGAACAACAACGACTTTAGTGGTACATCACTTAGCTAAAGCATGTTTCTCATATTCACGTATGATTGTACCCATTCACACCGACAGTTTATCGCCATTCCTCAACTGAACACTTATCTTCGTGGTTAAGATCGGGTGCTATCGGGTGGCTACAGCAGCTAAAAACTGCGGCCACTCCTAGCTGCCCACTATTTTACACTGCATTCTGCCCACAAACTTTAGCGCCCCATAATGACCTTTAAATAAACTATTTCCTTTTTCGAATCCCCAGTCTAGATGTGGCTGCGGCATTTCCTTGTCTAAATGGCACTAACCAATCAAGCTGCGCCCCAGATGCATCAAAAATATACTTCCTCCACGCTCGTCTTGCTCCACCACAGCTTCTTTGGCAACACTAACTACCCCAACAACCCCCAAGAGTTTCATGTACAGAGCTGCCCACTAGACCAGGCACGTCTCGAGGACGATAGTGCGACTTCCAAACCTGGTCTGAGTGTCCGTAGTTCAGTATATCTCTGTAGTTTGCCGGCCGAGTGTGTTACATATGTCCACAAGGCACTCTCAGTTAGCTGAATTAATGCGAAAGCCCTAAACCACTGGCCATCCGCTAATACTGCGCACCAACTTATTTATCTGGTACTGTGCAATACCAACACATTTCCTGTCCCTATAAGCCTGACAGACGATTGCTCACAGTATTTAAAACCAGTGAATTGGCCCGATTACAACTTGACTTTTGTTCTTGTGGCATAAACCCTCTTCGTCTTCACTCGCTTTATGTGTGGTTCATTATCCATGTTTTTCATTCTGTGGCTTAAGCTGATACCTCAACAGCTCAAGGTCATCCCATTCTCGCAATGGTCACCGGTTCAAGTTCAGAACTATAGATTAATGACCTGGAATCGTTATTTCTACCACCCTAGAATTCATTTTTCCGTCAGTGCCAAATTTTCGCCATGCTACCCTTATGCTGCTTGTGTTTCATCGTCCCCAAATGTCCACGGCATTTTGGTTGTGCTAGTTTTGGCAAGACTCTAATTGTGTTGAACAATGCCCATTTTTATGTGACCGTCCTAGTTTCAAGCGTTGACAGCAAATGGCGGCTGTCACGCCTTTATTCTGACTGTGTTTTTGTTCATGCCTGAAGGTACGCCAATTAACAGTTGTGGCCAAATATTATTATTATCATTATGTACGTCTATACCAAACGTATCATAGAGCAGTTCATTTTTCACGTAAACGGAAAGGGCGACAGTCAGTGGACAAGGATTGACCAACGGCGTTTACAATGGCGTCTTGCAATTCTAGAACCAAACTGCTCGGCCATTCTGATATTGTAGAGATTTGGTTGATACACACCATGAAGTTTCCGAACTGCATACACATTGCAAAGGACTCCACCCCATATACACTAGGTTTTCTGGAATTTCACACAATTTGTTCATTTGCATTGGGGAATCATACTTTTGGGCTTGCGTTGCAATGGTACTGGGAATACTCCTAGAAAGTTTGAAAAAATATATAAAAACACTCCTGTTACTGCGATGGACCAATCCCTAATATGACAACCATGGAATACGGTTTGGGTTACACGCAAGTATGAGGCACTACTAAAGAGGCAAAAATGCCAACCTGCTAGCGTTCCAAAAAGCTGTGGTTTGCAGATATGAAGTTTGTCGGTACGGTAAGGCAGCTGCAGTTTAGTTCTGTTTTTTCAGATGTGGTTCCCCGAATGTCGACTTTCCAACCCGGTTTTTCACCGCTGCTCTAACTAACGCACTGCCGGGACGTGGTAAGAAGATCTCCAAGCTCAGAGCGCACAATTTTATTGGGCAACAATTTTTCTCATTCTAGGTAGTTGGTGTGTGGAATGGCCTTCCTCCGACGGTTGTTCACGCTGCACCTAGTGCCCAGTTCAAAGGACTTTTCGATGCCTTTTTAGCTAAGTCCTTGCGCTGGAAAGATTACTGCCCCGAGGTAAGAACTTAAAGGGTAGTACCACACCCTTTTTCCGCTTGTGCACTTCGGGTGAACAAAAGCCACTGAACGACAAGAACAAACCCGACCCGAGGAGTCTGCGCGAAAGCCCCAATCCCGTGTACCAATATGTGAAACCACCACTTTTCTAGACTCAGGCATTCCGATGGACTTCAGTGGATTCTGTAACTTTGTGCACCTCATCAGAGGCCACGTCTCGCCACTTTATCCATATATTTTCTATGACATATAACGCAAAACTTCTGCACAAAAACAAGTTGGGCAGTAAGGAATGGCAGTTGCAGTGAAAATTAGCGATTTTTAGGTGGGCCCTGATAATCTCCATGGAGTGCAAACTAAGCGAGTCAACGAGGTCATTTAAAGAAGAAAAGCAAGGAAGACTGCGGTTGGTACCATGCAAGAGAAGTAAACTGAAAACTCCAGAAAGTTTTCAAAGCTAAGCTACTTAATGGAAATAAGGAAACTCCGTAGGAAACCTCTTAGACGCGTAGAATTACGGTGTTACCTAACGCCCATTTTAACTACTGAAACAGTGCGTAAAATGCTGCTACATTGGGTGCAGTTTTACGGCGGTAAAGCGGATATAGAGCTTCCGGCCACCTCAGAATAGAGCTTAATCTTGAGGTAGTGAGCATAACGCCAAATGTATTTTAACTTCGTGGTGATTTTTTGGCTGCGACCCGCGGGAACGTTTTGTAGGTGAGGTGGTGGTGGGCAGATGTGGTACGTAAGTAACCTGGGATTCTGGCGTATGTGGACAGTATGACCGTGTTGCTTCTACGTGTTGAGACTGTCCTCAGGAACGAAAGCGTGGCAACCCAGAGAGGTCGTGTGGCGATCGCTTGTTCTTGCTCATCGTGGCTGAGATATAACGCATGGATTAGTAAATCTATTCAGGTGGTGGTTCGTTCGGGAGTAGGCATCGTGTTGGAGAGTAAATCTGGGGAAGGAGGAGGACAGTTGAACTTCAATAGTAAATCTGTTCCCAGAAAACCTTTGCGAAATCACTCTGACCATGTGGGCTAGGGACTGTGACTTCGCCGACCATATGCATTTTTTGCAGAAGCCAGATCAAAGGTTGAGGGACTGTGGCCTTGGGGGAGCCCCTTTTGCTGTACAGGTGATGGTGTCACTTACCGGAGATGACTACCCAACAAGATAGGTTAAGAACCAGAGGATGGAGAGATGTGTAATGCCATTTTGTTTTGGGGTATTGAAACCATCTACGGTTAGGAATCGAAGGCATGGGAATGGGAAGAAATGAAGATGTATGTGACACCTTTTCGTACGGCAGGAGAGGAGTTAGGGAGGTTCTTACAATTGACCACTTCTGTATTGCAGCCTGAGGGTGATTCTTAAATGGTCAGTGTGCTCAACTGGTGGGATAACTTGTTGCTAAGGGATGGGACACAGAGTCTATGGCAAATATATGGTAACCTCTTGTAGCTTTCGTGGACAGCCGAAACAGTGAAATTTTGTTGCCCTTCCCATCTGAGGTGGCCTGGATCACAGAAAGCGGGAATATGTGGAGAGGTAGTGACGTTGCAAGTTCTTTCCGTTTGGTCAGTTATGGGAAGTGGCATAAGTATAATCTATTCAGTACGATGCTGGTTTACCCGACAAACAGGCAGATTGATTTACGGTGAAAGGTGGGGCTGCAATAACTGTCACTGCGTTAGATGCAGCCTGGAAGAGTGGGTGGACCGTGATGTCGGCGAGGAAGCGTGGGGGAAGACAACGCGCGGGTAAATAATAGGCTGATGATGAAGCTGTGGTGTTTGGTACCTTTCTTTTGCTTTCATTATAACGTTACGCATTTCATCAATTTCATAAACGATTTTTGTTTGAATACGCAAAACCACAAAAACGCGTTTTTGTACAAATTACATACAATACAGGCGTGGTCGCATTCTCCGATTTTCTCTTTTCATTTCACTCGCGCTTACAGCGGTTATTCGCGAGCTTCATGTGCTAACTCTGGTATCAAAACATTTCAGACTGTCTTCGGAGTTTATTGTATATGAGAGCTTCCCGGAAAAGAAGACCCCTGGACATCCACGACCGGATTATTATTTATTCACTGGCCTGGGCCAACGACGAACTATTTTAAAAAGAACAATTCTTAGTGAGTCTGTTCCATTCGACCCTTTTTATTATTGTGTACTCAATTCAGAGTAATTATATTCATTTCTTTGCCACACGCTTCCGAAAGTAGCTTTTTTTGGGTACCCAGACCACTACAAAACTACGGTCCAGCGGAAGATGTTGGGTAGGTTATACATTTTCTTACGTTGCTATATAACAGCTAAGAATAGCCTCAGGAATGTTGGCACATGGTGTGATATTGACTTCCGCTGATAAAGGTCCTGCGTTTTGGCTTCTTAATGATGTTTCCTGGAAGCTAGTCTTTTTGAGGGGTGCAGATGAGGTCTTTACAATGATTTATTCAGGGTATTAATTTCAAAGAATTAATTAAGAAACAAGTGCTAGCCTTGGCTTGGATGGAGTTGGAAACACTGAAGATAATTTTGCGATGTCATTGTAACGACCGTTTTGATTTCTTGAGCAACGAGCACCAAGGTTAGGAACCAAACCGGCAAAACTCTAACGAATGGTCACACAAATTTGTTGTACTATAAAAATAAAAGTAGTTACACAGATACAAAATTACAAACCTCAACGGTTTTCGACAAACGGCTAGGTACTCCAAAAGGCAAGCAAAGCTGAGATGGATCTACAGCCCGCAAGTGATCCAAACTGCGAAATTGATGCAATAAAACAAGTCTATGGCTTCCCAGAGTTTCGGTACAAAATAGTATATCTGACGCGGTAAAAACGATTTGCGTAGCAAGGAAAACGGAAGATACAAAGGTCTTTGCCAAACTGAAATAGAGTTCAATTATATCAAAAATAAAATGGGCGGTTCATTTGAATTGATAACAAGGACGGCAGTTGTAACGCAATTGAAACTAGACTGTGCTTGCTTACACGTGTTTATCATATGACCTAATAAATGTGCATCTCTCCTCTCTATTACAGGTATACCCGACGAAACCCACTGACTGTTTCCATACCATGTTGTTTGACTTTTGTACACATCCGGTTTCGGTTTCGTTTTGCAATACACGTGTGTTGTTGTCACGCTCCGGTCTTCTCCCGTGTGTCACCCAACCTGTGCGAATGTGTGCTTTGTGTGCCGTGTGGATCCGATAATACCAATTTCCATATCTACACATTTCAGAACCGACGTGTGCCATCACTACATCCTCGCGAGCATCGAACACCGCTGACTTCCTGACATCCCACGCTACACAGTCATTCAAGATGGGAAACAACTTTAAAGATATACAAAGTTGCAACAGTCATCGTTAAGGATTCCTATTTGAGATTTATCATCAAAGTTGATGAGATTAATTCCGTTCTACAGTGTTCTTTGGGGCCAGCATGGCGTGTTCAATCCGCCGTCATGAGATTAATGAGGTAAACGGGACTTAATGCGAGGCAGATGAAATACCGATTCTGATAAGTGATAAGAGAGATAGATTGGAGCCGGTCGTTTAGTATTTCAGCCGTCAGATTGAATTTAGTTTCGGCATCCCTAAAACGTTCATCTATTGCTTGTTCCAGTTGGCATACCGGCGTAAAAGATGTTGAGCACTACCACCTAGGATTTCTGGCTTTTTCTGGAGAATTAGGGAGCAGAGATCGCCTCCAGATGTGCGATAAGAGACGATATGGGGTGATAAGTGGGAGGGTCATCTGGACTGGCTCTCTTGCAAAAATGTCCCTTGCTGTTTTCACAACGTCGACCTTGGCTAAGGTCATTGCCTTTTTCATTTATTTGTGGACTTTGTTGACCTCGGTAGCCGTACTAAGTGTTGAAAGTTTTTGCACATGCTGATGATTTGCAGTGAGCATGGGTTTCGACCCGTCACCTTCGCTAGTTATTTTGTTCCAAAGTTGTCTGGGCGTCACTTTGGTGAAGGCAAATTATTTAGCATATTACATCCAGGTCAATATGAGTAATTGATGCGAAGACACCGGGGTGATTACCATTGACTCAGCGTAAAAATTAGGGCTTGAGCGTAGGGACGGGTAGGTCAGTCTAGTTTGTCACAGAGGGGCTTTTAAGAATGTAAAGGAACGACGCGATTTTTGTGGCTGCGTGAGGATTGAGTGATCCTAAAATGAGCGTGGTTTCATTTTTCACCTGAACTTAATAGATGAGTCTCGAAAGGACTGCGAGTTCTACTTGGACTTTCATGTTGCTTCTAAAAAGAGCATGTTTACAATAAACCCACCATTAAAGCTGGGACACAGGTATAAGCGGCTGCAGATGTTTGGGCTTCTTTCTCCCTTCAATTTCTGTGGGCTCAAAAACACGCTAAAGAGCTGTTAGAAACTTATAGGTTTATCGCTGTGCGCGAGCACACAACAAAAGTGTACCCATGTGCTAACTATCAGTTTGAACAGTCCGAAAGTAACGGAAAGTTGGTGGCCAATTTAATAAGCCAAATACAGCAGGAAACAAGAAACTAGAAGCCAGTTTTGCTCACAGGGAAAAACGGTCAAGAGCCACTCCTTGCAAGATACAGAGGAAACAGATATAAATGCAACTGTCGAAAGATAACGCGCGGCTGGGAGAATCAATTTACTCAGCGTGGTAATTTCGGATGCATCTCTAGAAGGTACGTAAGTAAGTGACTTTGCCTTGGCACTCAACAAGCACATCACCAAATGGAGCACAAAATTTGTCAATATGAGTAGGAGTATGCCCAACAAGAACGATCTAGTTGCTAGAGTAAAGATCGCAAGCATAACTATAAGAACCAGCGTGACGCCCGCTGAAAAACGGTTAAGTATTGAGGGCGAATAACGTTCAATGCCATCCTGAAAGCCCATCCCCATGGTCTATCAAACAAGGTAATTTCAGGACGGGCAACACACAAAGCCACTCTGTGTACTGTGGCACGGTGGCAACTGTCTGGCAGTCGTAAATTGGCTGTATAATGACACATCTAGGCTGTTTACATACGCAGTTTACTTCGACGACTCCTTAATTTTTTTAATTAAGAGGTGAATGGGGTTAAAATGTGACACAACTGGGTTGAGCACGAAGTAACCCGGACTGGAGAACCCCTACGCACAAAATGTCTCATGGCGAAAAGGGGTAATTATCAAGGAAACATATGTTGCCACGAGAGTCACTGATTCTGTGGTCATTCATTTATTAAATGAATCTACGAAGCAAGGGCTACATTCTGGTTCATAACGGCGAATATTAGACAAAGCACTTTATTATTTTTCTACATCAATACTAAACTTACTTAATTGTGTTTGTTGAAGACTAATGAAATAATATAGTAGAAGCAACTCTTCTTGATTGGCGATGTTTTTAGCAGAAACTGGTGAATGGAAAGTATCCACCGTATACGATCCCACACTCAGAAAATCGGTATAATGTTAATCTTCAGCATTTTCAAGTGCTCTACAAATTTTTCAACGTGTAGCTGATGGAATGCTTACAAACATCCGGTTGGAGACAGACTTCGTTTAAACGGTTATAGTTCATTTGTTTGGAAGATAATTTTCTTTGTTTTTTGTCAACAGCATAGTCAGCTGGTCACATGGATTTGACTTGTTATTGGGCCATTTCGGCAGATGGTGTGAATTTATGTCACGGACCACTTATTCAGTGTGCCTACGATTCAATGAAACTCCGAGAGGCAGCAACATGAGTCTTTTCGCTAAATCGTGAGGAAACCCTAAAGAGGAATCTTAACTGAGCTTCATTTTGTATCCATAAGATGCTTTCGACTGGCATATCACTAAAAAGGGTCATAAAAGGATCACTCAAGAACAAGGCCTAGCAATGGGATCTCCGGTAACTCCGGTTTTGGCGAACACTTTTATGGAAGGTTTTGAATACCTGTAATCACCCAAGATATTCTGGCATTATGTAGATGGCACTTTTGTCGCGGTGAAACGAGACAATTTCAGTGAGGTTCACAAATACCTGAAGAACCTAAATTAACACATCAAATTTAGTATGGAAATAGAGTCAACTTCGGGCACACTGCCCATCTTAGACTGCATGACACATAAGGTAGATGGGACTGAGAACCACAGTGTAATGGAAGACAACTGACATTTTGGTGAATTTGAACTACTCGTCTACCCACCCGGGGTCGGTATTCGCTGGTATCGCCTCATCAATGTTTAACCGAGTAAGGGTCCTGTGCACAGAAAAAGCTGATGGGACAGTGGTCCCAATTGAAGTAGTGGATATCCAGCTAGTCTGATTTGGAGGCAGTTACGAAAGGTGTTGGCACCGGATGCGAAATTCAACGGGAACGGGACTTCAGGGAACGGATTCTGTTATTCCGTATAAACCAAGGACATCCGAAGTCATTGGAAAGATTTTAAACACGGCTAATATAAGAGTAGGGTTTCAGAAGGGAAACACTATGCGCTCCGCACTGGTGTAGTTGAAAGATCGCCTTCCGTTGAACAGAACCAGGTGCTGTATCTAAAAAAATTAAATGCAATGACTGCACGGTCTGTATAGGACAAACGGCCAGGGAACACCAAAATCGGAGAGCACAGGACAAAAATAACAAGGCCGTCAAGAAACTGATAAATACTGATCCTTACTTACTCAGCTATCGCAGAACATGCACCGGACGCAAAACACAAAATGAACTTAGAGACTGTTGGGACTTTGAGGCGCAGAGTGATGGCCAAGGTAGTAAAAATCGCCAAGCGTCCCAGTGCTAATAGAACAGAAGGCGTAGAACTGGAAAGCGGGTGGAGAACGGTTTTTGATCATTCCATCTGACGTGTGGTTTGCGGTTCTCAGAAGGAGACATCAACAGAAGTACTTTAGACCTGAAGTGCGCCTAACCTAACTCACCCACTCCCCAACGAAATTGCCGTAGAGCTTACATGCTTACACAGATCAACGAAATCTATCATGGCACTCAAGGTGGATCATCAGGTGAAGCACCTTGAACGAGAAGGTTAAAGAACCAAACCCGACTAGAAATAATCTGAAATTCCCTCAACACTTCAACCGTATGATTTGGGCAACCACACTAACCGACAAGATCCTTTAACTAACATTCAACACTGCTCTAGTATGCTAATCTGAAGTGGTCTTACTGATTGGTTCTCTGTCTGGCCAACTTGGTGACCTGCTCACTTGGTCAGATGAAATTTTTGTGTCAAATGCGAAATGTGGTCTCGTTAAAAACTACCGCTTTTTTTACCAAGCTCTTCTGAAACGATGAATGGATATCTATTCGTAATGCACTACTCATAAGGTTGCTGAAAATTATTCGACAGCCCACGACTGGTTTCGCCCTTCTTGGGGCTTGTTACAAACGAGAGATTCAGCTGGGTTCCAGGTGAGTCTCCCGCAGAAACCAAATTTGTTTGCAAATGAGTATATTTCGCTAACGAATGGATGCAGTTTATGTAGAAAAACAGTTTAAAAAACTAACTTATGGTGAATCAAAACACCATTGTTTTGCATGTTCCGTACTAAGAAGTTTCATTGACAGGTGAGTAAATTGGGGGTCGTTATAATTAAAGCCACTTTTGATGGTTATACCAACGAAGCAAGAAGCTGTTTCTGCTTACACATATGCGGCTTCCACTAGTAAATTATACGGATCTCAGCAACCTTTAAGCTAATCATGTTTGGTGTGCCGAAAGCGATGGCGAATGTGGTCGGTAGATCGACGCAACTGGTGTTCTCACTCAGATGGCAAGCAAATGACAAGGTCGCCAGCGGAACTTGGTGCGATCCTGTGTGCCCTGGGTGGCGTGTCCATGCAACTCATTAAGCTAGCCGACTCCGCATTGCAGAAGAAGACACGTGCTTTTCCTTACTCTGTCAAACGTGCCATTCCGTCGGTGATGCAACCACGTGTCCGTGCACCTGCGCAGTTACGCAACGGCGTGCTTAGGCCATTTTCATCCACAAATCCGGTTAGAGCTACGTGAGCGGAAGCAGCTTGTTATTCATTTAGTGACATGAGGAAGAAAGTGTGACACGGAATGCTATTCTGGTGTTTGACTTTGCCGTGGCGATCGCCTAATGAAACACATTATCCAGAATACCATTCAAAGTTCCGCTGTAGTGGTGTATTTTTCAGTTGGGTAATTTCGGAGCGTCATACATGCCTAATCGTTTTTTCCTGTAGCAAGTCTTGAGGGTTTTAAACTCATTCATACATTCATCACCCAAATTTAGAAGTTTGTGTCAGCGGCCAGTTTGTTTAGTTAACCCGGCAAGCGACCAAATGACTAGCTCATAGGTATATTTTAGCACCTACACGATTTTCGGCCGAATAGTCCAGTGAGTGATCCGGTCAGTACAGTATTATAATTGCGTATGAGCCAAGCTGAGTTGAATTGTCCTGTACTAGATGCCGTAAGTAATTGACCATTTATGGCTGACTGAGCAATTATATGTTGGTTTGACATCCACTAAAATGAGGGAAATGGGATATGCTAATAAAGAGCCAGTGTTTATAACTAACTGAAAATTCCACCGATGATGAGGTAAAATTAAAAACTTCACACACGCATCTGCAGTTTAAGTAGGATATGTCTAACTTACCAGCTATTGATGGAGTTTATTTCCATGATTTTTAAAAAAGCCTTCTTTCGAAAGTACTGGTATGTAACCATCCTTGTTTCTACGCACCAGGTGATTACGGGGTCCTCCGGAACATACAAACGAAAATACGTTTATAGACGTAATTCAGTACTCATAAGGTTGCTGAAGACTCTTGGACAACCCACGACCGGTTTACTCTTCTTGGGGCTCATAAGGTAGGCATAGTCCCCGAGTTTCCATTAAACGTATGTTCTACTTGAACCCAAATTGCGCGAAATTAGCAAAATACACTCATTTTTCATATCAATTTGGTTTTGACGGGAAACTCCCCTGGAACCCAGCTAAATCTCTCGTTTATGTATTGTGTCTGTATAATGTGATCGCATGAGTTCATGGCTGGCAATCGTTCTGGGTATTTTGAACCGAAACTGAAAACAACTTCTACGGACTTCTGTGGACATAGAAGCCTCCTGCTACCCTCAGTAGTAATAATATGTTAGTTCATCGGTACCAGTGATCACCCGTCCAGTTAATATTTGAGCGGTCAATTGTTGTTCTCATGTGCTCTGATATGTGCACAAAAATACCTTCAAATTTTCCTTGTAACAAATTGTTGGTAAATCAAAACAGGACAGCAAAGACATTACTCCAGTTTCACTGTAACATTCCTTTTTTGGAGGCACTCAAATAGGGAGCAGCGATGCAGACGTAACTTATGAGTTGCATGGTCACAAAAACCACACGGCAACGAAAGTTTAACTTGGTCCCATTGATAACATTAAAATCGGACCGTGTCTTTCTGGTTATACGGTTTCGCGCCCTTTTTATTTTGCTTCCCAGAACGCTTTTGTTCTCATGTTTTAAGAAGCGATCAGTTCAATACCTTATTTGTACCATGATGTAAAATGACATCCAGAGTCAAGATTGGTCATTCTCACTCTGCGTTCAAACACGTGTCACAATCGTTTGACCGAAAAGTTGTTCCACACTTTTCCCTTTGAACCAGATCTGCTTAGCGGCACGAACGATTCAGTTTGCATTGGAACAGGTGATGACCACCGTTTGCACCTGGTGCTTCGCTCTTGCTTTGTTCGACATACTTGAGATCTTATCTTTGTTTAAGATGAGGAGAGTGGAATGAATCTAACATCGTACGCAATCGGCTTGTCCAGCAGCTAGCGAAATACACCACTTGTGGAACTAGAAATCAAAACCAAAACACATACAATTTTATTACGTACCGGCCGAACTACAATTAGCCGGGGAATAGTAAAGTATCGTTAAAAAAAGTAAGTTAAAATAACGGTTATTTATGGGCGGTCTTGAATCACCAACGAATAATGCAATTCAGTGTGTAGAAGGGTGAACATCTGTCGTTCCTTCAGTGTTGAGCTGTTTGTGTCTGGAATAGTTATAATCAAGGTTGCAATCAATAGCCGTGTATTCAAAAAAAAACAGATTCTAAGCAATTGTACATTTTCACTAGCTTCTGTATGTTGTTTAAAATTCTGTTGTGTATTTTTCAAAGAAAAGGTGCAAGAAAACACATTGCGTCGAAGAAACTGAAACCAAAGAAAACATATGCATCTACTCCATGGTTAAAATGGACGTATAAGGTGAAGTAAGATGGAACAGTGCTAAATGTGACTCTTTGTTTCGTTTGTTTTGTAACCAAAAAGAGGTAATCTTTTTTGACAAAAAAAGATGAGGTCCTGGAAAAAGAAAATTTTTTTAATTCCAGAAGACTCTCATGATAGTTCTTCTTTGTAGCGATGGTTGAATTTGATTACTACTTATATAGTCGGAATTGTAACGAACACGTTTGGAACACTTCTTTTTCAGTTCGGTCTGGCACACCTAAGGATGTTCTGGATTAATCTGTACATAAAGTTACATTTTGTATATACCCAATGTCCATACTGTAGAAGTTGCGGTCTACCTCATCTGTCCCAGTAAATTGTGGACGACGAAATTCATTACATTACGAAGAGATCTGTGGTTAACAAAGAAGCTGCATAAAAATTTTCCTTTTGTAAAATATTACGTTCGTACTATCAACGGTCCCAAACGTTGGTTTATCAACACCAAGAAAGGAAACAAACCGGACAACAAGATATCAGTGGCAAATTTGCGTTGAGTTCACCACCAGAAAATAATTAAGGACGCTGGGACGTGGCACATCGGTTAATCAGGCGCGGGCCGTTCGGTTGCAGATGTATTGGTTATTCGGTATGAAGTGGTTGGACAAGCAACCAATCAACCTGCGTCTTTTGTCCATGTTAGGAAAGTGGTTACACGTGACCTCCGGAGAGACTTCAACCTACTCAGCATCACGCGAGCACAACCTACTTTACCACCTGTACATGACGGAAATCCACGACGTTCTACTCTTATTGTCCCACAACTGTTTGACTGAACAGAACTTTGTTGCATGCAAATTATTGGGTCTATCAAGAGAACGACGCCTACGCAAAACTTCTGACGTGCATACCTGTAAGGGCATTGGTACAGTAGAAATTCAAAACTCCGGGGTATATCGACGGTACCGATTAGTCGTAGTACCCCTTGATTCAGTGTCAAATATGCCTATGTACCGACAGACAGACGGGTCATCAGTCGATATGACAAGATCGTTTGCTGTGTCGCTGTTCAGGCCGTCAAAGTGTTTACACGTAGATTGAGTGCGAGCTTGCCTCTTCGGTCAGAGGTTTTAGTTCCAATGCCACCGGGTCCAGGGGTATAGGTTTCTGAGGATCCCCGATATAGTTGAAAATAAAAGCAACTGTTTATCGTCTGGCGTAGACTGCCCAGATTAACCATGCGTGGTAAATAAATGGATTTAATCGGCGACTTGGGTGTTCAACATATGATGTTATGGAATAATCATTGATTTTTGCTGTTGTATGCTGCACAGTTTTATCAAAATACTTGTTGATTAACTTCAAACGAATAAATCCCATGTAACCGATAAACTCCGCTGCACGTTATGCCTTGGACTATTTTATAAAATTATACACAGATCTCCAAACTCTTGTGTGCAAACTTTGGTATGGACGCAGCTCAGAATGTCACCGTACTAATTATGCATTCAAAATGCGTCATATATTCAAATAAAACCCAATAATTCGCAATTACATAGGGATAGTTCTATTTACGGACTAGGATCGTCCCTTTCGAGAGGGCCGTTTTGTTTCAGTCAGCTTCGTAGCTTGGCCATTGCAAGGATGCGTTGACTGCAATCCCCTCAAGTTGGAACGGAATTTCTGTTCTCCTTCTAAGCAACCAAAATCTCCAATTTTTCAAAAGTCTGGAAAAGTAAATTTCGCTTAGACTGAAAGCAGGATACTTCGGGGTGAAGGTCAGCTTCACCGGCTTACTCCGATGCTCATATGTTGTACTCAGTAACGAACGTTACAACTAAACTCGACGTACAAAGTAGTCGTTCAAAGATTGTGCGTACTGCAGCGATTCGCATGACACTTTGAAAAATAGGCTTAGAGATGGTCAACTGAGATGTGTGAGTCGACATTTTACCACTTCGACTCAGTGGTGAGCTCAGCTGAGTGATCATTCATTCAGCCATACTTAAGCAAGCCGTTAGCACACCACATGCTGTGCGAATGAAACAGGGATAGATTGTCGGGCGTTATTTTTTATCGTTATAAACCACCGTGTATACATCATAGTAACAAAGATGAATAAGAGTAAGAGCTTTGAGAGACCCCAAATTACAGTCACCTAGCGAAGACACAGTGAAACTCAAGGTTTTCCTTTGTTCTTCGCATAGCATGGTAGCTGATCAGGTGCCTGCTGATATGCGCGCCGAGTTTGGCAATTGACCTGCAGAAGTTTCGTCGCCATTAGAGGAGACATCATCAGTGCACCGTTGATTGCGGTCTGACTATGTCTGCCCGAATGACGGCGAAATTCGTGCAAGTCATTTTTCCATACTCGGCGAACAGCCACCTGATCAACTACCAACGAACTGACCCGAGATGCCAATATTCCAACACTCTCCGCACAGCGTACGATACCTGTATGATGTAAAAAGTGGGTCATCAAAATCAATAGAATCAATCAACCAGACACCTGCACTGGAACTGCAATTGTTACAAATATCTTTCACGGAACTTAGTTATTCTCAGAAAAAGCGCTCTGAGAGTGACGTCTCTACAACGCACCTGAACACATGCAGCATCGTGCTATTACCAATAATATGCGCTGGATAGAATCCACTAACAGTAACCCTCTTGCATCAATTAATAATTGATCTACGGTTTTCTGTATACGCATCGCAACTAAAATATATCAATCCACAGAACAGGGCTTCCGTGAATTGTACAGTTTTCGCCGATTGACAGTAACCGAGACAGCTCAGTGGCTCATTATATTGTAAATTCGATACCTGCACCCAAGTTGTGGTATCCTCGGACGCTTCAAAAGATGTCAAATTGAGAAACGGGAACTCGCAGTTCGTAAGTTCATTTAGGTAACATGTTCTAGACCTGCGCGCCAAACTGAAGGGAATATGTATATTATACTTTAGTACAGCCATTCTTTTGAGTGCCTGATAAGTAATGTTTAACACTTGGTGCATACTGAGGAAGGGCAGACGTATTGAAAGCATCTACAACCGGTTAAAAGGTGGTTTCTGCAGAAGAAGCGGACGTAGTCGTACGCGGTACGGATCGCTTTTTGATTTTACCTGGTTTATTGACACAAACACTGTGGACTTTCTCTACAAGTCCGTACGTATTTTTTAAACTTATCAGGTTTTTACATGCAACAGGAAAAGCCTGGGTGTGAACCTCTGCAGTAGTCACACCAAGTTTCAGATGTGTACTGAAGTGAATTGTGAAAGATTTATTTCCAGTCCTATCTCGGCCAGAACACTTGGGTTGGTGCTATTGTCTTGTTATACTACATTTTTCCAAAGATTATAAATTATTTCCGCACTCTGAAGAGGAATTACAGCAAAGGAGAATACTTCAGGTACACCTTTCTCCAATACAGAAAATGCCACTGGGGAGAGTGTGCCCCACGGAGCTGGGCACAAAATGGACTGTTCCCAATTATTGCTTTACGAGAGACTGAAGGCCTAGGGCTGGTCACCTAAGCTAGAAAAGATCTTTTGTTCACGTGACATTCAGTACTAGGAACTCCGGTCGTGGCTGCTCACCTGGGGTGGAGATAATGAACATACCCTCAAAAGCAGTTAATATGGGTGCATTTACATATACTGACCAGTATATCGGCTCCAATGAACTGAAGTAAGTCGGGTAAGAATTCTCTAAGAAATTTGCTTGCCACATCAATACAAACGGAATGCATCCTCATCATCATCACCATTATCAGATGTAAGAACCGCGTACTTGTCGGACAGTGGTTGGAGCTGTCACGGTTTCATCAACCGATGATTTGGGGAGCTGGGGTAGGTATCTGCGCATTGGAAGCGGTAGGTAATATAATTAGTGCACAAATAGAGGTCTGTCAGTGGACTGTTAAGTGGGGGGGATTGGGAAGGGAACTATGCATTGAAGACAATAGCTTGGATGCACAAGCGCCATTGAGGGCGCGACTGGGCCATGTCTGACAATGTCTCTAACCACTGATGTAGTCCGTCTTGTTGTGCGAAAAGAACCCTTCGAAGAAGTTGGTTACCTGGCATGCGGGGCACTTGGCCAATCCAGCACAACCTGTAGAGTGTGATCAGTTCACCTATCGTGGGTGAGTTATTGCTTCCAAATACCATTCGACGTACTTCAGCATTGCTGATCCGGTGTTCCCACAAGACTCGGGCAATGCTCCGAAGAAATCAATGCTCAAACACTGAAAGTCTTTTGATGTCATCGGCGCTCAGCTGCCCGTATAGCAATATGGATCACACCGCAGCATTGTAAACTCGACCCTTGACGAATAAACTGATGTCACGCCTACGTCACAGGTGGTGCAAGTTCACAAGTGCTGTTTTGGCCTTCCCAATCCGGATGTAAATATCATCTTTTGCTAGACTACCGGGACTGATACGGATGCCTAGTTAGACAAACTTGTCTACTACTTCTAGCGGCTCATCCCCAGGCATGAGGCTAGGGTTAGAGCCTACCCAGTCTTGCAGTAGCACTTTGCACTATGAAGGTGTGAAGCGCACGCCAAACCGTGAGGAAGAATTAACTAGATTATTTAATATTGTTTGCATTACCGCAGCATTAGATCCAAGAGGAGCTATGTCGTCTGCATATTCGATATCTGTCAGCGGACGCCCCGAGAGAACTTCAATCCCACAGGCATTAGAGGCTGACAGTGAGTCTTCCATAATCGTATCAATAACGAAGTTGAAGAGGAGAGATGAAGGAGAATAGCCTTGTCTGATTCACTGAGCACAAGCTGACCCGTTTTTTAACATTGGCAGAAGACATACAGGTCTCTGTGGACTGATTAAACTGTCATGCTTGCTCACCGTGCAAGACGACTATCTGTGAATGTACGATTCACTCGGAACCATTATTTGCATTTCCCACCCCTTCGATAGAACAGTCTAGCTACGAAGGTCAATCATTTTTCTGAGTTCAAGTACTTGACACAGGACATTTGGAGGACGCATCTAGTCGGCTTTAGAGTGCTTGCTTACGCTTGCATAGATACAGTTGGACAGCGATTCAAGTTTATCGTAGTTTCAGACGTTAATTTTATTGGTTCTTGCGTTATCCGTTGGACACACAAACCTTTCGGAGGCATTTGGAATTTCAAATTTAGGATGAGAAATTTGGGAACTCCAAACGCGTAACTTGAAATGCACAAGTCACCAGTATGATAAGTTCTGTTTGTCGATTTAGGCCGTATTTTTGTGGTAGGCACCAGATGTGTCTGTTCGGGGTAGATTATCTAGACCACAGCGTTTCCAGTTATCCATAATATCGAATATGCCATATCGAATATCCATATCGAATATGCCAACAAATAAAGGTGTCACCATATTGCCCTGTGACACTCAGAGTGCCGAAACCCTACATGGTATCATTATAACATCATTTTACACACCTTTGTCCTACTAAAAAATTACACAGTCTGACTAACAATAACATTTTTAGAGCAATAAACGTCTGCTTTGAGAAGCGCTAGTAGTCAGGATTTTGTGGGATAACAGGGATTTGTTAGCAACCCCATGAACAGAAAAGTGCCAAAGGGGGTTATCAATATAGCAGATAAATTGTTTACATAACCCTTCTAATTAGGGCGAATTTCTGACCCACATGGTGATCAGCAGGCTTCACTCCAGTCTGAACAAAATTCACCCTGCCATTACACTTTTCACCTGGTTCACACGCAAACATTTTGTTCCGTTAAGCTCCTAGAGCGAGCCTCTGTTCATGTCCAAATAAGGTTAGTATACTGCTCCTCTTGCTGTTGTCCGGCAGACTATGATGGGCATACCACGATGCAAATGAGCCAACTAATAACTGACAGGATAAAACCTCAATTGAATATTACCAAATCTCTTCACGTCACCATCAATCGATTAACAGCTCAGAGGAAAATAATTTGATTGGATATGAGAAGTTGTCACTCGAGTAGCCAGTCAATAGGTAAGCACGTGATGTGGTTTCCTTTACTGAAGGATGAGTGTCACCGTGTCTTGTCTAAGTGAGAGCCGGTTGACTGCTGATCAGCCACTCATGGCCGGAAAGTCGCCGGTTCGAGTCTCTCCGGAGTTTCGTGAGATGCGCCCTGATGATCCCCGACAAGGATGAAAAAGCTGTACCATATACGGTAAACAGGGTGGTGCCCAGAAAATTTTTCCTCATTGTCTGCAAAGCGTCCCCTAATCGACCTTGGTCGGCACAGCACCACACAATCACAGCAGCTAGCGATGTCACCTTCAGACACCGCGACCTTATTCTTTGTCATGTCGCGCTGGTCCAGCTCATTTCTCCCTAACATCCGTTGGTGAACATGACCACGAACTCAGGTCATCCCACCGATGACCTAAAATTGATGTATCTTGACAGATAGCAAATGCTTTTCCCCCGGTATTTTTTCAGCCCGGTTTTGGTCATTAGACTTTAGGTTACCTTTTGCAACTGTGTGAACTGGAACGAACTCACTGAAACAGTGTTCGTCAATCCATTCTCGGTTCCACAATAAGCGGCAGAGGTTCACGCGATAGCCGTTAGGTGTCTTGGATATGATAAGAACAGCCTGAAAATTGGCGTTTAACAACGTGACGAAGATCTGCAAAAAACTGCTCTCGAACAGTGTACTGCATCCACTTTTATGTGAGTCAGGTTTGAAATGTTCTATTGGGCTTACGCAAGCGGTAAACTTTTATCAGGTTCCGGGTGAGGGCAGCTAGGAGAGAACGTGTGGAAGTTATATTCTGTTGAACTCTGTTTCAACAAATTCGGGATATGTTCATAAACCTTCAGTCAGACAAACGTGAATTTAATCCAAGTACAACCTTGCACTTACGTCAAGATGTACCGGTCCCCGCTACATCGGTCTCACAAAGATCAAGAGATGCACCTCTACATTCAGTTTGGGGGCGCGTTAAGAAGGCGTCGATTCGCCGATCCTCTTCCACCGAAACGCTTGAGCTCCTCGACTTTCTTGGTTGCATCTTTCGTTGTGTCTTGATGCACTGCTTCTCAGTCTGGGCACGCATCTGCCACCAAGTGTCTGAATACACTCGCCACAGTAGCGCTGGGAGATTGGCCACGAACACAGAAATTGGAAGGGTGAACCAAAATGCCGGAGATTGGACTATTTTGAAATAGGTCTGAAAGTCCAGGTCCGACGGGGACACAGAAAACTTGATTCGAATGGGAAGGAAGGGGAAGGAAGTATGGAGAATGACTTTTGGACTGCGAAACCCACATAGGTTTAAAAGGTAAGCTGCTCGTAAAATCCACTCATTTGTACACTGAGTTGGTTTTAACAGAAGACTCAAATGAATCCCACTGAATGTATCGTTTGTGATGTTCTTCTGTCCATACACTTCTGACAACCGTCTAAAAAAGATGAATCGCTATTTCACTCGGCTCTCGGACTATTTATCAAGCGTCCCTGTGAAGTTTTCCGTCTGTCTTTGTTGACAAGACGCAAAATACGATCACTCTTTCAACAAGTGCCAAACTTACGAGTCTTGATTACGAATGGTTTCAAACTGGTGCTAAGATAACTGCAAAGTATTCTAGCCAACGTCCTTGGTACAAATCTCAACTTAATTCATTGGGTCAATAGGAACGGCTTTTGCGACTCAAAACTAACCGTTTTTCTCTTTCCAGCTTCTGTCCATATATGCTATCTGTCCAAACAGTTTTGAATGCATAGTCTCGTTCAAGTAAAAATCAGCCAAGAAGTTTCTGCCATTACGCTCATTCATTTTGAAAGCTCCATAATAAAATCGTCACTTGCTGCGGCAGTTCCATTGAAGCGACTGAACGTGCTAAAGTACGTCCTGTTTCGTTACTTTCACCTTTTGTTGTCGACTAGGTCATCGAGCAATGCCAATGTACAGCATTCCGACCACCACGCAGACTAAACAAGATTACATGAAGTGATAGCGCACTGATCGATGCTGCTTTCAAGCTTAAAAAACACCCTTCAGCAACCTTATGAGTAGTGCATTACGAAACACCCTTCATCTTTGTTCTGAGTGTCTGCGGAAGACCAGGATGTACATAGTAGATTGTTTCGAACCACTCAACTCAAAGCGGATCAATCTTCATAAATCGTAGATTTGCATTGCGCCACTGCATAACATGCAGTTGGAATTCTGATTGACTCTAGGTAACTATGCAAACGGAGCTTACTCAGACGTTCTCTATGGCATTGACATTAGATGAGGCCAACTGCCGAATCGTCTCAACTGGGTTGAGTTCTTTTCATTTCCTTCCCCATCGAAGCTGTGCAATCCCGCGCATTTGACTGGTATATTAGATCAAACACTGTAAATTATGTGGAGCTTGCGTTCGACCACTGCTAGCAATCGACGATATGAGACAATGGCCCTTGTGTGAATTTTTAAGGCCTCAGACTGTGTATTACCGGACTTCCCGTCCCAGGTTCTCCCACGTCTTTTAGGGAAAAAAAGCCACTGCAACCAAAACCATCCTTTAATTAAATTGTAATTTAATGTGTCGGAACATCGGCAGTTCGGGTGTAATTACTGGTGCTTGATCGGATGGCCACTGATCTGGTCAACGAGATTGCCAACTGGCATGCAAACATTTCATCTACAGTCGAGGAGACATCGTCAGTACGCAGTTGAGTGGGTGCTTACTCCTTGTCTCGCTGCACTTATATAGTTTTTGAGGAGTACGTACTGTCCTCTCATGTGATTGGCTAACTGGTAAGCACCTTGTAATATTATTGGCCCGATCACGATTTACTTTATATTGTTGTCTGTATATGTCGTATTCCATTGGTTGCCTGGATAACCCCTTTCGGGTGTTTTAGGTCCGTTTTCGATTGGTCCGTTCCAGGTTTGCGTTACGTTGTAGTCTTTCTTCCTTCATTTTGGTTAGCTGAGGTGACGATTTCTATTTTTGGCAGTTTCATTCCTTCAATCTGATTGGTCCGTTCTCTGGTCGGCGTCGTGGTCTCATTCTCTTGAGTTTAATTAGCCGCTTGTACTTTCCCGTTTGATGCAGTTTTTTCTTTGCAGTGTTGCCCGACTTAGTTGCACTTGGATGGTAAGTTTATTAAGTCGTTCATTAATCTTTTTCGATTTGTCGGCTCGACGTTATTCTTGGAAAGTAGATTGATCCCCACATTTTTTTCGGTTTACCTGCCTCTTCTATACCGGTTCACTCTGATTTGTTGTGCCGCTTTGCGTTCCGTAATTCCGTAGTTCATTTGCTTTCAGTAGTCGATAGACTGGGTCGATTTCGATGTGTTCGTTGATCGCTTTTCAGTAAAGTGCCATGTTTCCATGAATTCACTTTCTTGCTTTGTTCTTGCTTGAGCCAATTTTTGAACGTTGCTTCAGTCGAATTCAACTGGGGGTTAATCTGTGCTGAACAGCAGGGAAGTGTTGTACAGCTCTTCCACTCTATTGGGAACTATCAACAGTTAGCGTCTCACGGAACACTTGCAGGGAGGCTCGAATCCGCAAAATCTCGGGTACTATTTTGAAACCTTAACTGTTTGGCCAAGAGAGGCTGATCAGATGGTGAATTACCCCTACACTCGCACTGCACTGCAATAAGGATGAAACAGTACTTCTAAGCTGTTCACATACAAGCAAAATCTCAACTGAAGAAATCCCAAATCCCCTCACAAATAGTATCATGTATTTGGGCGCGATATCATTAATCGATTAACAACTTGAGGCACGTACTCGACAATTAGCACTTTATACTGTAACCATGTGTGATATCTTACACAGTGACACAACGAACCTGGAAGTATGCGGATTTCATTGAAATGGGTCAGTAAATCAGCTGGCACTGTGTTGAAATATTGGTAGCTCGGGTTGGTTGTTGATCAGGTGACTGTTGATCTGTTCGCGGAGCTTGGAAATTGACTTGCAAACGCTTCGTCACCATACGAGGAGACATCGTCAAACATCATCACCCACCCACCTGCGCACTGATGGTGTTTCCTCGTATGGTAAAGAAACGTTTCCAAGTCAGTTTCCAAGCTTGGCGACCAGATCAACAGTCACCTGATTAACAACAGTAAATCCGTTCTTTGGATTAAGCAAGCTGAGGATAACACTTTAAAAACGTTTTATGCGAATAAGCACAGATAATTTCAAAATGGAGTCACCAAATGCCTGTACACGGAATATTTTTGGTTTGTGTATGATTACGAAAGAGATCACTACAAGTAAATCATCTCTAAATCGACTCATTTAACAAATCTAAAATGAACCAATTAAATTCCGTGATTTTTGTATCTTTGTGCAGGGTCTTACAAGCCGATGCTTTTTATGAGACTTTCCCTACCAGAAATTGAGATTTGAAGAACTAAGAAGCAAGACAAGCGTTAACTGATGCAAACTGACGCAAACATTGTTTTTCTCAACATATTTGTTTTACTTCTTATTTACTCTCGAATTTACTATTAATCCCCAAAGTGTGGTGTCGTATTTGTTTCCGTTCCACAGTCGTTAAATTTGGATATGGCCATGGATATATTTGGTTTTTCCGTTCGTAATCAAGCTGTTATCTTATCCATTAGAACATTACGGGGGTGCTGAACGCTTGTAGTAAATTCTGATGATCAGCCTAGGTGATCAATTAGGAGTTTCAATACACACGAATCGCGGACAAAGGTCTGTATGCCAGAACTCCGGCGGAAAGCGCTGCATCCAAAAGCTGATGTGAGAGACACTTTGTATCCCACGGTTCCTAGTCTAGCTAAGGAGGTATCTAACAAAGCAGAGGCAGGGTTATATGTGTAACTTTTTCACCAGCTTTTCTATACATGGTTGAGTTTAGAAAAAATGACCATAACCTGGCTAAACCATTGGTTGTACAAAACGAACAACAAAAGGAAACCAGCGTCTTCATACTGAATGTCACTGAGTCACTGTTAAGATATACAGGAGATAAGAAATTTGCCGGTTTTGAAACCTATAGAAATACTGGAACCAGATGAGACATCATGAACCTTACAGTTACATGAGGAGTTATGGACTGATGCAGTGTATCAGTTGAACGCAATACGGAGTATTTCTCAAGGTCTCCGAAACAGAATGGAATGTTGCCGGTAGACTAACCTCCTCCAATACTGAATTGGATGACACAGAGTTTTATAGGCCAGTGTATGCAATTGTACGAGTTAAAATGTGACTTTTCTAATGTTTCGTTATTCAACAACATATTTAAAACAACATTAAAGCACACAAATGTTGGACAGGTTTAACTAAAGCGTAGTGAAAGAAGCAAGAGGTAATAATTTGAGAGAGTGTAAAATTAAGACTGAAAAATTGCGATGACCTTGTCGACCAGTGTTTTATTGAGCACAACATTCGTTACCTTTATTTCAATTTTAACAAATAGCAAGGGGCTCCATTCCGGGTTGATTTGAAAACGATGTCCTGAAACAAATGGCTTAGTTAGATACCCCTTTAGTATCAACCAATTATGCATTTAAAGCAATCAATTTTCCTTTCAGTTTATCCATTCTCAGTGGCTAGTAGACTGAAGTCGTTCAGCTGTAGCACCCTTTCAGTGCCTAGCTGCCATGCCACCCGAAGGAAGCACGTGGGCTGGGATACTGCCAGGTTGCCCAAGCTTAGGCAAGGGAAGTCGAGATGTAGAGATCGGGTTCGAACCACGAACCTTCCCGTCAGTAAATTAGCGCTCTAACCACTGAGCCATCTCGCCCCAGTAGACCGAAGACCATGCACGAGTTTATTCTTTGTGGATAGGTCGCTTCTTGTGTACAGCGTTGTAACCAAAAATCTATGCTAGAAATGGTACGTACAAGCTTGCTTTTTATCAGTAGTTTCCTCAAAAGGAAACTCAGATGGGAGATTGGCTACAAATCTGTTCTACATCAGTTGATGCATGACATTCACAATTTTCTCTAGGTTTGGTGGTGAACTTGCGTCACATACGCCTTGCTGCACCTTACCTACCGTTTTCATAAACACGGCCAAAATTTAATCCTGTTTAAAGCTTGCTACTGTGAGAATCCTTGTGTATTTAGAAGTTGGACGCCAGCAACGCGTTGGAATGTTCCGAGTTGAGTTCACATGCACAATGCCCATTCCATGAGTACTCCCTTTTATTCCAAACGATTTTGAAGGCGCTTCGTCTTTCTACTTATGTGTTTTACTGATAGATGAGTAGTAGGTACCCCAGTATGAGTTTGGACGCCTATGTCCGAGCTTAGCTTTAGCAGGTTGTCCAATTTATATGAGGCTTGGAGACAGTGGGTATACAACCATTCTATGGGCTGCAAGTATTTCAACGCCAGCAGTTCCATTCAGACCAAGGACAATGGTTTGTTAGCAGTATATCGATTATCAGCTCCATAGTCGAACCCCAAACGTTATTGGAGTGACTGGTTTACGATATGTGAGACCAGCACGCTTGTTTGATACCTAATCTACTGTGCCTGATCCACATGTGGATGCCTTTTGTGCACGCTAAACGGCCTCAGTAAAGTACACCAATATATAAAGTTTCGTGTGCTCAACACTTTCGTCCAACTGTCCTTCATCACTATAATTTCTCTAATGAGGCGTAGTAGTGGTTGACCCCGTAATACGACCAATTCTGCGTTATGAACGCAGCGGTGAAGTAAAACACTAGTTTACCAGCCGGTTTCTCACGCACCAGCATTATATCACCTCTCAGCACATTGAATTAAAACAACATGATGATAAAACGTCTTTAAAGTAAAATGGTTGCACTAATAGGATGTAGTGTGAAAAGGTCATGAAACCTCCTCAATAAGTGAGGGCTTCTCAGATACAAATGATGTGGACCCAGCTCAGTTTGATCAGGCATTGCAACAGGAGTAGTGAAAAAGTTCTGACGAGTTTTACTGTCTCTGTCTTTGCTAGCGAAACGAAAGTTTCATAATCATTGAAGCTGTTCAGGGGGTCAGACATTGAGGTAACTCAAAGACACTTAAAAGTCCAAAAATTCTAATGAAATGCTGGTGAAAATGTCCGGAATGAGACCTTTTATTTTTTACTGGGGGCATCAACAAACAACCATCGAAGTATAAATGTTGACCAGTAAACTCCTCAGATTTCAGATTTGTTTTTTTCGGTAAATTGCAAGAAACAACAGCAGTGATACGAAAGAGAACTAGTTAGGTCTTCATGTGGTATGGCACACATGCCACATACACGGTTGTTTGATGATTAATATCACCTGGTAAATAATCCGTTTACCTGGTAAAACATGAGAAACAGCAAGTAGGACGCCAGTGTGAAAAGAATTGAACCACCGAGTGGCAAATTTATATCTCTAGATGTGAGAACCACTCGAAGGTTGACGCTGATTACGGCATAAACGATTGAGGACCCCCCACAAAGACTGATATCGAAATAGGACCCGTGTGAACTTGGATCGATGAAAGTGGCTTCGGAGAACATTCCTCCGCCGGCTAAAAACAAATAGACACTGTAGAATATCACCGTGCCCTGCCACATGCCGTCCAGCACGAATAGCAGAAAACGCCACAGACGAAGATTTGCGTTTCGGGAAATCTGAACAAGGAATAGAATAAACAATGTTTATAGGCTTTATTCTTACTCATTTGGGGGTGCTGACTGATTACAGCAAAAGAAAAACAAACATAGCAAGCCATCGTAGTTAGCTATTTTTGTGTACGGTGCGGCCAAATCCATCCGAAATTGCGGCTTATTCCATTGACATAAAAAATTTTAGATAAGCTACCTAATGCACCCCAGTAACTGAACGTTCACGATCAAGCGTTTACGCCCGAATAAAGTCCAAGTTACTCGTTCTCGATGTCAAGGACGTTTTGGTCACATGGCTGAATGCATTAAAAGGGACATGACATACTGAACTCACTCAATTTTAATGAGCTTCGCTTCATGCACTTCCTGAATCCTGGGATGCAATCTCAGAAAAGGCAGTCCTAGGTGGACGACTAACCGGTTTGCTGTTTTTGGCTGATGCCTCTGCTTCTGCCTACCAAACAGCCAACGGTAATTTGGATTGGCGTATTTGAAAATGAGCGTCAACTGTAAGAAAAGGCTTTTTGCAACGTTTCATGCATGCATTCATCACCTTTGACTTAAAAGGTGACTGCAAATCACAAAATCAGTTCTGCTGAGAAATGGATCAAAGCTGCCGGCAGGTATACAAATTCAGTCATTTAGTCAGTTGTGGGATGGAATCAAACGTCACTGCTTTCCCAAGAAAGAGGCATCAACTGAAAAGAAGTAGCTCTTTGTTATCCTCTCACTGAGGGAATTTCTATGTCACTGTGGATGAACAAGATTGCTGTCACAACCTATATAAGGAGGAGTAGATCTTTACTGTGTACTTCCGTAGATTCTGGGATCAACGATATGACAATAATCTCTTGTCAGCAGCCATCTCAAAACTCTGACGAAGCGATCCAGTAAATTCCACTTTCACCAAGTCACAGTGGCTGGCAGGAATTTTTGTTCCAGCATAAAGTCCGTTACAAGAGTAAGTTACTGAACGAACAGTTTTTTCGATGAAAAACTACTTCCCTACAACAAAGCTGACAATCCTGGTGGAACTGAATCAGGGTTAAATGAGCTATCACGAAAAAAAATTGGTGACGTCAAATCAGGAAGAAACAAGTGAATTTACATTAGACGAAGAATCACAACGTGCAAGGGGCAATATTGATAACGTGCCGCCAAAAATGACCACAGTCCACTTGGTTTGCTTTGTTTGCTCGTGATCTGGTTCAGTTGAATCGCACGATGTGGAGAATCGATCGGTTTCTCAAACACCAAAAGTATTTTTGGCTTCCAGCTTACCTCTTCATCCACGATTTCTTGAGGAAATTGAACATTATGTATGCATGGTGATAAGTTGTTGCTTTTACGGACACAATGTTCATTTTGTTGAAAGTTTTCCGTTTCTGAACTTAAGGTTATGAATGAAAAGCTCGATTGAATCACACGATCGTTGTATTTGAGTAGCGAACTATGTTCAAAACTATACGAATGTAGTCCATTTGATCTATTGCTAAAATATTTCGAATAGTCTACATGGAACATCGATCTGTTTTGGTCCATGTCAAATCCTGGAAGGGTGGCCCGGAATGTACAGATTGCATTACTTTGAACACAACAATACACTCGTTTTATTTGATTATATTGATCGAGGTATGAACCCGGAGTAAGCGTATCAAAGTATGGAAGAACAATTTACAGCAAAAAACAAACAGAATGAGATTTTTGAAGTCAGTAACCCAGCGCCCCTCTCTCTCAAACGTTTGTCGTTAGAGTGAGCGCCTCTTGTTGGGTCTTACAGTCAACTATGTCAAACTTTGCATAATGACCGTAGTGTGCTGTCCTGACATAGGACTGGAGTGGGTTTAATCCACACCCACGAAGAACCACAAGCAAGAAGACAGAGAGGACGAAACCGGTGTCAATGACTCTTTATTGCTCGCAGCAGTACCTATTATAAAGGAGTATACAGGTAATAAGAAACCAGTTAGAACGCTGAGGAATATCAGACAGACACAACCACTTCGCTGGCTCGGAAGGCACAGTAACGGACGTCAAGGTGATAGGCTGTGTGGTGTGGAGATAGGCAGCAAGCTGACAGAGCGAATGGTTGTGACCAGAATAGAACTAGAACACGGAAATAGGTCTGACACACACACATAATAAAAAACGATGCCCAGTCTCATAAACGTGGAATAATTCACAGTGGTACAAGCGCAGATGGAACTGACATATCTGCATATTCTGTGTGACGCGGTGCAATGGACTAGAATTCTCGAGCTCGCTCTGTCAAAGTAGTCCTCAAACTCCAATCACATTCTCCTGAACTACGTCACTAATGAGGATCACTTTGAACGGAGGCACTCCTAATCCTCAAATGGAAGTTGGTTTACATAGCTAAGGTCAAGGGGCTAAAAAAAGCCGAGCCCGTGCCGGACCGTTAGTGGGATACATCTTACATGCGAGCGTAGCAGCAAGGCTCGGAATAACGAACCGGAAACTAATATATCGAAAGTACCAAATCGAGAGTCTCCGGATTGTTTTGTAGAGAGTATTTTTTATAAATATATCATAGAATGACTGCCTTTTGTCCACGAACTACGCATAACAGTGTAACTATCGCGTATATCAGGCCACAACCACAACACCTTATCCGTGGAAATCGAATTCAGTATTTAGTTGACACAAAGTACTATAGCTTGGGTTCTCTAGTTGCAACTAGTAACCTCAATTTAGTTTCTAGATCGTCGAGAAGAAATTAAACCACCTACCAGTCGATAAAGTTTTGGATTCTCCAACAACTGATCATCAGTTAAGGGCCTTTCGAAGATTCCAAAAAAGAATATAGACAGGGCTGTCACGGGTGCATTGTAAAGCCCAAATATGATGCTCGAACACCAGGTGGTTGCAGAAAATCCGGAATAGAAAACGACCAGCAAATTTACCGTCACCCATGTGATACATTTGTAGTAGAATAAGAGGATTGTGTAACTGATTCGGTGACAGCACCAATGACCATGGACAAGAAGGAGACGTTGAAGATACCTGGTCAAGTGGGGGAGCGGGTAAAATAGGGGAAAAGGGATAAACCAATAGGCTTCACCTAGTGGCAGTGATAACCATTAAACATGTTCCAAAATAAGCCCAAAAATGATGTGCAAAGCAGGCAGATGTCAAGGTTTTGCGCAACTATTTGTTTGTCACCAGCTGAGGCTTAATTAGGTAGTCAAACGGCATGAAATGAATAGCACCAGAAATAAAGTTCGACAATGTAGAAGAACGAAAACAGAGTTATTTATGAATCAAAACCATAGTGGAACTCAAATGAATGAGACCAAATGTTTTTCCTATATACCGCTACTTAACAAGTTGACAGAAACTCTTTGACGGCCTACCAACGATTTCGTGCTTTTTCAGGCTCATTATGGGGATGAAGAACGTTGTTCCTCATGAATTCTATGGTGTACTTAAAAGGTTCCTTTCCTTTTCCCCATTTGAAGAACTGAATAAATCCTAGTTTTAAGTAAAAACTGAACAAATTTTGAGTCAAACATTGGGAGGCATTTGAAATTTGATTTATTTCCTCTTTACTTGAGCTTGTATACATACCATCCGTCGCATGATGAGCGATAAACGTAGTATGCCGCCGGCTGATAAAGTATTCACTTTATTCCAGCAATGATAGTATTTTTAAAACAAACACAGTGACATCCACCCCGAACATAGAACCAATCTGTTCATCTACATCATTCGTTGCCTCGCATTTTTTGGAGTTGTATGATTAGCCCCCGGTTTCAACATAAAGCGGATAATCGTATCCGTTTCAGTATCGATAATACTGATAGTTAAGAGTGAGAATATCGGTTACTTGGAATACTTCCATAGTCAAAAGGAAATCAGCACCGGAGGTCTGAAAAACTACATTAGGAGACGAGTTCTGTCGTACTGTCCACAACCATTATCGAAAAACCCTTGTGCGTGATATGTGAGCAGCCGTACAGCAAAGAAGCTAAAATTCAACTCATAAGTATGAGCACAAACCTCGTGGAACTTACCAGAACATGGGTATTTTTGATTGCTTGAATGAACTAAATAATCGAGTTGTATCTATCCTAGTTAGGACCCTTGAACTATTGGCGCACCCGTCAGTCTTATGCAGCAAAGTATGCATGTAGTTAGCCCTAATGCGAGAGAATAACTATATCCTAAGTTGGTCAGTGCGACACAAGCCCACTCTCCATGTGCCTTTGCTTCTCCGACCACTGCTCCATTATCTATATGCCCATCTAAGCCATTTTAGAATGAAGATTAACGCAAAGACAATTTTTCAAAACACTTTGCATAGATTTTTCGGAATATTTGGTGGATTTAGCCTTCATTTACATCGAATAGGGTTGTTTGACCCCCATCAAATCCCCTCTGCGGTGGCAAGGTTCGAACCCTCACGCACCCAATCACCTATGGATGGTGTTTGGAAGCTTAAAGCAACAACCTTACCTAAAATAAGCGCATACTGGGTGCTCTTGAATTACCCCTTCTTAAGGAGCGACGCTTGTTTTTTGCTCCACAACTTGGACAAATGACCATCCTGATTGACCCGTCCATCAGAACTTCTCCACCTGGTGCATCACGAACAAATTCACTTAATTTCTTTCGGCAGCCGCGGAACTTAAGGAGTTCCTGTGGGCTCTACCCCCTGTCTCGGTGGACAGAGGAGATTCTTGTTAGTTCACATGAAATAAAACGGTCCTACCGATAGTTTCAGTTGTGAATGGAAGGAGAGTTACGAAGATTAGTGAACCACACTGATCTGTCATGAATCCATCCTCTTAGAAGTAAACAAAATCAAGCCTGAATAGAAGAGAGTATTTTTCTACTGGATTGAGCACAAAAGGACAGACCAAAACCACCTGCCATACGGACTGTCATCTCGAAATGGAGTTACTCTTTTTGACAACTTAAAGATCTCATGCACCTGACAACATCCTGGGCTCTCTCATTCATAATTTGATCATTTCTGTGTCCCTTCCACGTGACCAGAATGGTTCTCATGTTCGGCAAATATATGCTACGCAAGGAGTAGGCAAAATTGTGTTGTTTCATTGCTTTTTCACAATACTGTAATCCTTACGTTAATGATCGTTGGCAGCTTAACATTCATTCACCAGTGTCCCGTGATATCATTTCGATTGAACCAAAGTACATTCGTTTACAACTTGATGGTCAGGAAAAGCCTCTTTCTCATGACAAGATCCACTGATGACCTGTACTATTTGGCTGGATTACTAGACGGTCTTTATCAGGAGTGGTTGAGTGAACAAAGCTGGGAAAGGTTCTTAGAATTAGCGAAAAAATATCTGATTAGCCACACTTTGGATAAGCATCCTTGACGAATCTAATGCATTTTGCAGTGAACACAAGCCATGAAGCCCCCACCTATCCATTTGTTTAAAACCCTTCACTTGTCAGTCCCACTAAACATTCTTTCACGTAAAGACCGGACCTTACGATGTAATGACTAATTGTTTTCCTCCTGGACCCATTGAGCTCTACTGGGAGAGCCCTTGCGACACTCCCAGTCACTCATACCAGGTTGCTCAATGGTTAGAAGTCTGACCAATACAGTTTCCTAACCCTCCAATTTGGGGATTGGAACATGTGTAGCGACGTGTTCTTTGAAAATGGTAATGCGCTTGCATTCCTTGTCAACACCGCTGCATTGCAATTCGGATTTCAAGCCAAAGGCTTGGGTCAAGGACCCTAATCATCCTCCTGTCTAGATTTTGATGCTATGAGCGGTATCCCAGCCCACGTACAACCATGATTCTTAAGAATAACACTACTGTCTTGGTATGTTGGCTGTCGCGTGGTGTCATCAGCCGGATCGCTTTACCTGCTGCATACAGGAGGGTGGGTGAGCGAAAGTAGGCTACTACTAATGACGCCTCCATTCTCCCTGTTTCACATACTTTTTCTGACCTCTCCAACGCTCCACTAATAAATCTTTCCTTTTAGACACACTGTTAATGACTGACGACTCTGTTTGTCTTACGTCGGTCTTGGCCGCAGCATCTGTGCGTGAGCTGGTGCTGACAACATCAGAGGAATCTTGAAATCAATCTTCAAGCCTTGATGTCCGGTCTGTCTGGCCTCCTTCAATGTCTGCATTCTGAAGCAAGCAGAACTACAAGCTGCTCTTTCTCCCACCCTGGACTCGCTTAGCATTGATATGTGCCGTGTATCAGAAACAAGAACTCTAGATGCAAGCCCGGAGGTTGAATTATTTTTCCTACGGCAGCGAAGCTGACGTTATGCTGTCGTTGACAATGGTGCCCAATAAACAGAATCAAATGTGCGCACTGCACGTAGGTATTCGGGCTAAATGTTGACTTTGAAAATCCCGGTCCACCGTGGTTAAACATAACTCGATTTTTATGCCGAATCTTTTTCGCATTCCACGATTTCTGGAAAAGACTTCTCCATTTTGCGGAGTAATCAGACCAGCATTGTCGGAATTTTTCTACCTGTTATAATTTTCGTATCACTGCAATGATACTATTTGGGTGCTCCGGAAGAAGCGGCGTGTCTAGAAGATAGGACTCCACACGTGGCCTAACAGATCATCAACGAATGACGGTTCAAACAAGGAGAAAAATTTGAACACCATCAAGATGATCAGACGATTTTTATTGTTTTGTGCGGTTTGTTGGATAGAAACCAGTGAATTGAAATTAATTGTTTTCACTGATGAATGTACTGCAGATACATGAAACCCAGTTAGGTTTCACGAAAAGTGGTTCTTCCAGAACATTCAGGCTCATTGATGATCTTGTAAGGAGGGACAGTAGTTAGCACATTTAAATGTGTATAAAAAGAACAAGATCTATTGAGCTGTAACACATTAAATAACCGTAAACCAGACAGAGCAATACAACGACTAAATTCATGGGGAACTCTGATCTAACCACACAGAAAACACAACTAGTGTGAATTCTATGAGAAGACTTTAATATTGGGAGGTTGTTTGCCTCAGACGCTGCGTCTATGTTTACAACCGAAGGGCTGGTAACTTGAAACGTTGATCGAATTTCATCAAATGGCGAACTGACGATATGGCAACGTCAAATATCGGTCGATTCCCAGGCAATCACTTATCTTCTAAAAAATTGGATGCCAGCGCAAAATCATATTAGGAATTACTAGTTTTATTCGTCAAGCCCCAGATTTGAGCCCCCCAGATTTGGAAACGCTGGCTTTGAGGCTTATCGTTCGGATAATTTTAGCAGCCAAAACACTCCAGAGTAAGAACGTTATCATTCAATTTCGGTCGCAGATTCACACCTTCTAGATTCCACTTTCCAGATGTTTTCTTTGAAAATTATGTGACATTCAAAAGTAGCACCGAAAGAAAACCCTCTTTTGTATCTCTATTTGTTCCAAATATTTTTGAAGACTGCATCAGGCAGGATATCAAATTAAGTTTTGGGATAGTACAAAGTACAACACAACTATTCTTGTTTTTCGTACATTTTGAAAATCAATCCTTGTTTGACTGAGATTTGACCCGATAAAGTGAATGCCCTTGGGTAAATTTTCTCGTTATTCATAAAACTTGCTGCTTGCAAGAAGAAGGTCACTCGGAAAGTGTCACAAATTAGAATCCATTCTTGTGAAGTCTTTTTCATGGCACAATGATGGGAGAAACTGCATTAGGGTTTATTGCCCTGTTGCGTTGTATTAGTTTGCCGTTTGCTTTGGCAAGCTTGAATTCCCCTAATGTGAACTGAAACTGGATAATTATCATGTGAATCTGTCGGAGACCTCAGTAGCTTTGCTGTGACCGCACCAGTGTCACGAAAGGCTACTTCGAAATTTATGGTGCTACCCATGCCAAGAGTGCCAATTACTTGTTTCATGAGACAGCTAGCCCGAGATAGAAGTATGGTTTCAAAGGCTGCTGACGCCGCGACGAGACGCAGCCATCAGTAGTTTAATGATGTTCTACTGTATGATACTGAACAGTGTGGGATTAACTGTAGACGATCGACCATAATTTCATCAGTCAAATTTTGACTTGACTTGGGTACAAGCTGTCATTTTACACGGTAAAAGCCTCTTTACCGTTCAGGTTTCTTCATCTTGTTCTAAGCGCCACCTGGGACTCCATCGATAGTATGTTAACCTCTTGATAGAAGAACTACAACTGGCACTAATTCGATCAAAATTCACGTATCCTCTCTACTTTCAAGCAACAAAACCAATTAAGTTACTAAAGTGTATTTAGGAGGCACCTAAAACCTGCTTTTGAAAAACGCGTAAACTTAGCATCTGCTGTTTGAATGTCTCAGGTTAGGCACTAAAATATGTGGCAGTGTAGTTCACCCGAGTCTGTTGGTATCCCAACTACACCTTTTGGTATTTTATTGCACCTGTGGACCAATGAAGACGGAAATAAAATTTTCTGTACATGCTACAAACACTATAGAATCACCAGGCATGTTGCAAAAATACTCACTTCATTTGAACCAATGACACCGCTCGGCTATGCCCTTTGTAAGCAGCTTGGTCAGGTATTTGAGGCCCAGTGATTAAGAGCTAGCTAAACAGTCCCATAGTCGTGATCTTCCTGAACGGTAGGACAACAGTACACGAGCAACAGTAGACTGTGCTTATGACATCCAATTGAGGTGCACCACCGTCACATTACAGACTCTAGTCGTGATCACCCAGCAAGAACTAAATGTGTTGTAACATTGTAGCATTGTAACCATCAGTACAGCGATTTCACCAAACCTTAACTCATTTAAGAACCAATTGGCAATAAATGATTGTGGAATACAACCAAATCTCGAAAACACAATGAGGAATTGGCCAAAATCTCCAACCAACAAAGTGCATCTCAAATGAACCCGGTTCGAACCATTTCAGACAGTGAACAAAGTTATTTTGAAAAGATTTAAAAAGTTAAAAAATTGCCCACTTGCTCGATTCTGGAAAGTCCACCCTCAATGTAAACCATGAGAAGTAGGTGCCATTTTTTGTTGGTTACTTTAAGCTTACCTAACCGGTTCTATGTCTCAGGGAGGGAGCCACTACGATGGGGAATCCCTCTAGGGTGGAACAACTGCAGAAGAAGAGGGTTCATTCCTTGAAGGAAACTAATCAAATGGTTGCTGAAAACCCCTACAAAGAACTTCTTACAAACTTCCCTTGTTAATAAGCCCAATGGAGCAGGGAAAACGGAAATGTCGTGCAAAACAGTGAACATATAACCAACGCAGTGTCTGATGTTACGCGCCGTAGTTTTTTCAAGCTGCGAAACGGCAAACGACAACTTTTCAGTTGCCATGTTGATAGATGTCCTACACTGAAAATTGTGTAATGTTAGTCGTAATCTTCTATTAACAACAAGCCATTTTAGCACCATCCTGATGAGTGTGTGAGACACTTCTGAGATTTTACAGAGCATTTAAAACAACCTACTCTGCCATTCAGCGGGAGGTGACACTTTGTAATCATTTTCAGAGATTTGAGCAGCAGAACACATAGGCTCCACTGTGTCCATGGATTTTCAGCAATACTTGTACTCTCGCAGGAACGCTTTAGAACTTTCCCGTTGCCAAATGTGAAGTAATATATCGCGAGTTGCTGACTAAAAGGCATTTCATTTTGCTAGATTCCTGCGGTCAGTATCTGTGATGCATTGCGAGAAAAAGTACACTAGGCAATATTGGGGGTGTTTTCTTTCAATCACTAGTTTTTTAACGATAATCAAATCAAAGACCAGAGACCTAGAAGTGGATCCATTTATAATCAGGAATTTTATTATGCTTTCGAATACAAAAAAAGACTGATTTGCACGTGAAATCTTAAATCCTATACAGGTGAGCTGCACGAATGCGTACAGCTGGCAAGTTAGATGAAGTGAACGAGGAAAGAAATGAGTGAATCTCTCTAAGGACAAAGCAGTCCATCTCACCTAAACTGTGGTAGAACAAAGTCGGCTGCGCAAGTGGCCTCTTTACCTTCCTCGCCGGAGATTCCAATGCCAACGTTAGCCTGCAATATCATGGAAACATCATTGCCACCGTCTCCCACAGCCGCAGTAACTGGCTTAGATCCATGCGTCAGTTCGCTCAGACCAACTTGAACCAGCTTCACAACGGATGCTTTTTGTAATGGTGTCATGCGACAACACAGAACGGTAGTAACCTTCATGCACAGATCCAGAAAAGCCATTCTCAATGAAGGCTGAAAGGTGAAAAGAATAGTGGAACTACTGATTTAGGCCAGCTTATGCATGATGAATGCATCACACGTTCAGAACTGAAATGTAACTATACCTGGATAGTTTTGCGTCACCTGCCCTTCAAAAACTTTCGAGTTCTGTGAAGCTGCTTGAAAATAATCAATTTTGACGAATGCACTCATTTGTATACCGATTTGGTTTTTAAGGGAGAATCAGGCGATACAATACAAGTGCTCATCAGTACTTTACAATAGCAGCAGGCACAAAGGTTTTGTTCACTGATATGTCCGCTGATTTGCTATGCTATATCTATCTACCATCTAAAACGATTACTCGAGTGTATGTTTCTTGGATCGATTGTTTTGACTTCACATGTTTGACTATTGTTGCCTTGGTGATAGCCAAACGCAGTGAATTCAAATCACGTGCCAATAGCCTGAAATAAGTGATCAGGTCAGGCTTGTGGCTAATCTAGATCAAGCGTCTTGCTATCGACGAAACAGCCAGGCGACTGTTGTTGGCATGACCTCCGCTGTAATATGCTGCCGTTGATTTGAGTATTCAAAGTGACACTCCTTTTCCAAAGCTTTGACGTGGATATTGTTGGCTTTGGTTCCACAGTAGCAGGTGAAATGTAAAACTACGTGGAAAGGTTGTCGAATCAGTGGGTTTTGTCAATGCCTTTGAAAGAATCAGCTTTCGTCAGCGACATGAATAACTGCGCAACCGTGGATGTGTATCATCATGATGATCAGGTTCGGTGAGATGACCTACTTTGAAGGACAATTCAAGACAAATCTGCCTTTTCTACGCCACGTGATGACATGCCAATTAAACTGACTTTGCGGCAAAAGTACACAAATTTTTCACTGTACCTACTGGATATTAACATATTGGTTGTAACGTTCTCCTGTTTTAAACAGTCACGATTATCCTTTCAGCATGCTATGCTGAACGAGCAGCTCTGATGTGTAGTCGACATATAGCTTGAAAGTAAAGGTGCCATTTATTCCACGGGACGTTGCAATGGACTAGTTGTTTGTCGGAGCCTTCCACTGGACTTGGAAGAAAAATGTCTAATAAGAAACCGTGCTAGTGTTTCAGTCGACTGATGTACTAAACCCATTAGGTTAACAAATATACTCCAATTATTTAGGGTCTTAAACATCAATAAGTTAGCTGCATATGTGTGTAAGACGCAAAAGATGGTATACATTTGTCAGCCTTCTGTAGGTTCCCAACAAAAAGCCGTCCAAAGCTGGAAACAGAAGACCGCGAATGGATCTGACAGGACGAAATATCAATTGAAAACTTACAAAATCTCACACTACGATCAATCCACAGGTGGCTAAGAGGAAGAGTGCTTTCACAAAATGAATGAAGCTTCCATCTGAGGAGTCATCACTCGAGGATCCGGTCAATGCGGTTTCTGTGATTAAATGGTAAAGGACGCTATACTCCGTCAGAGAGAGAGAGAGCCATTCACACTGCTGTTTGGCCATTCGAAGCCAAACAGATAAGTGTTCATCCACTAGACAGAACTTTACGGGTTCGAAACTCCTCGGAGTTTCATGAATTTTGCACTGCTGATGATTTCCACTGAGGATGAAACAGCTGTACAGTGCTTCTCGGCTTTTCAGCATAGATTGGTTCCACTGATGGTGCGGAGATTCCAGTGAGAATGTAACCCCACTGATGGTCAGATGGCCATTTGAAATCATCGCGAATCTCGAAGAACCTCCAGATTGGGCTTTCGAGAAACTGTAAGGAATGGCACTCAGCCGTGATCGGCCAGTAGGTAGTGTCGTTGACCTGAGGTGGCACCGGTTAATTTTACGTTTGTCCAGTATCTATTCGAAGGATGAACTTAGTTTTCTCCCCGATGTACAATGACTTCTTAGCCCCCTTTCAGTACTCATCAGTTAGAAATGCGTCCATACTCAATGCACCGCGGCAAAGCGCTCAATAACCATACAACAGATCATATCATATTTTAACTCAAAATCTATTTCCAGTCCATTTCAGTCAGCTGGAAAACAGCCATGCACCAAAAGCTTTGTTGTGATCGCCAGTAGTCAGCTCGATCTTGCAGGATCTGTCAGCTGGTGTTCGGATTCATGTTAAACCAGGGAACCATGTGACCGTTAAACTGACCTCCATAAAATAATAGGATGTGGGCTCCGGTAGATATCACATCAGAGTTTTTAAAAATCCGGGTACCATCTGAGTATCATAAGAGTCACGGATGGTTGCATCCCTGATTATTCCCTACTGACAGAAAAAATCATCATCATATTTCAGGATTTGTTCAAGCTTCCGCTCACAGACTGGGCACAGTTGTGGTAAACAACTTGGCTGTTTCTGGACATCCGTTCGGTGCGGATCTATCCAAACTGGATGGATGTTCTACCTTGTTAATGTCAACAAAGTTACGTACATTGTTTCGCATCCTCAACAACGTGTATGCTGGAAAGTGAATCATGATGACCTACTTTGGGGTACAAACTGTACTCATTTGTCGGCTGGGCGGTGAGTTTCCTGTCTCACATTTCCTCTGCACAGAAAAGCTGCTGCTTATTCGACATACTGATACGGTCTGTACAACCTCATCCAAAGGGTAGCGAATAGCAACGTTTTGCTTTTGACCTCAAAGATCAAGACAATGCGACCATGTGCTTACCGTCTTCTCAGTTCATTACGATGCACTAAGTGCTACTCAAGAGCACATATTCTAGCTGTCAGTTGCTAAAAGCCTGCCAAGCTTAATTTACGACCGTACGGAAAATGGCTTCAATAAAAGGTGGAACTTACGTGCAACGCGTGCTGCAGACTCACTCCATCAATTACCAATCCGATGGCTTCCGTCAAAGGACTAGCTTGAGGATGGCGCTGGCATTTCCTCTTTACCCTGGATATACATGCTAACATCCTGTGTGACACCACTCTAAATTTTTGCATAAATCTTGTTGATTTCTTTCGCGTACCATTTACATCTTCTTCCAGCGTTTCTTCGCTCACTCCAGCATGAGCGTTTTTGACAGTCCTGCGAGTGAGGGTTTCGTCTCTGATTGCGGAGCGCTGTTCATATCCGGCATCGATACCGCCTAAATGATTGTAAATACACTCAGCAACTTCGTCGAATTCTCTGAAGCCGGTGATGCGAAGCAGTTTCATTGACTCGGAAAAGTGTCCAGATGCCTGGCTTACTGTGACTGCCGTCTCTTCTTTGTCCCCGGTTAAAACCCACACCTAAAAGGTAGAGAACGAATAACTCAATAGTTAATACCGAATAGCAAAGCTAGTCTAGCAAGCTGATTTAAAAGCTATGATTTCCGAAGTTGCTTGTTCCGGCACGAATGACCTCAAAAATCCATCCGAAAAAAACATTAGGTTAATGAAGATGAAAACCAAAGAAACTACTACTAGTTTGTGGTGGAACTGGCTCCTCACTCATTAAGTAAGAAACCTTTTAGAGATATCCTCTGAAGAAACCGACTAACAGTGCTCTCCTCCGACAGAAAGAAATGATGGAAGCCTACTTCTCCCACTGTTGATGGTGTGCCATCCCCCGCACCCAACAACATCTTGCAGCGTTTAGTGTACATAGGCTAAACTACTTAAAATCTGACGACCGATTGTCACGCATACAACGTCATATTTTCTTCAATTTGAACTGCTTCTGTCTGCGGCTTGTTGGTATTCATCAGGTCGCTGACTTCATCTGACGGATAGAATCCATCCTCGGCCTCCATTGAAAATTTTTTCGTGTAACCAAAATGATCAGTTGGCCAGGTAAAATTAGGTCCCAGCTAATGCATATTCAAAGTTTCACGTCTATACTGTTTCGTATTCTGATTGCGTAGACACGGTCATGACCAACAATTCGTCATATGAGACCATTCTACCTTATTGCAATTCATGAGGTTAGTGTAAATGGCCGATCGCATAATTGGGGTGCACGTCTAGTCAAATTCACAGCCCATTGGTTGGTTATTATCAGATCCGGTGTGCTATATAAACAGTCTGACCATTTAGAAGTCATACTGTTATGGTACAATTGAGAGAACGCACCGTTTAAATCACTATTTCCCTTGGAGATACACTCATTTTTGGGTTAGCTGGCGGTAAAATAAGGGCCAAAACAGAGTTTTTTAATGACTTATTTTTATTCTTCGTTTGGTTTCAGCTTTGATGCTCTTCTAGGGCTGAAAGCCCGTTTTCATGAAAAAGTGACTAAACCATTGAATTTGTGTTGTATCGTGAGTTTTGAAACCACCAGTTACAGCGAACTTTCCCCAAGGAGAGAGCCCAGGTCAGGATTCCCCGGCCGGTGTATTCTCCCCAAAATATCCATCAGAATCATCACCTCTGGAGAAACCAAGCCTACCTCCTTAGAGGGTCCACTACTTTCCCCATCAGTGTGGGTTTCATCCTCGTAGAAAGTCTGTTAATTCCGTAACCTGCAGGAAAATATAACAAAAATCCACGTTTCGATGGTTAGCTGACACTTTTCTAATACCACTTCACTGGCCTATCGGTCTGAACATTGGCAACTGTTCAAAATGCTTGTTCTTGGTTATGATTTACTGGCACGAAGTCTTGTCGAAGTCTTGTACACTAGTGGATACCAGGCCTTTTCCCGCATTAAACGCTGACGTTTGACTGTCATAGAACAGTTTTGGAAAAGCGTCTTGGTAAACAGTAGAAAGAAAAGGGGAAGTTTGAACCTTGTTATAAAAAGCCCAATATTTCTATGAAAAGTGGACAAAACGAAGGCGCCTATATTTCTGCACACATTTAAAGAGAACACGTCTGTTGATGTGCTATCAGCATTCTTCGTTGATCCTACCAATTAGGAGCCTTACTTGTTAGAACAAACCTTTGGTTGGTAGCTCACCCACCCTGTGGCCATCAGGATCGATTGCATAGCATGTCCGATAAATTCTTTGACAAGTAGAATCGAATGGGTCTCAGTCTTCAAAGCGCAAATAGTGCACATCTCTCCTCTTTATCGTAGGCGCTTTCATCTGGCATTGACAGTACATGACTTGCTCCTTGAGGATTTTTCCTAAGTGCGTTTTTAGATAAAAACGGAGCTTCATTTGGGAGAAAACGGCTAGGCATGCGTGGAGTACGCTCCAACCACTCGAACCTGATAGACTTCACTCAGTACCGGGTAATATGAATTCCGTTAGTAAGTAATAGATTACGCAACATTTCATCGTGGATATGTAGTGGTCAGCTCACTTCTATTACGAGGTGAAGATGCCGCTGGTCAAGTATTCGGAGACAGAATGCAAGCAACTAATCTCCCAAGTCCAGGTACAGTTCACGTGAGCCTTTTTGTTTAGTGTACGGCACTCAAACACTGGAGGATTGAACAAGGCTTCTGTTACAGGATATCAGAGATGTGAATTCTCAACTAGGAGGACCCAAAGCGGCCCTTAGCTCTCAGGTTCCGACTGTTTTATGGACAAGCTCCAGGGTGGTTCGCTCAATACTTTGGTTTCCATCTTCAGTCTACCCGAGCATGGTATCTTAATATAGAAACAAAACAGTAAAAGGTCACAAAGAACGCTAACATGTCAGCTTTGTCTGAAGCCGCGATCGGTGCGTATTGTAGTGAATCTAATACTGAAGGGTGACCAGTGACCTTAATTAAAGCTGTTTGCGTTAATTAGTAAATGCTCCGTAATTCATCTTCAAGTTGCGCTGCTCCGATTCCACTTGTGAATTCTGGATTATCTCATTTGTTGCTGGCGGCAGCTAACATGTCCCACAGTTCATTCAACGTTAAGTGTATGAATGTAAATGCCTCTCCGTGGGGGGTCTAAGCTCACTTAGAGAGTTTTGAACTGTGGTGTTAATTAATGAACTGGGGAGAACACGTTTTCGTGTGCATGCCCCGTTTGTCCCAAAGCAGAGCAAGATTGGCTTTTAGGATGGCAAATCGCATCGGTTAAGCACCGACCACCGACTGGTTGAAAAACCAGCAACCTTGCCGGATATTATTCTGCTACTTTCGGATGCAACCAATGACAAGACCTCGATAAAATAACTGTAGGTGGTTGCGGCGAAGTGGTTGCGTAAAAGTTACACTAACAATACTCTCGTCATGACCTGGTTCATATGTGTTGGTAATCCCTAACCAAAGAAGGCCAGTACTAGATCTGACTTTCCCTCTAATTAGAGCTTACCATCGGTGCATATCTGTGGCCGTACCAAGAGTTGAACCATGGACGTCTGGCATGCTGTGCTAGCGTGTTACCCCTAATGTGGTAGCGAACGCTAAACGCACCTGGAATGTCACGTCTGGACAAGTGAATGTGCTCTCCATGGCACAAGTGACCATGAAATACCGCAACAGGTTACTGAAATTTTTGCACTCTGACCCACCTTAGAATTTGGTGCCAGGTCGCCTTATTATCGCGAAAAGTGGCTATCGATTTCGGTCTTAAATTCATGCAAACAACAAAACTATATGACCACCGAAATTAACTTGATTTTGGTGTGAGAATTCGATCCCTACATCTGGATGAGCAGATTCCCGGCATGGTATGGAAATGTATCCTGTCTTTGTAAACTCATAGGATAATGTTGATTTCAGCAAAACGACGTGAATTTCCTAATCAGCTCCAACAACCTGTCTGAAGAATTCTAGTAAAAGATGCGCCACATCCACACAAGTGGATAATCTCAATCAAAGACTACGGAACATTTTATTTTGAAAACCGTTCAAAAGTTTTGCACAATTTAGCCGCAACCTAACAGAGATTAAGAACCCCAGCTCTTTTTCTTGGAGATGAGGGTAAATGGTAGCGCATTAGATTAGTTCATTAGTCTACAGTTATGTGAATGCTATTTGTAATACACAATAACTGTGAAACTTAATGTGGGTTTACTAATTGTAAAATAGTTTTTGCTCCTACTAGTTTCTTACCAAATCTTGGTGCCAGAAAAATCAGCTTGAAAAAACAAAATGTTGGCTGTTTCATACAGCCAGTTTAAACAATCCACATTCGAGTCTACTTCGGTTGAAGTCATTGCGTTGTCACTAAAGATAACTTGAAGCTTCAGTGAGTTCGGGCCCGGACCAAAAGCCCGGTCTTTAATTGAGCCGCCATTCCTTTATCTCATGTCCAATGCGCAGGCCCTGGACGTCGGGGTGGTAAGATTTACGATCTGGAATCGGGCATGAATTTCCTGAGGGGCAGTGGTATCACGTCTTTTGATGTTGATCCACAAAAATCTTTGCGGATACCAGAAACCATTTCTTAAGTAGAACTGATGGATTTAAGGCAGTCACACCAACCAGAACTCATAGATACCCGTTAGTTGTAGCAAAATCCCTAGAAAAGGGCCGTAAGAACAGGTGTCAGTACGTTGTCTTGTCCTAATTCCATCGCTATTCTCCACGCACGAAACAGAATTTCAAGTAAACCCAGCGTTAGACTCTCCTAGAAATGGTTTCTTTGTTGGTTCCCCTGATTTTATCTTGTGTCAAGTGATCACAGTATCAAAGAAGCTTAACAAGAAGCCTTTAAACAGCGGTTTTTCAAAGAACTTTCATAGCGTTTCACAGTAAATGCAGTCCCACTAGTTCTTTTTGTTCTTTTACAATAACAAGAATCGCTTTTACTTCAGTGTGCATAAGGAACTGGTTCTGACCTTTTCAGACATTTGGCCAAAAACCTCTGTATCATACGTTGTCCTTGGACGAGACTGGAAACCGCTGCCTTTTACCTACTGGAAGACCGTTTTATCAGATAAGCTACGGCATCTTTCTTCATATTTCACTTATGAAGTCGAGTTTTGCACTGCCGTACATTCAAGATTCTGTTGTATTTTTGAAAATACTCGTACCCTACGACATGCGGTTGCTAACCTCAAAGGGCAAGGCGAAGGCTACGTCAAATTCAGGCAATAACGAATACATTTATACAAAAGCGGATCAGAAGTTGAGTGACAATTCAATTGAGTCCCCTGCTAAAACCACTTAGTTTTTGAAAAAATTCATAACTCTATCAGTGTACAATTTAGTGTTTCAGTAGGAAATTTGGTTGGTGAAAACTCAGGGAGTACGCCCATATATATAGAACTTGCAGAAGGTCGAAACCAGAAGTAGAATGTCGATAAGTTTTCACTGGCCTCATAGGCTGTGTAGTATTGCATCAATCAAAATACTTCTATGTCTTGAACATCGCTCCAGCTAAAACATGAGGCTGCTTTTGCGGTCAGATCCTACTTCATAGGTCCGGAGCCAACAACCTAGTTGAGCGCAAATAAAGTGATTTGGCTTCCAAGACAAAAGGCATTAGCATAGAGTTCGCAATTACCATGAAATCATGACATCGTACGTGAATGAAAAATATCTCACCTAAAAACATTCGTTTAATCCTAACAACGTGGCACAGAAGTCATTGAGCAAGAAGTGGAACTGAGCCGAAGTTGTCACTGGAAATGACTGACTTCAAAAAAGAATCTTTTAGTATAGGGTAACACACTACTCAAAAGGTTGCTGAAAACCCTTCGACAGCCTACGACCGGTTTCGCCCTCCTTGCGGATTATCAGGTGCGCGCACTCCTCGAGTTTTCCTCAATCCTATGTTCTACTTGAACCCAAATTGAATGAAATTAGCGAAATACAGTCATTTACATAACAATATGATTTTTCCTGGGGACCCAACTGAATCGCAGCCAAATCAAGTAGAATATGAGGTTGAGAAAAACTCGGGGACTGTGTCTACCTGACGAGCCCCAAGAAGCGCGAAACTAGCTGGGAGCTGTTGAAGAGTCTTCAGCAACCTTATGAGTAGTGTGTCAAGTTTATACAAAGTATTGCGATACTGGTGTATGGTAACAACTGAAACTTGAGGCGGCCTGGTGCAGCACATTCAGTTGAAAAAGTACATCATAAACAAGCGATTCAGCTCAAATTCAGTTGGGTCTGCCTTGAAAACCAAATTGGTATGCAAATGAGTGTATTTTTCGGATTACTCATTATGTTCTACTGAACCTATCTTTAAGGGTCTGAATCCCAAAAGAAAAACACCTTTCCTAATAATACCACTCAGATTCGGTCAGCTAAGGTCAGCCCTTCAGGATGATATTAAAATGCATGTAGGATTTTTCCATCCAACGATACAGTTCACAACTGGCAACGATAAGAATAGTGGCAATAAGATTGACGGCCAGATTCCGCTTAAAATGTCTCTGAAATCCAGCTAACAAACTTATGATACATTGAATCATTATGTGGCAAACGTCACCGGTGTTATACTCTTTTTTGTTTGACTTTAACAGGACTATGACGCTCCTCGCTTAATACACTGCGGTATTTGAGAGAATTCCCCTACCTATGAACCAAACTCTTCTTCTGTAACTCCGTGACACACTCAAACAAACGGTCAAAGGAGCGATTGCTGTGGAATAGATATTAGCTGAATTAAAATTCATCGCAACCATGCTCACCTTTATGCCAGCTTCCCTTAGGTTAATCAGACATTCTTTCACTCCAGGCTGTAGTTTGTCTTCCACTCCGGTTACAGCCACAAGACTCAGACCAGATTCAATCCTATCGGTGCTTGTTTTTAGCGCCTGTCGTCTATCTTCTCCAAACTGCCGCATCGCCCGCTCACGTTCTCCTAGGAGTTTGTGATACTCAGCGGAATCGACTTGCCTTGTTGCATACATTAGGGTTCGTAGACCACTGCGACCGAATTCATTGGCTCTTTCCAGAGCTAGAGTGCGTATTTCGCTCGAAGATTGACTGCATATCTGCCGAAAAAAAGGAAAATTAGCAGTTTTTCGATCTATTGGTAACTTTTTGTCGTTTTTGGTTTCGGATTGATTATGAATGTTCTACAAAGTGGAGTAAACGGCTACTTCTTGTGAATAATGTACACTTATCACTTGTGCTACCATGATCACCGTTCATACTGTGTAAAACATTTCATGGACTGAACACTATTCGGCATTGGGCGCCACCGCGATAAAGAATGGCATACCTGGAACCCAATAGGGGATCAAAATAAATACATGCTCCTGCTAAAACCCTCCGCCCTCTCCCGTACTTGAACAAAATCGGCAGATGATTATTCGTTTTGGTACAACCCATCACTTCCTGTGGGTTTTGTTGTTTGTGACACTTGGGTGTTGTCAGACGTTGTGGAAGTCGTACGACCGATGTATACAAAAACGTTACTTTCAACCCTCATTTCGCTATTCATAATTTTGACGCACCTTATTTCATAACATTATATTGAAGCTTTGACTAACTGCCTGAGGTCAAGATCCTGCTAGCAGAGATAAATTCATCAGATCAGAAGATGCGCTGGAGTTGAACCTTGAGTAAGACAGTAACTGATTGACGATGTCTAGACTACCTTAAAACTTGTTCTTGCGCATCTCTTTATCTAAAGGACCCAGAAACAACAATGAGACGCAGCAGTTTTTTTTTATCTTGGCGTAGATAGTTTTACACGAAACCACAACTGGGAGCCTTATAAACGACGACCAATTCGAGTCAGTTTAGGTGTTACTTGGTCCATTCAAACAAGGAGCAACTAAACTAATCTGTTGGAAGACACTGTTACTGAACTAACAGAGGATTACTTCAAATGGCCTCAATATTCGAATCTGTTAACTATCCCGAGATCATGGTGTTTTTGTCGCAACCCTAAAGGTCTCTCGTGGAAACCCTTCCGCAACGTCCCATGCCAGAAACATGACGTAAAAGGGGACTCTCCTCTGCTTTCTACAGCTCAGCAAATTTCACGACGTCAGTGAACAACTTCAAGTTAAAGGCTCCCTCATTCCTGATGCTTTCAAGAAGTTTCCAAGTAGTCGTATGTTTCTACCCACCTGTAAATAGTACATTAACTATGGGGAAAAATTTCCGTTTACATTTTAACGCACAAAGAAGTCGTTCTAAATGTATTAATGCAACCAAACTTGGGTTTACTTTACCTCAAAAGCAATAGGACAGATAATTCGTATTTCCGGGACAGAGGTTTTGCGCAAGCAAGTTGTGGAGAAGTTGTGTTCTAGACAACACGCTAATCTAAACAAGCCTTTGAGCATTAACTCTAATGAAAACGCCTTGCACCCTGTTTTGGCTAGTAACCAGTGTAAATATTTTTTATGGTGATAACTGCTAACCTAACTCCACAATACAAAATCACGGTCCTAATACATATCAGGCTATAACGGAGAACGTACTTCTGGTTCCAGCAGTCGCGCCTCAGCACCTTTGCTGTGGATATGAAATGTTCCATCTGGGTAACGGACCATAACAGTCATCTGTTTGCGTTGGGGGTCAAATTCCAGGGTGGCGTCGACAACATACTCCTCGGTGTATGCTGAAGTCATGCAGTCGCCATCATTATCTTCTGCTGTCTGTCTCTGTTGCCTTTTTATGACCAAACGACGTGCACCGGCTTTTTCCGGATCCGGGTCAGTGGAGATCAGTATAAGTCCCAACTTCGCAGCTCCTTCAACCAGAGCTCTCTCATCGGCCGACGTGGCCTAATTTTGAGCAAAGATTTGGGAAAACATTTAAGTAGAGGAATCGGTGTTTCAAACAACTGTTTTCAATGGATTTGTTTAGGTTGCAATAAATTGTTTCAATTTCCCAGTTTAGTAAAATGAATAAACAACAGGTGTAGCAATAGTTTGGGATAAATAAACTGAACTATATTCGCAGCGGCGTTGACTTCGCACATTCAACGGTACATCAGCGGCGTTTAAATCTAAACAGCGACACCTTGTAACACCTGAAATACATTTTTGTTGTCACAACATCCCTAATCACAGTTAAGGCAATGGGGACTTACATGACAGAGTGAACACATGGTACTGAGACATACTGTCGGTCTATTCTTTATTACCCACCATCTAATCGCTATACATTTCTAGAAACGAAGATGATCTAAAACTCCAGGTTTCCTGTGGCGGCATGGCCAGATTATTTATTAAGTCCAGTGCATCTCCCACTTATGCATGTTGCTCTGTTGCTTGCAGCAAGTTTACAAAAGACTAACAACAGGAGTAGACTTTTAGCATCAGAGGAAACTTTGATGGCGTCCACTTCTTCATCTGTCACACCTGACCACGTGAACTAACAGCGCTCAAGCAGTCAAGCGTAAAGACAGACCCACACCAACCTTGAAGCCTATTGATAAGCCAGTTCGAATCGTGAGTCGCTTTACTTATCTTCTACTCAAATACCTGCTAAAGTAAATGTGATAATGGCAATGTAAACCCATAAGTGAATTTGCTTATCTTGTACACCTGTGGCAGCGGCTGGATACAGTCTTACGTTTGGAGTTGCATAGCGCGTTTGTCTGAGCTGTATCCGTTTTTTGATGTGAAACTTGGACACCATGGTTGCAAAAGACTTGGCATAAATTCGTCTTCGGCCGTCGTCCACGACAAATTTCGCATGATTACCACCAACAAGCGGGCAAGGTAAACTAAGACGACGGGTCTGTGGTGATACACGAAAGCCTAAATGAAACAAAACCATAACTCCATATAAACTTTGTTGGGACACATAGAGAATATTGGACAACAACGACTTGCGATAAGATCTTCGTTCGCCTTGTCAGGTCAAGGGGTATCAAGGCGTCGCAGGCACAAACTGCCAAGATGAAGACCAAATATTAAGGACACCACAAGTTAACTAAATATTAAACCGTCTCGATCGCTCGAGTGAAATATTTGACATGGCGAACGCCTCTAGCTAGACGCTGGCAGAAGTGACAGGCAGTCGAAATCGGCGGCAATCTTTTCGCTCGTTTTTGATTGTATATAATTCAAGCCACTGTGCACTGTTTCTTGTTTCGACGTTCTACTTGGCACACACATTTTGATCTCTTCGTTCAAAACGGGTGCAAGTATGCAAGTAGTGTTTGTATTATAAGTATGAGCTAGTCGAATGCCTGCTTTTTATAGATGGTGTGCCTGAATCGGTCTTTTGGTTATTCCCACAGCACATTCAAACGCCTCAGCAACAGTCAAATACTGGAAGCTTCAAAGTTGAGAACAAGCTCCCAATGAGGGACAAGATTTCTGACAGTAGACAGGACCGGCATAAATTCAATAGGGATTTGTAAAAAGCACACACCAATGCTATCAGATGATCCACTGGTAGATTATCCTTATTTAGGTTTTAAAAATGCTCCGTGCTGTCAAACTAGCTCGACTAATTCCCTTTTAGTTTGCAAACAGAATGTTCATTTTACAGTCGGATCAATAATAATAACCATTCAGCTGTAACACCCTTTTGGTCCCTAGCTGCCATGCCACCCAAAGGAAGCACGAGGGATCGGATACTGCCAGGTCGCCCAAGCCTAGACAGGGGAAGTCGAGAGGCAGAGGTCGGTTTCAAACCATGGACCTTTCGGTCAGTAAATTCGCGCTCTAACCACTGAGTCATCTCGCCCAACAATCAGACCAGGCACGCAAACCATTCAAACGATATGGTAATGCTGCCCCCTTGGTAAACTCCACACCAAGCGATACTGCAGGTTTGTACATATGCTGGATAATCACGTTCGTAGACTGATCTATACGGTGGATTCTCTTTGTTCTCTTGAAGGGTGCTCAGAAAACCAAACTGACTCAGAAACTAACTCTTCATAAATGAAATGCCATTGGTGTGGGATGGAGACAAAAGCTGATGCTCTGAAGCCGGATGGCAATCACTTTACCCGCACTCAAAATCAAGAGATAGATTGCAAGCTACTCCATAGTATTTTCAGGTGGTTGAAGAAATTATGTTTGAGGCTATTGGAGGCTGGTGGCATTATCTTTTCAAGAGGCCAATCATTCAGTAACAGAGGGCCGGTTCAAGCTTGACAGTATATTGGAATCACATTGAGTGAATGTGGATTACTCCCCACCGGTTTTGCCGATCAACAGTCAAGAAAACGGTACGGTAACATGTGTTTTGTCGATTTGCCTTACCAAAAATACTCACGCTCATCGGTATGACCCAATATGCCAAATTCTGTTAAATCACAGTTGAAACCCACATGCAAAAAGTCAAAGCCAAACGTCATTGCAATGAGTTTGGAAACAGCTTTAAACAACTGAGACTCAGGTGCAAGCAGTTACCTTATTTCAACCAAGGTAACAGTCGTAAAGTGACTGATTTACTTTGGGCCACGCAATCACACGGAACGGATTGATTCACATTCATTTCCTTACTAAGACGCACGAAATAAGTGGCCATGAAGCAATTATTGTGGATGCTGACACTGCCATAACCGGTGTGTATATATCCCTACATGTCACAAACTTGATGTGCTATCACTTCGCTCAACGGTCACTACCGTATGACACGTAACATCAACACTGGCTACAACAGAGGCACCGTCCTTCGTCACTCCTGGGCTGACATAGATAATTTTGCTAGCTGGTGGGCAGTGTCAAACGTTCAATACTCTGAGGGTGAAAATAAACACTTATTTTCAAAAGTCACTAATATGGGACGGCCTACTCGTCAGCTCTGTCCCTCTATTCTGGTTAGAGGAAAAAGACTTCGTCATCACGTCCGAATTAGCCTGTTTGTTTCCTAATGCCTAGAAGACGTCATAATGCAAAACCTGGACGGAGTGTATTTAACGCTGTTTCCAGGTTAAGCTTCGTTCTATGTCCACTCACGACCAGAGGTTGAATTTTATCCTACCGGTTGACAGTAAATGTGGGGACATAGGTGATAGAATAATCACTGTTTCCCCGCGTACGGTTCCACTTGACCTTGAATAAGTGTATTCAGACCGACTTCCAAGTATCAAACACGGTCGCAAAGGGCCTCGGAGCAACGGCCAGATGGATTGGCTTGGTGTAAAAGCTATTTTAGGGTATTCGCAGCTCCCCATACTGAAGCGTGAATCGTGAAAGCTACCGCAGTATCGTCTGGTTAGACCCTTTAGGCTTTTGACGACAAAAAGGAAGAGGGCAAAATGATGAAGGTAGCGGCTTATTTAAAACTTTTTGTTTCCGACTGCTGTGATTCGCGATCCAAAACTTTGCTATAGAACTTTGTCTTTGCTTGCGCCGTGAGCGTTTCCTGGACCAATGGCTTTCTCCAACTGGGGTGCCTGTGGTCGATTAGGATGTGTCTGTGGCAAGACAATAGAATTATGTAAACTGGCAGGACCAAGGAATACGTTCTCGACTCATTCAGTGGAAACGGCGAATGGGAAAATGCCCAACATCAGCTGCGTTACACAACGGCGGTGGTTGCAATCAGGAACATGTGATTCAAGGGTTACACTTGACTAGAATTAAGCAAGTCGGAAAAACGCACTCATTTTATCCGAGAGCTCTAAGCTATTAGAAAGGCTCACTCGGGGTCGGTTGCCTTGACATCCATCAGCCTTGCTGAAGGTCGTATGATTTAGACACAGAATAACCTGCTACACACCAGTGGATATAAGCTTGTGGATATGTTGGCATGAACTATGCTGAACCGATTACACTTGCTTCCGCGTCGTGGCAAGTGCAACGCACCATATGGATGTTCCCAGAACAGAGCGAAATACATAAATGTACCAGTGGAGTTTTGCGCGTAACCAAAGTGCAGACATTTGTTTCAAGTTATGGCCAAGAGCTGAGCGATTCACCTCTTTTCAGGGAAAGTCTACCCCATCGCTTTTGGCTTCACAAAAGACGTCGCACAGTCAATCAAAAGTAGTTTCCAGTGCATATGCGGCCATTCAACAGCCATGCTTTGATAGATTTTCATAAAATCCTTGGGTTTTGACCGTGGCCAATTTAACACCCCGGCCCACATATGCAGTTGATTAAGGAAGTGCTAAAACATCCAGTGTACCCTAGCTCTATGAATTTCAAAAGATTTACTACTGCACAGTGTTTTCTGATAAGGTTTGGTAAAGTTGAAGGGGGACGCACAATGCTAAACTGGCGGTATACTTATGAGCCAAAAACGCCCTGACTGCTCAACTTCCCAAGGCTAGAAAACATCGTCTCCCTGATTAGAAAGCAAATGGGTTTCGATATTTAAGAGGGTAACGTACCACATTCCCTAGCTTGTCTGCAACCCTAAGGTAATCAACCTGCCCGTTATATCCCCGCTCTCTAGTTTTGGTTTCTGTATCCTAAATCAGTAGAATCTTTTCCACTACCCCAAGCTTACCTTCCTATTTCGGCGTCTTTCCGTGTAGCCAACCCGAAGAAAATAACATACAGCTTCTGAAAAGATCAAAGCAATGCTGAAAATTCTGGTGATAATGAAGTTAGAGAATAAGTACCAGTCGAGTTCATGCGCTTGCCGTGGTAACTTTCGTCTGCCGTACTTAACGACAATGAGTATTTTTGGAAAAGCGATGATGTGACAGTGCTAAAGAAGGCTTCTCTGGTGATGGCCAATCTCAGTAAAAAGTAGGAGTCCAGAAGGTCGCTAACAATACAGATTTAACCGTTCAGTTGGCCACAATGACTAAACATAGGAACTACTGGAATTTTGGCCCCAAATTAAATAAACCGTGCTGCACGTTAGACTACATTTCTGTACCATTCCAAGTTGGTAGTACGTAAGGATGTTTTGCCTGGAAAAAAACTGTCTTTGTCCAGGTGGCTACTAATTGAGGTCAACTATGGTTTTTCAGAAAAGAGAAAACGAACTGAGGCGACTAATTAAGGGATATCCAATAAAGACCGGCTCTGGACCAAATTATATTATGGTGGTATTGAACGTGAGATTTTGCAATACAGATTGAGGCATCTACCAATAATAAACGCGAGTGCACCATCAAACCTGAATTTTGGAAACAAATGTAGCAAAAGCAGTGGCGCGCTAAACCACCTTGTGGTGCCGACTGGGTAGCTCGGACATCAGTCTGGGTGAACCAAGAGACCAACAACTCCAGACAGGTCTAACAACCTTGTTTTTGGTTGGTTGCTTTCGACAGATTACAACAAGAATCATCTGGCACGTCCGCACCAGTATACAGGAGGGACTCCTGGGGCTCACGTGTGAGGAATGTGGTGAGTGCTGCGAATCGAAAGCTGGCTTGGTAGCCCACCGTCGAGTTCACTTCCATGAAAGTGTTGGCACGAACGCTGTCACCCAGTTGGCCTGCGCTGATTGTTCCTACTTTTTTCTGACGAAGATTGTCCTGGTTCAACTCCGCCGGCAAGCACATCACGCCCGGAATAATGCATGTGAACTCGGTTGAGTGGCGAATTCTGGTGTCCACTGGTTCCAACAATCACTCTTGCGCCCAGATTACAATCTTTATCCGTCTTCTGACACGCAAACCACACTATTCATGAGATTAAAGCAATATTTCTTTGGTCCATTAGCCAACAAGCATCAATAACAGGTTACGTATGCTTACTTGGCAGGAAAAGCTGGACGAATCATCATCTAGTGATCCTGACCAAACCAGCTGCCAAACAGCTTTTTATTCGTCATAATCTGAAGACTATAGCGTCTAGCTTAAAGAAACTGTGGATTGCGCAGTGTCACTCATGAAATTCCATTTTTTTTAATTCGGTCACTAGTGTTGACCATCTGGCATTTCTGCGAGGGCTGCAAAATGGCATCATGACGCCGGAGTAAATCTTGCCATTTATGGACCTCCACGCCCCCAATACATTTTCATATAAGTGAAATCCTGTCTCCTGACGTTGCCGTCGTCAGCCAGCCTATCATGTGCCGGCCAACGGAAAGTAGATCCACCGAGCTAACTACGCCGCCATCCAGACCCTATACCACCAAAGACGGAAAGATGCAGTGTCTGCTGTGCTCGTGGAAAGATCTACGTAAAGGTAACGCCGACCTATCTCTTGACGCCGAGCGGTATTGGTAATAGATGACCTCTGCTCCAAAACACGTGGATAGCCGGCCAGGTCGGGCGGTGCTACCATCTGACTGGAGTTTGGTAGAGTCAGTTACAGATGAGGAAGTTGGCCGTACGATCGGTTTAAGGGGCAATTCATCTTCAGGTTTGGACAAGTTCACGCCCAGTACGCTTCGCTGGCTCAGTGATAGCGCCATCGCTGGGTATTTCAACTTACTCGAATTATCTGAGGGTTGTCTACCGCATTTGTGTCGTGCTTGCCTTGCCCTAGTTTTAAAGGTCCAAAGTCCGACTTCACCGAACCAACTGGGACCGATATTTGTGCCACTTATTCCTTTTCGATGCTTTTATAAGCTTTTTGCTGATCGCTGGAGCTGTGGATTGCAACCGCCCTCGTTTCGGTTTACAACCGCATCTATGCGGTTGTTTGGAAGCTACATCGCTGTTATTTGCCCTGCTGTGTAATCTTTCAGTGGCTGCTTCTAACTCAGTTTGGCGTTTGCTAATACCCCGAAAGCGTTTGATTAAGCTTCGCATGACACAATTATCAGATCTCCCGAGGGGTTTTGAGCATTGTCAAGTCCAGTTTGATACATCGCACAGTCCTACGAGAATGCTGTAGCAGTTTTCCCAAGTTCCGAGGTTTACTTCCACAGAGGTGTGAGGAATGGAGGCCCATCCTACACATTATTATTCATCATGGCAGTGGATGAATTTCTTGGATTATCGATCCCGCAACTAGGACATCTGTTCCATGATGCCTTAGTGGATGGTTTTGCCCCCACTGATGACTGGATCGCGTGTGCAGAAGGTCGAACTGACCTTAAAGAAATAACTGAAGCTGCTGTGGTCGAGTGAGAAATCTGGCATGAAAATCAACGTCCCAAAGACGAAAGCAATGATGATTTGTGGGGGCAGAAAACATCCGGCGACCGCAATCTCAGCCAAAGAACTCATAAATTCTCTGGGTCCAAAATGCACCGTGACATAGTTGAGCGTCGCCCTTACTTTTAAGTGGGAAGGAGTCTGCAACCACCAGCAGCAGCTGCTCAAACTGCTGGATAAGGTGACGCGTGCCCCGATGAAGCTGTACCAAAGAATGGAGATCTCAAGGAACTACTTGGCACCAAGGTTGACGTATTCACTCGTGCTCGGCCGCCGAAACAAGCTCAAAAGGTTGAACAATTACCTTGGGCAATATATTCGTGACTGGCCACGTCTACCAAGGGACATACTGATCAGCTACAACCACGCCGGTAAACAACATGGGGGACTTGGTATCCCAATTCTGAGTGCAACCATTCCGATGAAGCGGAGATCATGTATGGAAGAGCTTCTCTCTACCCAGTGCCATGTACTACGTAATGTGGTCCATGTTTCCGCATTTGGTAAGGTTGCTCGGGATTTCAGCCTTCCGACCCGAGTCTAAGGTACACCACCAAGGAAGAGCTTTTGGCTACCTGGAGCGATAGTATGCACAAGGGCGTTGACGGTCATGGTTTAAGAGAGTTGGTCGCCTTGCATTTCACGAATCTATGGCTGGTGTTTCCAGAACGAGTGTTTCCTCGGATATTTATCCGAGGTATCCAGCTCCGGTGCAACCTGCTTAGGACGATCTTCAGTCGAGGAAACCGTGGCCAACCGGAAAGTTTTGCGAATATTGTGCAGTCCTCCTGGCTCACGCAAATACAAATGTGCTGGTCATAATCGGGTTGCGATGGAACTCGCGAAACGTCTCAGTCGCTCGGAATACACCATCTTCGAGGAGTCGCGAGCACCTTCTTTGACGTCTTTATCAAGCCTGACGTAGTCGCAGTTCGGAAACGCTGATCAACTGTGATAAACGTAAGCGTAGTCTCGGATGGGCGCAGACTAACTATGTGGAATGATAAGAAGCAGAAGTACGGTGCTCGCCATTACCTTAGCCCTAGGTGCAATCGATCGCGATGTCGACTTTTTGGTCCACCAATCGATGATCCTTCCTTATCGAGGAATCTGTTTTCCCTGATCCTTCAAGGCCGTTATTGGACTTGGACTCCCTAAGGTCACAGACAGTGGCTTGTTTTTGCTCATCACTTTGGGTTGTATACGTACTTACGACACTTTTATGCATGGTGCATGAAACTCAGTGTTCAGTCTTGCGATTGACTTTCACACGTGACCGAGTATGAGGGACACTTTGTGTCTGTTGTGCGTGTCTTGACTATGCGAGCTTATACTGCGCTTTGAAGAGCATTCAGCATTACTTGTCCTTTCTTCGGTTGCTGGTCTTTACATTTGTGTTTCCAAAGCAAATAATCGTACGCCTTTTGGAAGTCATCTTTTCTGACTGGAAAGATTGATGGTATGCCTTCGGATGGAACGTTCCCTTCGCATTATCTAATATTATCGTGTACACCCTTCCACTTTTATCGCCTGTATTTACTTTTATGTTTGTGACCAAGCTCTTGAAAATAAACGATAACAGGTAATGGTACCCTATTAAAGTGTGAAAAGAGTACCATCCATTTGACTTACGAAGCCCTACCACGACTACAAGTTGGGCACTTCATAATCCAGATAATTAAACCGAAAAATCTTTAGCACCAGCTCGATCGAATTGCTGGCCGCAGCATTGAACGAATAACTAAATTGCTGTAAGCTAAATTGAATATACTCCTCTCTTTGCATGTGTACTACAAAAAAAAGAATTTATAAAACAAGCGCCGGATTTCGCAAAACCGTGGATCCCCAAGCACATCGTCGGGCCCTCTGATGGATATGTTTATCTGTGCTGCACAGTTGCTTTCTCCTCAGCGGATCGACTTCTTCATTTGCTGTGTACAGAGCAATCAATAGCTTTTGATTTGACGCAAGAGCAGGTGAGAAAGCCGTAATGCCCAATCAACTGGAAATCTAAATCTACAAAGGTCAATTGGAAATTCCCATATACAGTTCATCGATCTTGGCAAAAATCGCCCTGCTGTGTAGGACTTATCATTGATTTGCTGCATGTAATATACAAATGTCTGCATTGGCCAGCCAAAATTCTGATCGACCTCGCTCTCCAAATCCCCGCAAACGTAACGCAGCATCTTAAGCTTTTAGCGGTCAAACGGTACCCAAAATACACTGGTACTAAATTGCGTTACGCACATTACGAATATATCCTCGGTTTTGCTTACGCTGTATCAGGACCTTCAAGAATGGGGTGACTCTCATTTTCGGGGGTTGCTTTTTACTTTAGGAGCTTGTAGGTCTGTACTGAATGCCGCCCGAAAATCCCCCATAAAACCTTTATAGCCTAGCTGGAAAATAGATAAATGTATGACAAACAAATTTGCTTGCCCCACCCGGCAATTTTGGGAGAAATTATGGCAACATTTTCCTCAAAATCGGACTGCTGCGGCAACCCTACTTTAAATATTCTGTCATATAGTAAAGAGCCTGAGCTGAAACCAATTTTCATAGACCGGACCCTTATATCTAGATCAACAGGTTTCTGTAATATTGTAAAATATTCAAACAGAAATGCATTCATGCCAGGCCAACCGCTGCGTCATGGCTTCGTAATGCAGAATAGATGAGCAAACAGATGACGCTTTCCGTTGAAGTTGATGGACATTTTTGTCTGTCCCTTTGTTTTTTTCAGCACGTAATATTTTATATTGTTATTCTTAACCTAATAACCATACTTGTAGCCAAAAACTCGGCATGTGATGTTTTTAATGGCAACGAGTTAGCCTCCGCACCTTGACAAAATATGTTTCTTCTTATTGGTATTTCATTTGGATTTATCCTGACAGTGAGTTAGGCATCAGTTCAACAGAAGCATAGAAAGACCTAATGGAAGCAGAAACATCAATAAATATAGGAGGCTAAGACGCCAGTAAATTACCACACGCTATATTATTTAGCCAGTAAAGCAAGACCCAGTACGCCATCTACTAGTGGGCTCACCGCAAATAATCTTTAGAATTTAGTACCTATTGGAAACCAGAGCCAATAAATCCGGATAGATACTTTATCAACCATAGGGTATGCTATCGTTTTGAGTACTTATGCCACTAATTTAGCCCAAGGCCACAGTTGGTCTGTTCCTAGTTTCTGTTCCTCATTTGCTGGAGCGCTGACTTGCCGTTCTGCCTTTTGGCTCCATAAAGCTGTCGGAACGAATGGGCTTCTACCAACGTCCCCTAAATAAAGTAGAAGATTTTTGTGTTTCACCTTAGGTGGACTAGATTTTTCCGGAAATAGCATCACGTTTTAGGCAACTGAAGTCAATTAATCAAAATACATGCACTCATTTGAAATGTGGCTGTTGCAACCATAAGAGCACAAGACTCGTACCCGTGATAATAAGGCTACTGGCCTCGGCAACAATAAATCCTAACCTCAACACACCAGACGTACTCCATGCACGAACAGAATTTAGGAAACGTAAGGAGTGTGCTCACTGCATCTCTACATTACACAAAAATGTTCGAACATCACCAGGCATACCGATGGCCATTAATTACACTTTCACTGAGTCAAACCGGCTTAATACTTCACATAAAAGACGGTTCTTTTACGAATACTTACCAAAAAAAGGATGATCCGGAGGCAAGCAACTATAATGTTCGCTCGTTATTTTCAAATATTTAGTCGTGCTAGTGTTTGCAAAATATTGCTTTGTAGTTTTTTTACAGAAAGCTGCCAATAAAGTCCTGTTGTTAAATTTTGTCAGCACCATCATCAAGGAATGAGCACTTCTTGGTAACAAAGAAAATGTAAGCAGGTATTGGCTGCTTGAATGATGCTGTCTCATTAATCGACGGTTATCAGTTCGCACAATCCATCCTAGATGCATCTTCCGGAGTGATCCGCTACTTTAGTACCTTTGCACTTTCGAAGGTCAAGCCCAACCACATTATTTGCATTCTACCTTATACCAAAATGAAAATCTGGAGAGGACAACTTGAACTCACTGACCTGTTCAGTTAACTGTTAAGCTGCAAAAACAAGTATTGTATTACGAAGGGATTTAACGCACTGAATAAAAGGGGCAAAACGGGAACCAGTCTGACATCCTTTAACAATCACAATCACAAGCGAAATTGCCACTATATCCGTTACTTGTCAACATAAGTAAATCCAGATTACTTACCATATATGTTAGATTCTTTCCCGAAATCAGAAGGCTTTGGTTCCGAATTTCCACTGTGTGGCAGAGAAGCACAACTGTTAAAAATTCTAATAGGGTTTTTGGAAGTCCGTCGTTTAGCTCTACTACATTAGAGAAAACCACATTTCCAAATACTGTTTGTTGTGCATACTCTTCATCCGACTGTACTGTCCGTTTTCTTTCCTGATAAATTGTTCCGCCCGTAATCCAAAATACACTGTTATCCAAGAAAATACTACATGCTTTTAGATTCAGCTCATTTAGCGTTAAAGTGCCAGTTTTGTCGCTGAAGAGAAATTCGACTTGGCCCAGTTCGTCAGTTATGTCGACCGTGTTTGCTGAACTTCCAAGACCTTTCTGTGTATCAAACAAATCTGGATCATGTGTTATTAGGTATGAGTTCACAATCAATTGTAAGTCAACTGTAACTTGAAGAATCACTCCAAGTAAATAAATGGCTATGAAAGAAAACGATACAGCGGTTTTCACGTACTCATATCTTGTAGGAGGCTTCAGTACTGAAAACCACAGGGAACTTGTCTGATTTGTGTCCCATAACGTGGCCAGAATTGTCAACAAAACGCAAATAAACAAATATGCTGCGAAGCACAATGCCAGTAAATAACTCAACCTCCCCTCCCGTGAACCATATTTCCGAGCATTCTTCTTTGAATTCATGGATAACTTTGTATCCTTTCCGGTATAGAGCACTAGCCCAATAACACAACTAGTATTTTGTATTCTTGAGCCACGAAACGCAATGTTTTCCAGGAGTATTGGAATAGAATTTCCTCCCTCAGTCGAATCCGCCACGATCAGGTTTCCTTCAAAACGATTGAAGTCGGCATTTGGGGCCTCATAAGAAACGCTTACGATTACTGGCTTGAACTGAGTTGCATCGCTTATTTCCACATCCTCAGGAAACACTGACAAGATCTTCCTGTATACCTCATGAGTTCTTGATAAGGCAAAGTGCGTTTTCACTGAGGTTTCACCATCGATATTGTTTGTTGTCAGGCGAACCTCTCGGTTAGATTCACTTGAAGCAAGCAAAACCATATCACAAGGAATCTCTTGATTGGCGACACAACGAAGTACGTGGCCGACACGCAAACACGAAGATATACTCCTAGTCCACACAAGTTTGCTGAACTCTAAATCAAAATCCAAAACACTGAAGCGTTGGTTATTAAGGCGCCTGTCTTGAATGTGTCGAAAAATATCATACACAGCTTCTTTTATGAGGGAGATAAACAGAGAAATAATAAAAAGGGCGACGAATGCAACTGCATTTGTAGCCTTTGGTTCGAATATAAACAAGAAGGAGAAACAGAGGAATATAAAGTTCCCCACAAGGTGAAGCTGCTCGAATAAATTCAAAGGGATAAAGTTCCACCATGTATACCTTGAAGTAACGATTCTGTTATCTCCAAATGTATTCAACGTTTCTAACACAACGGGTTCAACTGCTCTCAAACCGTTTGCATATATGTGTCTTGTAGATTGAGTTGGCTTCCCACGTCGAGGCAAACAATAACGCATCGGTCACTGAAACCGCGGCAGGACAGGCGCCTCTGTATACGCGAGTATATGTGCACCGTTTGAAGCTGTTCAAGGTGAATTCCAAGGTTAACCGCTATATCGGACTTCACTTAGTACGCCAGATGAAGAATTTCACGGACTCACGGATTGATACACAGGGTTGAGGCTTTCGCCCGAGCTTCCCGGTTCGCGGTTGTTCTTATCGTTCAGCGGCTTCCGTTCACCTAAAGGGCACAAGCGAAAAAGAGTGTAGCACTGCTCTTTGAGTTCCCAGTGCGGGGCAGCCAGCGCGAGGACTCGCATAAAAAGTGTCTAATAGTGCTTTGAGCTGAACACTAGATGCAGCATGAACAACCTTCGGAGGAAGGTTATTCTACGCATAAACTAAACGAAATGAGAAAAATGTCGCCTAATAAAAGTGTGCAATCTGAGCTTGAAAATTTTACCATATCCACGCCGTGTGTTGGTTGGGTCAACGGCGAAAAGCCTGTAGGCCAAACCTTGTTCAGACAGGGCGTAAGTAAGTATTAGGTGTTCTCGGAGGCGACGATACTCCAGGGTAAATAGGTCGAGTACCGCGAGACGCGTTTCTTAGTCCACGGATTCAAGGTCGGCAACCGTATTCGTGGCAGCTCGCTGGACACAGTCATTGAGGGTCACGCCTTTATTGCGTCCTGAGTAGACAACTTGGTTGGCATTTCAAAAAGCGGTCTGACGTAGAGCCCATAGAGTATCTGGAAGTCGATGCGGGCAATCCGGGGGGAGGTGTGTCGAATCATCCAAAGAACGGCGAATGCCTTTCGAGCCGATTCTTCATGGTGCAGTGAGAAGGACATGTTTGAACAGAGCCAGATACCTAAATCCTTTTTGGTGTCGACCTTCGTAACGTCTTCTGGTCCATTCTTACCATGCACGACAAAGGCGCTTGCTTGGTCCCCTCCGAATGACATGGACGCACTTTTAGCCATTAAGAAGAAGATTCCAGTCCAACGATCACTGCTTTGCCGCGTCTACATCCATTTCGAGGGCATTGGCCTTTGAACCCCAGGGTTTCAAGTCGTAAATCATTAACAGAATTGGTCCCAAAACAGAGCCTTGAGGAACTCCTATGGGGACCAGCACCGAAGAAGAGCAGGTGGATCATACTTTCACTGGGAGTATTCTGTCTGATATGAGTGCCTTAATCCAGCATAGAATTTCCTACTGAATCCCATTAGACTTGAGTTTGTGAGGTAGCAGGACCTGTGTGACTCGATCAAATGCCTTTGAGATGTGGAAAAATATGGCATCCAGTATGAGTCCTTCGTCCCGAACTTGGGTTAAGCTGTCCATAAATACCGGCATGTTCATCACGCAAGAACAATTTGGGAGGAATTCGTGTTGCGCCGGGTATACCACGATGTTGTTAGTGAGGGGACTTAAGGTAGCCCGCTTCAGAATGCGCTCCATTACCTTGCATGGTACACCAGTGAGCCTAATAGGACTGTAGGAGCCTAACAACAGGCGGCCTCCAGCTTTGTAGATTGGCATGACAATCGCCTCCTTTGAGCAGAGGGAAATACGTAAATACGTGGTTTCGTTTTTTCCTCGTGCGAATTTGTGAAAGAAGTCTTTCACTGTTCAATCTGCTACGGAGTTCACACGTGTCATTTGTTGAATTTTTTCACTCTAACACACCATTTACGTGATAACATGTCATTTCGCACTCAGTTCCTTTTGCACTCATTCTCAATGTTGACCCAAATTAATACAAGCTGCTCTCCGCAGCCATCGATGGACCACAACAGATGTGGACGAAATGGGTGTCCGTCGAAGGTAAGACGGAACCAAAACTGCACCGCAAAATCGAATAGGCCAGTGTGACTGTTCCGCTTTAATCGGGACACTCGAAGCGAAACTGGAG
>SJOL01007979.1:430414-484924 GCA_004794785.1 Opisthorchis felineus | reverse complement strand
TGGGTCGCTGAGGTTTGCAAACCGTCACACCACGGTAAGGTCCAGTCTCTTCGTGACGGAGGAAATACGCGACAATGGGCGGGCTTATGTCTTGCTATATGTTGTTGCTGCTGTTATCGTTCTTTCGATACCGGCGACGGAATGGATGTACTTGGGATGTTACTAGGGGCGATTGCTTCTAATTAGCTGTTGTAACTTCGTGAATGACTCTTCTCTTAGGGATTGATTTGAATGCTACTTGGCAGTACATCATTGTAGACACAATGTTCCAGGACGTTCTCTGGAATCCATCCCAAAAAGAGGGCTGTCCTCAGGAAATCGAAAAAATCCGTTCAATTTTTGGGAGCATTAATATTTCACCCACTCTTCTGACTCATTCTGTGTACGTTCCGTGACATTACCTTCAACAACACGTTCAGTACGACTGTGACCGCCACTGCCACTATCAAGCAACACTTTCGAATTGGTGTTCTCAGACACCAGAGGATTAGTAGGCTAGTTGCTTGCTTTTTTGGTGCAATTATCATGCAATGCCGTTTTGGATTCTCTGTTGCAGTCGTTTAGCCGTATCACAATTGGTTGAGAACATGTATTAGAGGAGAGGTTGTCGCTCGGGTGATCCGTGGACGTTTTGTGTACATACTGTCAGTGAGTCGCAGTGACCGACCTACAAAGCAAATAGTATCACGACGTTGGAAGAACTGTCATCCTACATGAGTCAATCGATAAGTTAGCTTTAGTTTGCATTAGCTCCTTAGAGTGTACGACAGTACCTACAGGGTAAATCTATTAGCATGCTTCGGACGCACTAGATCCGGTCTCTAGTGACATCAACTTCTCACGAAACGTCTCCTGTCAAACATCTACCCGCTCAATTTTCACAGCTTCAGTGTGAGTTTCAGTTCTGCAGTGATTCGACACTTCGCTTCCCAGAGTTTTATCCGTGTCAGGCAGGGATGGAGACTTTCTGGGCGCTAGTGCAACTTTAGATGTAGACCTTCCTGCTTTACTTTAGGTGAAGTAATCTTAGACCGGACTTTCCAGTCTGAAAGTGAATTTCACACCATAGCCAATTACAAATTCCCGTAGATATTGCACGAACTCTGGATCTACTCGCCGAGAATATGATTTAACCACTACCTTGTGGGAACTTTGAGGACAGTCTGCTACGGAAAGCCAGAGATTGTCCATTCGCTTGCTTGTATAATCTCCACCTCAACCGCTCATTGCATTCAACTGACGCGGGTAGCTTTACCAACTCTCAACTCTCTGTTATTCTCTCCGTCCCCTTCTCGCCCGGTCGTTCTCAGGGTCCCCAAAAGGACCGCAGTCAGCTGATCATACTGGATCGTGGTTTCGACCCAATTTCCCCCGTGTTACATGAATTGACCTTCCAGGCAATGGCGTATGATCTTCTGGCTATTGAGAATGATGTCTATCGGTAAGTATGGCGCACTGTATTATCCTATCTGTTTCATTTTGTAGGGATTGAAATTGCGCCGGACGTTGTACAGCCGGCGCGGCTAATACAGTTGCTCGGCTTCACTGGGTCGCTCAGTGGGTAATATTGTATGCTTGTCTTGTTGAGATGTGGTTCAAGCATTTAGTCGGGTTGTCAATCTTAACTTACCACTTTATTGATTTTAAACTGACGTCTCCTGTGCTTTCCGGTCCCCTGGGATTGTTCGCAGGTTGTTGCAATACTATTCACCAGTTGGAGTGTGACTGATCGGGAAATGGTTCCTTCCCTCACTGGTCACGCTCGTCTTTTTTTGGCAGCATTGGCCATTTTAACGGACACTGGTCAACAGGGACGGGCATGAATCCGATATTTGGAACAAGTGGAGAGTGAAGGAATTTACCCGATCCATTTCGATAGTATCAGTTCACTGAAAACCTATGTTCCTTTTGCTGTGAGACTGGACTCAGACCGAAATCAGCAATGTGAGGCTAGTTGTTCGTCTGCCAATAGTTGGCCTTTCGGAGATCCATCAAAACATTTTCCATAAGCTCGACATAGCTCAGTGGTTAAGGCGCGAGCTTACTGACCTAAAGGTCCGTGGTTCGAACCCAACCTCAGCATCTCAACCGCTCCCGTCTAGGCTTGGGCAACCTGATAGAATCACAACCCTTGTGTTTACTTTGGGTGCAACGGTAGCCAAGCATTGAAAGGGTGTCACAGCCGAACGCTTATTGTTACCATAACGTATCTCATGGTCTGTATACTTAGCGGCTGGCGCATCTAGGATCCAGTTGAGGAAACAGCGTCATCCCTATGAAGTTCGTTGGAGGAGCGTCCCTCAGCATAGCAATATTGTATATGCATACAATAATACCTATACATATGTCACTCGGGTAAGCGGTGTGCCAAATTCCCAACTAAAGCCCTTTTGTTTGGGTTCTGGAATCCCCAGTTCAGGCAAGCCACTTTTATTATCCTGTCGTCGGACCGTACCCATTTATCAGCTGCTGAAACGTCTCTCTTCTTCACAATAAACCACTGATGATGACAAGGATGGTGTTCATGGTAACTTGGATACCATCGAGAAAGTCCATCCTTCGAACTCTCCCCTGCTCTTGTGTAGGAATGGGTGACTTGAAAATATTGCGGTCCGCACTTTGTCCTCAGGCTGCGTGATAGCTGAATTATTCGGTATGATATCCGTTTGTTGCTCTTCACTAGCTACGTAAACACCTCAGGACCGGAGGAACGAATCAAGGAAATAATTTTGGACGAATCCGACGAACTTTGGTGCGAGCTTCGCCACCAGCATATCGCAGTGGTTTCACAACAGGTCGGTGATACTTTGTTTCTTCGACAATTTTCTGCTAACCCTTGTTAACTGTCAGTCATAGGGCAACATTACTTGATTCCCCTACATCCATGTGATAAACTTTGATAAAATCGGAGCTGTGAACACACCATTTCGTTTGATGGAATTGTGCAAATTGCCATTAATATCGGTCCAAATTGGTTCCTGCCCATCCATTGACTGACAGCATACTTTCGAATTAATTATTACTTTCATGTTCTTCAGTATAGGCTGACTTACTGTCGTCAATTCATTCATGGTATCGCTTTTGTAGACCCAACTATGTACTATATACTTTCCGCAAATTTTTTATCCGAAGACAGTAGTGTGCGGCTTAACTCAAATTGTACGCAATTCGCGGAACACACTCGTTTGCAAAGTAACGGGAGATTCAGCTGTATATCTTTTTCTATAGTTTTATCATCTAGGCAAGATGGCTGGACGATCCCTAACCTCAGGAAAAGGGAGAGTGTTCGTTTGGTCCCTTGGTGTAGGAATCAATGGTGATGCTTCCGTTCCTTGCAGCCAAATGAATTTTCCTCCCCCCCCCCCATAAACGAAACGAGTCAGTTTTTCCTTCATGGCTTTGGATTATTTTCTCATGTCTTATCAATGACAGTAGACGGTCCCGGTGGAAGCTTTTCTCCACTGAACGTTTCTTTCGCTTTTTCATGATTCCGCAGCTGCTATATTTGCACTGGCCAACCGAGGGGGCTTCCTAAGCTCCATAGATCTAGATTGCGCGTAAAAACTTGATATGCACATTTGATGCTTAAATCCCGACAGACGCCTCTTTAACTCGTTGCAGGTGTTTTAAGGTGAAACGCGACCTTCAGTAACCCGTTTGTCTTGTGTCAGTTTTTGCGTTTAACTTATAGTCACTGGTTGCGGGATTTGAAACATTTGTCCTCATCACACATTTGAACAGTCCTCCTCGTGCCAGGACAGGAGTAGTACTGTTCACGTGACAGCGAATACAGACAATGCGAATACAGACAATTTTCAACAAATCTACGTGATCCGTCTAGATCAGTCACAGCACATCTATTTGTGGTTCGTCTCTACAGTTGTTACATTTCTGTCTCCCGAAATAATTTGGTTTCTATACTTCACTCAACTTCAGTTTCTTGGGTTAGATAAAGTGCTCAAATCATGCGTGCGATATCGCCGATAGCGCTAGACACGTGACCTCAGCAAGTTATTAGCTGATTCCGTGTTCGCGTCGGGTGGTGATGGATCGAATTAATGAGGCGGCCGTACTAGCCTTCCACACCCTCTCAGCGTGCAAAATGATGTTTTGTGGGTGATGTGCGTGTAGAATCGGGAAATCACTAATCCATTTATTTTAATTAAGGACGTCCCAAGTTGAATGCATCTGTCATTCGCGCATTGTGCACGCGCAATGCATACACGAGTTACTTATCGTGCAAAATCTACGCCTGTAAGTCTTGACTCACGTGTAGGTGATACTCCACTTTATTGTGACTGACTTCCACAAGAAGACGAAGCTGAATGTCCCGGATGGCTTAACAATTGGCAACGAGGTTGGCACAAATGGTAACCCCATCTTGGCCCCAGCAATGGATACCTTAGATACGAATGGCTTGATCAAACCGATGCAACTGGTGCTTTTGAGTATATCTTGTTGACTTGCTTCAACTGTGTATTTTGGTTCCTGGAGGTCTAAGTATCCCCTTCTAAGCTACGTGTAGGACGTACAGAAAGATATGATGTTAGATGATGACGAATCACCGACCTCCAGCTTGTGGACGAGTCTCTACCAGTTGAATTCCGGAAGACATTACTTCTGTCTGTGCCTCCCATTTCACGATTGACCAGATCCCCTTCTACCTTGATTTGATGACTCGTATTTTTGCAGATATCTTGCGCTGTGCGCTTAAAACCGCTCATTTTTTGTTCGGTAGCATTCTTGTTCACATCTTAACACATGCTCTCGTTGGTGGACAGAACCCCTTAAGGTCATTATGCAACAAAGGATAAGTTCACCCACAAGGCAAACATGAGTTCCTGGACAAATGCAATTTGGTGCCTTCGGCTGTGTCACGTTCGTAGTGAGAAAAACTTTCTTTAATTGTTCTACTTCCATCTCATTTCAGGTTACCAGCAAGTTGAAAAAGTTCGCTGAAGACAAACGCATGGTTAGTGCGGGTGAGAAGACCTCAATGCGTGATTTGAGCCAGATGCTGAAGAAAATGCCGCAATATCAAAAAGAATTGTCCATGTATTCCACACACTTCCACCTGGCTGAGGATTGTATGCAAACCTATCAGGATCATGCGAATAAGTTGTGCAAGGTCGAACAGGTTAGTAACGTAATTATTCCTTGCTTTGGTTCTTCGAGTAAAATTCTTCGGGAAATAGCAGAAGATTGTGTTCCTCGATGTCCTCCACGATGGTGGGAAATGTGTGTGTGTGTTTGCATTTTCACATAGCGAGATAGCTCAGTGGATAGAGCGCGAATTTACTGACCGCAAGGTCCGTGGTTCGAACCAGACCTCTGCCTCTCGACTTCCCCTGTCTAGGCTTGGGCAACCTGACAGTATCCCAGCCCTCATGCTTCCTTCATGTGGCATGGCAGCTAGTCCCCGAAAGGGTGTTACAGCTGAACGATTATGATTATTTTATTATTTTATGCATTTTCACATATGACATTTTATTCATCTTCGTTATCCTATCATTTCGTGAAGCTGAGTATCCGCATTTCATCACGCGCTGACTTGTACCACCTGAAAGCCTATTGGTCAGTTGGATTTTCAGCCCATGTTATTTGCTCTCCTAGATTACATTCATTGCCCATCTTCCCTCTTTGTAGGACTTAGCTATGGGGACCGATGCAGAAGGCGAACGAATCAAGGACCATATGAGAACGATGGTTCCGATTCTGATCGATGAATCGGTATCTGCCTACGACAAACTGAGGATCATTTACCTCTACGTCGTCCAGCGTTGTGGAACAAGCGAGGAAAACTTGATCAAGTTGATACAACACGCTCAAATCCCAACGCCCCAGGCCAATATCATACGAAATCTAGCCAATCTGGGTGTACCAGTTATCCAAGATGCAGCCGGGGGTGTAAGTATTACCAGCGATTTGTTTTGGGTTCCGTTTGGCTTCCCGAGTTTGTATCACCACGCGTGTTACTAAACAGAATTAAGTTGACTACATGAGTGCCATTCACAACAGTGAACACTACTGTGAATCCTGCACAGAAATGAAACGATTGGCATAGGCAGGGAACGTCATGTGTGGAAGGTACCACACTCACTAAGCAGATCTTCAAGAAGCGACACCGGTATTCTCTTCACTCCTTTATCATTTTCGGGCACAACGCCTGACTTCCATTTCCTCTACTGCTCATCGGTCACCCTCAACATTATCCTCAGATGAATATGCATTCGCTATACGATCGTCTGTGAGACGAAACTTCTCTGTCGATGTGGTGAACTGGAGTCTGAGGCGATAATGGGAGCCAGGAATTTCAGACGAATCTAATAAAGTTTTTGTTATTTAGCTAAACGTCTAATAATGATGGAGACGGTCTCTATCAGAAAGAATGTTGTACGTTTCTGTGTCTACTTTGTCTCAGGGTATCGGAGACCTTGAGGTAGCTCAGTGGTTTAGGCATCAATCTGTTAACCGGAGGGTCCGTGGTTCGAACCCAACCTCGGCATCTCGGCTGCTCTTGTCTGGGCTTTGGCAACCAGGCAGTACCTCAGCCGTCGTGCTTCCTTCGGGTTGCGAGGCAGCTACACACCGAAAGGGTGTTGCAGCTGAATTGCTATTTTGTTTATTTTTCAGGGTATTGGACGACGAAAGGTCCCACAGCCCTACTTACCATCCAACCGGCGTCAGAAGGAGGACGGTCCACGCTATCAAATGTCTCGCTGGACACCATACATTAAAGACCTGATGGAGGTGAGTGTTGACAGGCTACCGAATGACTTCCTTGTGAATTTGGTCAGTGTCGACATTTTCTCCTCTTCGTTTCAAAATACCCTACCCATTTTCTCGAAGTAGTTAATTTTTTTCAGTGTAGCGATCTGTTGACCGATTGGTACGGTTTCTAACCACCTTGCTTCCTCATAACCAGGTAAAACTGTCCTTCATTTTTTCGTTGTTGTTGCTACTGTATTTCGGCAATTTTTCCTGTAGTTTTGACGCGCAGCCTGATTCTCTCCGTTTTTATAAAAGAAACTGATTACCCACGTAAAGAAATCTTTCAGTTCCATTCGGCTCAATACCGTTCCAGTGATCACACTTTTGAACCATGGAGAGTTATTTTCAATTGTACGTAAAGCAGTCACTTAGAAACTGATTCCTTCATGCGGAAGTGTTTCGTGTTGCCGTTAAAACGGTTAAAATTCAACTGATGCTTTAAGCAAACCATGAACGACGACTCACCAACATGTTGGCCGTCGTGCTTAGAAAGTGTGGACTGAACACATGCCGCAACTGAGCAATCCCCGTTTTCGTTCTTGGTTGCCTACTGGCCCTTTCTTATTAATGTTAATCGAACTATGAATTTCAATGTCACTTCAGTTCCGATTGGTGTGTTTCATCCCGTTCATACTTGGAAACTTCACCCTTTGAGTTCCGTTTTGAATCGCATCTACTGACGTTAGTCGTATTGCTTCTCTTCACCTCCTATATTACTCTTCTAGGACGCTTGTGAGGACAAACTTGACCCGAAACTATTCCCCTGCTTCGGTGGTGGTCCCGTGCGGGGTCCTGGTCCTCGTGGTGGCGCTGCCTCAATGTCAGCACGATACGGTCAATGGCATCGGGATAAGAGTCAGCAACCGCGTTCTGGACCTAGGCTAATATTCTTTGTTGTTGGTGGCGTCTCGTATTCCGAAATGCGTTGTGCCTACGAGGTGATGAACACTGCGTCGGGGAAACAGTGGGATGTGATTATCGGTGGTACACATATCCTGGTACCTGAGGTTTACTTGAGTGACTTGGAAAAATTATCCTATCCACCGGGACAGGCCCCTCCTCCAGGTACGAACGTTGTTGTCGGGGCCGGCGGAGAGCCAGTGTGATACTTCTCTACCTACTAATATTTATGGGTACCCTTTCGTTCGATTCACTCTCCATGGTTATGATTTGATCCCACACCTTGTCGGTTAATTTTGTTTATTTGTGTGGAGGTCACTCAGCTGCCCACCTAGTCTGCCAGATCATCCTACTCAATCGCATTTGATGTTGTGTCTTTACTCTACCTCTGCTACAATCTAACTTTGCGCCCCCTAAATTCACACACACACACACACGCATTCACCCATGACACTGTTAACATTCGCAACGAACCGCATACGAATGTCTCCAATTTCATTTTCCTGTTGCTTATTGACTAATGACTTAGGTCTTTTCTTCCGAACTAAGTTCCACTGGATACCTCTGCATTTCTCTCCTCGAGGACAACGCCCTCTCCTGATTATCCCACACCCTCAAATCATGAAGTGTATACCTTATAAAGCATTCCGTTTACTTTTTTGGATTTCTCCTCTTGTCGTTTTTTTTCTTTTTTCTTTACAATATTTCGAGTTCATTTGTTATTTATACACACAAATTACGACTATTGAAGACTGTTTTCTTGCTTCGCCAACACGTGTTCATTAGGTATTCACAATTGGCTTTCGATTTGTTGATGCTCTCTACAGACGGCTCTCTACAGATGCTCTACAGACGGCTTTTCTGGTAGCAAATGCCCCTACTAGCCCACGACAGGTTACTGATGCACTGGAGCTTCGTTTATCGGTACACGTCGATGCCACCGACTACAATACTCTAGTGTATTTCAGTTCCTGAATTGAATATAGTAATCACAGGCGGAGGGACAGTGGTCGCAGACCATATTGTGGTTGATGCGGTATATTACCATCGACTATTCAGGAGAGATTCTCTCTTGGGGGTAGTTGTGTCCGAAAGTTGGAGCCGCAGTAATGTATAATTTCGGTTCAGTTTATCAGCTATAAACCATGTTGGTTCCAGCTGTTCAAGCTTCGGTCCTGGACAAGTGAAGAGCGAAGGAGATATCGCCTAGCATTGGAAGTGGTATGACCAGTTTGTTCGTACTGAATCAATCTAGTTATATGAAGGGACGGGGAACTGGGAAGCAACACATTGCAGACGATAATTCTGTTGCGGTAACGCCACTGAATATGTGACTGAGCCGTATCTGCCAGTTTCACTAACCATTGATGGATCGAGTATCTTAGTACCCATCCAGGAAAATGGCAGTTGTCAACCTGATTGGAGTTATTGATCAGTGACTTCATACTCTAAAACCAGGTCATAGACTATCTGCTTCTCGGTTGCTTCCACTCAGCAGAGGGCTGGGCGAAAACAGGTCTGCTCGGCAGATGGTCCTCTGATGTGCTGAGTACATAGCCTACCTAGCATAACCCATGAACCGTGAGTAGTTCGCCGATGCGGAAGAGTTCCTTTTTCATAGAGCTATCTGGTGTACCTCAATATTGCCGACCCAGTATCCCAAGCAGACTCAACCAATGCTTTAGAAACAACGGTGATCAAGAGATGGGAGTTTTTGTACATCCTCTGCGCGTAGAGATCACGTTTTAGATACATAAGACATGAATCACATTGTCGCAGTGTACACTCAATGTCTTTGGACTAACGCTCTTGTAGCATTTTGACCCCCGAAATTTCAGGGGCAGCTCATCGTTAACAAAGTTGGTGATGAATGATGCGAAACGGTGACCTTGTCTTTCACCAATGGCCTTGGTGAGATCGGGTGACACCTTGCCCTATACCTGTCCGCTCCCACTAGAGTTCACGTACAACGTCGTTATAGGGGCACATTTGATCACCATTCACCGCCATAGTTTCTGATGATCTACGGAGTCTACCGAGGTAATACATCTACGGAGGTGTGTGAAGTTCCTCACAACCTCCAATGATTCTCCTTGAATTATAAGGGATATGTTCAGAGACTACACGTTCTGAAGCATGTCTTTGCACTTTGAAGGCGCATGCCGAAAGATGTCGTGATGGTGGTCAGTTTATTCAACAGAGCTTGTGCTTGGCCTTTGTTTACGAAGATAAAAGCGACGTCGTCTGCGTCCTCCAAATCGACAAGGTTCTCACCAGCAACGATTTGAACAGCTAGAGCTGGATAGGGCGGTATGGCTATTGTATTGAGCGATCGAATAGAAGCGCCTCTACTTTGATACCCCTTGATAGTAGCCTCTGCGCGGCTCTTTTAGCAAGGTCGGTAAAAGAATATCGAGAAAGTGAGGTCCATCACACACTGTTTATTGTATCTACAGTTTTTGTACTCGCAATATCAAGAACCCTGCGCATGATGTTACTAGTTCGATTACTTACTTAATAGAACAGTATGATTTGTTCTCAAACTGTCCGAGTGAGGTAGGTAGGCGAGACGCCAGTATCTCATTTGAAAACGCTAGTTTATGCCAATAGTCTAACACTAGGGACTTAGCATTCTAATGGTTGGTGAGGCCAAAGTTTGTTCGATTATGGAATTACTTTATACTTCATAGTTCAAATACTTTCTAAACTCCATCCATTCTTATAGTGCACGGAATAAATCCTTGTGATTCTCGATCTCCTCATGGCTGCTAGGATCGTAGCCACCTGCGGTCTAGAGTTTGATCACGCATTCAAATCAACGAAAGTGACTCTTGGTTATCATTATTCCAGTTGAGGAGATGGTCGCCAACTGTTAGTTCAGTACACGGTATTCATTATCCGCGAATGCAGTGCTCCACTCGCCATTCACCAAAGGTTCTTTTCGTCGCTGATGTCTTAAAAGTTAGCTCCCCAGAATGACGAGCACTTCTCTAATACGACTGATTTTTTCTCAGCTTTAGGAATAGGCACATTTTTAGCCCCATTTTTAATGGCCGGTCTTCTCAAGCAACGAAACCTGCACCCGCCCTAAAACTGGGATGTTCAATGTGGCTGCATGCGCCAGGTGTAATTTGCCTATCTGGCACTGCTGGATTCCGGGCAAAGAACCAAGTCCGGCCTACCATATAGGGACGAGTATAGACTTTCGGATTGTCGAATTGACGTTTAGAGAAGAAAGTCTTATGAACTAAGCGTCAGAATCTTCATGCCATTCAAGTCAGAGGACATAGTGACTCCAAGTTATTTCACAATCATTGCCGTCCTTGGTAGTAGTCGGGGTCACAATAGGTGAAGTGGCCTCAAGATGACTACCTAGCCACAGTGTGAACACAGTCTCGGTACACTTGGATGTTCTTTTCAACGCATGCGGCTTCGGTGTCCTGCTAAAATCCCAGAATCATTTTGTTTCGACTACTAAAGCCTCCAGAATTGTGTGATTGGGAGAGGCTACTGAATCCTTGGTAAATCTGGAGGTCTTGTACACAAATTGATATACGTCATAGGAAGGGACCAAGGAAAACTTTGAATTAACCGTTGTAGCACTTTCAACAAAATGAATACATAAAATTGGAACCAATTTTGGTGCATCACGAGGTTGACAAGCGTTGGATATAGGTGTTATTCTAGCAGTCCTTCATCCGTCGGCAATACGGCATTCTAAGACACGATTGAACAAGTGGCACAGCGGACAGAGACTTCTGAGACGCAGCATTTTGACACCATATCCTCGCTGACCTTGCTTGGGCGGGTTTTTGTCAGTTAAAAATAAACTGTTGTTGGGGACGGTGTCGTCGGTTGAGCCGTGTATCTATCCGAGCAGATTGTGTTGTGACCTTTGAGAAGCCTCACTGAGTTCTTTGGATCTGTTGACCTAAGCTTTTTTATCGCCTGCAAGGTATTCCTACCACTGAAGCGTAAGTGGATGTTCACGTAAACGGCTATCTCTTTAAATAGATCATAACTTGGTCGTTGTCTTATCCTCGATCTTTTTCGTTGTATTGCCTTGGTGTTTTAGTGCAGCTGAGGTGACAAGGCCTAAGCTCACCTGCCGGATTTCCCACAGACAACGCGAATCCGGAAGAACTTCAGGTAACTTGAAAGTGTATCGCATTGCACGGACGGGTTCCCATATTCAGAAATGACAAAGTCGGTGGTTTCAGCCACATGTTAGTGATGGAAGTGTGTAGTTCTAATGCTCCTACAGATTCGGCGTTCCTGAGCGTGGATTATTGGTCGACGGTCTATTTTGAAATAGCCTTCAGACAACTCGGATGATGAAGTGGTTGGACAAGTAAGGGTCCATCTGCGGACATCCAAGGTTACCTTGTTAGCAGAAAGCAGTCAAGACTAGTTTGCCCTCTTATTGTAGAGTTTAATTTGTTTGCCAATCCAGTTGTGTTTGTGAATGATAAATTCACGTGGTTTAAGTTACCACAAACCCAGGAGGTGCATGGAGTCTCTGTTTTAGACCAAACCCCTCTCAACTGGTTGCGGAAACAGTCAGGTGTAATGTACTACAACGTATCTTATCTTACTGGGCCTTTGGTTGATGAATCGAAAGTAGGAGTGAATTTCCGTTTTGGGTACCAGCGACGATTTACGTCTTTCAGGAGGCCACCACTGATTTCCTTTTCGGTGCACTTGGACCAATGGGAAGTAAACTGGGGGAAAGCAGTCCATTTGGAATCCTGGTGTTTAACCAGGACCCTTGAACTAGTACCGAAGGAACATTTCTGTAAGGTCTTGCTGTAAGTAGGTTGCGTAGATGGCGAGTTTTCTTCCAGGATAGATCAAGCGGTATATGCAAAAGGTGTTCTTCTCCATTGTCGTTTTTGCCATCAAGTGCAGTACTTCCGTTTTCTTTTTGGGAATTTTTTTGAAACTGGGCATCCGGATTTCTTTGAAGAGCAATAGTTCCATCGACTTCGCTTTCAAATGTAGCACTTTCGTTGACATAGTACCCGTTTGTTCAAAGAACATTAAGATGTTGTCAGCTAAAGCAATTTCATTGATGATGAACAACGTTAATGTGGCCGAAATTCGGTGGCCCGGCGAATGAAAGAAGCGTCCCCTTATAGCCTTGTGTGGAGCCCCTAATAGGAAATAGTCACACACAGGTCCGATCAAAGGCTGCGGTGAAATCAATGGTACCCAAGTATTGCCTAACTGCAAACTATGTAGGTTTTCTATTCTGAGATCCTAAAACACGTATTGCTCTGTTGGGGTTTTGGTGCTGCGCTTCCCCAAGAAGAGACAATCTTGGCAGCATGGAATCCACACTTGGTTGAGCAAACTGGAGAGAAAACACCACAGGCCATTAGCTTAAGTTTACTAGTAGACCGTCTTGCCGTCGTAAGATCTGCTGGAACGCCATTCCATCATCACACCGAACTTGGCTTAGCGAATGATTCAGCTAAGGTAGTTGCAGAATATCACTTGTTAAAGTGTGCAACATGGGTTACAGCTAATCGATCCAGGCCACGATAACTCAATACCAAGCAAGCCGTATAACAATTCAGCAACCTCATGAGTAGTGCATTACGAATATTGCTTGTTATTTAAGTGAAAATTGGTGGCGCTGTTTTCAGAGCTGAGCAGAGGTTGCAAACCTTTCCTCACCAACCTAATTGCTCATCTCGGCTCGCTGGACAAAGAACAACAACCGGTAGTTCTTGTGACGAACCACTTCATTTTGTTTTATTTTTTATTGCAGAAATTACTCCGTCGCATTGATCTAAATTACCGATGACTTGAGGCCGCTACACAGCCCCCCACATTACAGTTTACGATAGCTCACTTACAGGTATGCAAGTGTCGTCACTGATGGGTCTGATGGTTTCCCGGGTTTCTGTATCACTACTTTTATCGACTCCTATTAACATCAAAATTTGAGCACCATCAGTTCCTTAGCCACGGAGGATGATTGCAAACTGAGGTAATTGGCATTAGGTCGTTCACAACTCTAGGTGATTCTCCGTCTGTCCATCTGGTTAAGTTCGGTCGACTAGTCGGGTGCATGCGTTTACCATCAAATACAAACCGAGCAGTTCCAGGCAGCTTCTTACCATCACCACTACCACTTAACCTATGATATGACTAGCTCATTCTGTAGACCTGTCGTGAGAAGCTAGTCCGAACGGACAAGTTCACCATTCCCCTTACTCAAACCCAATTTGGACTTAATTTGTTTGCCCAGCAGCCCGATTTTTTTCAATACCGTAGATGCATATGTATACCAGTTAATATATCATGCCGATACGGCCTGTATTCTGATGCTTCAGGCTGACCGAGAGTAGAATACACGCCTGATTTATCTTTGGTCTGATTTTCCGAAACCCTCGGCCGAGCATTACTAGACATCCCACCTATAAAGCACTAAAATGGACGAGGGTCAGCTCAACACCCATTGGTCTCAACTACTTGACAGCCCGGTCTGTGGTGTGGGTCAGAACAGCTCTCCGATAGATGAGCGTGGAATTGGTCACTGAGCCTTAGACTGTTGTAGACAAAGGATGAATTTTTCAATCTGTTCACCAAGTGGTCTAACTTGTTCACTGAAGAGTGTATTGTAGTCGCAAGTGTATCATCACCGGTGAGCGGAACGGGGTGGGGCGGCGGTGGTTCATCAGTGACGCTTGTGTGTTAATACACATGTCGGCCATAGGAGATCTTCGATTATGTTAGGTTTTTTGTTTGGGTAGTTTCGCTGGTTAGTCCGTTAACTTAGGTCCTGATGGATTGATGTCAATGTGACCTTTAAGCTCAGCCTCTCCTGCTGTCGTCCATCGGTTGGTGCTCAAATGAGCTCTGGCGTGGACTTTTCTGGGTGCTTTGCTTTGACCTCTTTTCCGGTTACCCCTGGTTTGTTGCTCCGACAATCATTTGTACGTAGTTATGCGTAGATTGGGCTCAGTCCGATATACCGGTTGGTCGGATCCCCGACTTCGAATTGCGCACATTCGAAATGCGGGTTTCAGGCCATGCCAAAGGGGTCCGTCATACCGTGCATACACATACACACTGCCAGAAGGTAGATTTAGGGAGCTTACACACCACAATTGAACTGGTCGACTGAAGCATATCAGGGATCCTATTTTGTATACCCGAAAGACTTCAGTTCAGACGTGCACGTTGTTCTTCCTGACAAAGTTGTAATGGTCCTGCGACAAAGAGGCAAAGTAGAACGTCTGAACGGCTAGTGTTTCGAATCAGTGAAGGAACTTCATAATCACACCAGTGTTTGTTAGTCTAGATGCATCTGTTTGTCGAAAAATGTCGTGTGGATGGTCGAGTTGATTATCATTTCGTTCTGTTCCCAAGACTTTCTACCATATGGTCACGTGGTTACCGAGCGAGCATAGTCTTGGGCATGCGTCTGATTTATCTGTCTCAAATGATTCATCATTTCATGCTGCATGACAAACAGGGATGCAGTTCAGTGGGTCATTTTATCCTGATCGCTGATTGGTTTTGCCACAGCCAATCGTTCACCCTTGGCAGGCCACTTGCCACTGTCATCACTGGACAAGATGTCTAGCAGCTACAGCAAGTCATGACTGAGAAGTTATTGTGCCCATAGCTTTCGATCTGTTGTTTAGTTTTCTGAAAAGCCACTTGCCGCTCGTTTTCCTCGTTCCTACGGGGAATCGGTTTAACTTGTATAGGCTACCCATTTGTTCACCCAACAATGAGATATCCTGATAAAGGTAAATCAGCTAGACTTTAATTCAGATATTATGACTGAAAAAAATCAACTAAATAAGTGACCACTCAAATCCTTTTAAGAGTGGTCCTATCAGTGTTTCAGCCCTCACAAATGAACACCGGAAGTGATTTATTGACTGCTGTATACGGCCGATAACCTCTTCGTAAACTGAGTTCCATTATCCAACTCAAGTTGTTTACTCCTTCCAGCTATATACCAAGTAAAAATAAACTTAAGATAAGCTAATTATTACACATGGAAAAAGTAGTAATGATGAGTCGGATATCGATAAGGCTAAAATGAGTATCGAAAAAAGTTGAGCCGCACAAATATTGCTTCAATCTCGGGGATGTGTTGGTCACCAGACAGGAATTTCGCGATTTCCCCACTGAATAAGACCTGTCGGGCACTAGTTTGTTGTTCATAGAGTTGGCACTGTTTCTGTGTGGCAGAAACTCGGTTCTGAAAATCCTTTGAGCCATTCCTCGAGCTGAATCAAGCAAGGGAACAAATGACACGAAGCAATATGAAATGACTTATTGGTCGGTCAGCACTCGCGTTTTTCCATCGGAATTGTTGTTAGCAGTCTTTGAGTTGTCATGGGCAAGTGTAGTTCTCGAAATATGTTACAGTAACTCTCATATTATAGGTTTAATTTAGTCTCACCAGTATTTCTATAAACTGTTATGCCTCCAAGTAGAGTTGAACAGAAATTAAAGAACAAGGAGAAACTGGAGCATATAGAGGAAAATGTTGGCAGCTCAGGTAGAGTAGATGGTCGTTGGCTTGTTCGCTGAGCTGGACAGTTCGACTGCAAATGCACAATTGCACTCCCCAATAACGCACTGATGATGTCACCTCGATTGGTGACTGGTAATCGAATTGCCCAGCTCAGCGAACAGGCCAACGACCACCGGAGCATATGTTCTAGCTGGGCAATTTAGGTGATGAATGCGTAAAGTTCAAAGTTCATTTTGGGGGAAAATGCGGTGAGTGTGATACCAAAATGAATTCAAGTCTTGAAAGGGACTAATTAGTTTTTGAGTATAATAGTATATTTCGGATAAAATAGGTCTACCAGGTCTTATGAACTGGTCTGTATTTTGTTTTGGGAACTGTTCGCATGTAATACTCTTAGTGGTCCAGAAACCAACTGATTAACGAAAACAGTTTTGCGATAGGAATACAAAGTTGCTTGAAAGGATCTATCTTTTTTATCAGAGTGACCATCAACTTATTCTGTCTTATGTGACGGTCGTGTCGCACTTAGCTCTCTCACGACAACTGTCATGCTCCGCCGTCTGTCGGGTTGTTCGTACGGAAACGTTCGAATTTTTTTAGGCATCAGTTATTGCAGTTTTTCATCAGTCGCGATTATTTCGAGCAACTTGAGGCAAATCCGTCAGAAATCCTCAATGTTTTATTTTTCCTATGAATAGACCATGACCACTTACAGTATTGACAGGGAATCAAGGCGAAAGTTTTCTTGCTTCAAGTATCATTGACTACTATCAGCCTTGGCCATCTTAGGCCTGTTCATATATGGATGCCGTTTGAAACAGAGGTAAAACCCACACCTTTGTTCATTTGTCTGCCCGGTTTCTAGACCTGAGCTAACCACAACTTTGACATGCCAAATGTACGTGCGCCGTTGCAGGCCGTTCATCAGCTGCACTGTGTCGCCTGTTGCATGTCGCTGTAGTTCCTGTAACGTTTATGGCATGTCTTCTTCATCGCTTGTCTGTATACCGCTGCGTGACTGAGGGTTGTCAGTGCTCATGTAAAGTCGCTGCTCGAAGATACAACAAGTGTTGTTCAAACTGAAAAGACGAGATTTCTCAAAATTATAGGCAAGGTAATAAAGCGATTACCACAGTAGCTCTTATTAAGTCATATGCTCAATGTGACTTAATCGATTTAATTAGGGTAGCAGATGTCAGGTGTCCGGAGTTCAAATTCCGGCACGGCCTTTGGGTATGCACTGGTGATGAGGTCTAATAAGAGCGAAACTCGAGTGCGGTGTCTCCCTTTGGTGTGGACTCGCCAGAATAATTACGCCAGAACCGGAGGACGACCGTTCAAATGAGTGTGGTGTGAATATGAGCGAAGTGCGAATACGTTGCTACCTTGAGTTGTGGTGCAATGAGAGAAGTTTGTGTCAGTGAGTGGCTCTCTCCTGGAGGGGCGCCCCTGGGGAACCTTTGATGTTTTTCTGGATTGGAATGGAAGCCCCAGTTTCAAAGACGTGATCGAGTGGGTGAATATAGTTCATCTGCTTGAATCGGTTAGACTCCGTGCACATTGAAATAGCGTTTCCTTCTCCAGTAACTATCGATTTCCCAAGACAGGGCCTACATGATGCGTATGCATATTATGAGCCGTGTTTCATTTTGTTTAAAATTCTACAAAGGTGAAATGGTAAAGTTTCTAGTGTGACCTGTTGAACGCTGATTATGAGAAGATCGCTGACGGCTCAGATGGTATAATTTCTCGTCAATCTGTTAGCCGAGTTTGACTATCTGGCTGATCCACCAACAGTACGTATATAGACATATGTACACAGCTACTCGATGTCCTGTCATTGACGGGCGGCACTGCCGCGCTGCGTAACACAACGCACTGAAGATTTCACCCCCATTGGTGATGTAACTGCCCAGCTCACTGAATGAATCAACGACCAACTCTTACGCTCAGCGTGTGTGCCATCTGTATGCTCGCTGTATTCGTCCATAAAGGGCACATGCCGACATGTGGCACTCAGGTGAAAACACGTATGCCGGACAAAGAAACTCACAGGTTGAAATTACCCGTTCATCCCGTGTCATTTGCAACAGGTGATTTTTTGAGTAACTGTATGAGTGGTCGAATCGTCAGTCAAATTTGATTGACAGAGCGTGAGTAGCTTGATTACTACACGCAATACGGGTTTGCTTTAATCCTTTTTAAAGGCGAAGGAAGACCGAAATATCGGAGCTTATTCAGCACTACCAACAAAAAACTGATCCAGGAAACATGAGAAGGAACACGGATTTTGTAGGCTTCCAATCACGTGGCCTCTTTAGAATGAATGCATACTTATTTTGTTATTTGTTACTTATTTTTTACCTGTGAATCAATCTCTCGTTTATTATTTTCTTCATCCGATTGTGGCGTGCAAAGACAGGGTCATGTACCACATACCATGATATTCGAAATATCGAAGTATATTTTCTTGATATGTGCTCAAAACTCGATATCACACAACCGGTTTTGTTCATTCTTTGGGTTTATCAGGTAGGCGTAGTCCGCGAGTTCCCACCGGACCTATCTACTGCCTGAACACTAGGTCGAACGAAAACAGCGGAATGTTGGTTTCTAAATTATTTTCATGTTAAAGAGAGATTCAGCTTGTGTATTACGCCTAACTGACGAGCCCTGAAAGAGCAAAACCGTTAAATGACTGTGTTCAGCAACCTATTGAGTAATGTGTCCGTCAGAATTACATTAGTAATGCTTCAATGAGATTTCAAGGGATTCTGTCTGAACGTATCTGAAAAGTGATTTACTGATGTACTTTGAAGGAGCTTTGCACTAAACTCAAAAGAGCCATTGCAACTCTTAACGAACTGCTAAACTAGCAGTTTGAGAGAGGTGTCTAGGGTGATGTTTTTTCTCGGGTGTGAAGGCAGGTATCGGGTGTTTTTGTACTACTGATTTATTCACAGTAAGTAAATCATGAAGCATTAAGCAGCCTATTAGCATGATTCTGGCCGTTTCGACTACCGTAACCGATATCAAGCACATAACTTGCGAAAAACGAAACAAGCCTCGCCGATGTCGAATATTTTGTCATTCTAATCTCATTCCGTAGGCGAGATGCTGGACCGAAGCAGTAGAAAAGACTTGAGCGCACGGCGGTCATTTGTAGAAATTCACATGGGGTTATATGACAAACAAACCGACCGTCTCCAGAACGGGAGTCCATTTGCTGGAACACCAGGCACTGCCATCGTAGCCTCAACGAAGGCGCGGCATAGAAAAGATAGGTGCTTCACTAGTGTAAAAATAATTCCGCTTCATAAAATGATAGAGGGGAAGCGGTGTTGAGGGTTTCTACAGGGACCAGATAGCGTCGAATTCACTAAGCATCAACACAGAAACGTCGAATTGAACCCAACAGTTGGAATATCATTGGGACTTGCTATAAACTAGAGTACAACACAGCATCGTCAATGTTCGACTCACCAGACAGACGTTGAAAACATTGAGAGGCTGCAACATGTTTCATTCAGCCTCCGATACTGGATGAAAAGTTGGTCCTTAGCAGAGCGGGCTTCCCTTAGAACTCAGCCGCTGTGGGAAGAGATACTACATCCCCGAGGAACGTCATCCCCGGGGACTCTATCGCAATACAATTCACCCAGTACTATAGTAGGAAAAACAGTCACTTAGCAATCAGCTTTGGGTATAGATGTGTTATCAGTGCACCGCAAAAGTGGCTTGCCTGTCTGCGTAAAATCACGATCTGCACTTTATCAAATGGATTCTGGGGAACAGAGTAATCAGCGAGAGGTGTAAAGTATAGATGAAGCAATCATGCCACCACGCATGGTATCCGAGTTCAAAATGGACACTACAGGCTAAAGCGAAGTCGCTCACCACACATAAAATATTTCATATGTGAAGGAGGATACCTGGGGCACTCGGACTGCTGACCAGCCGCTCGTGGCTGAATGGTTAAGTGTTCAAACTACTACCTGGGAAGTGGCGGGTTTGGGACTCCCCGGAGTTTTCTGAGGTGCACACTACCAGTGATTCCCAATAAGGATGAAACATTGCCCTTCAGAATAGATCAGCGTTAAGTACAGGATGAAATCTCCATATGCATTCCCAAATTTCCTCAAGCTACTAGCGATTATTGGACTGATTGCGTTTGGCTGAGGAACTATGAGCAAATTCGCTTGTTTTGTTGAAAGTTTAGATAAACAGAACCTTAGTATACAACATAATTAAACGGACGACCCAAATTATCATTCTTGTGACCATGAGGTCAGCCTAAACTATGAAGAGCAGTCTTTGCAGCTCATCCAAATATCTTACGTGACACTATTATGAAAGACGTAATTTGCAGTGCAAGTGCAACATATCATTCAGAGGAGCATTTTGTCAAAAAAAGGCCTTGGCGACTGCTGAAAACTGCAGTACTTTTAACGCACAGCGTACTACCAATGTGTAGTAAACTCACTTGCATTTTGTGATCAGACCGTTGGAATTCCTACAAAATGCCATCACATAATTGAGAGAACGAATTCCAGCTGTACACTAAGTCCTACGCAATGAGCACTTTGATTTTACCCATATATGTTTGTTCTGCTATGATTTACTTAGTAGAGCTATTTTTGTTAGTTTGTAAACTATTTGAAAGAACGAACGAATATCTTGTTAGGTGATGACTCAAAATTTTACAGTTTGCTCACAACGCATTCAAACCCTGCTCGGCATTTGGCCGCATGATGAGCAACGTCATCCAGACCGGTCACGTTCACTTTGAAGACGCTGACCGCCTGTGATGGTACACATTTTTGAACTAAGTTTGAAATCTTCCTCTGGCTTACTCTATTCCGAAAATCTACTTTTGAAGTTAATCTCATGGTTACGTGTAAATCACAGCCATTTATTATTACTATATATATAAACAAATTTATTTATTTATTTNNTTATTTATTTATTTTATTTATTTATTTATTTATTTATTTATTTATTTATTTATTTATTTATTTATTTATTTATTTATTTATTTATTTATTTATTTATTTATCATCTGCCGAGCTGTACGCGGAACGTATCAGTTTCGTTAACCACACTTGGTGATAGTGGACCCAGTTAAAGAAGAGGTAAAACACTTTTCTAACGAGTTAGGTGCTTAACAGGTTTGTTCTTACCGTGTTGGTATATACTCGGTCACAACTGTAGGCATCTGGACTATGCTTGAAAAGATTGTGTGGTTGAATGAAAAACGACAGACGACCGCCGGTGGTCACAGTGTTTGGAAGATCCTCGTGTCTCGGCAGATGAATGTTACCAACGGTGAGCCAAAGCACAATGTCCTGAAAAGAACCATGAATAACAACTTCTTATCGCTATAATCAGGCGGGCGATTGAAAATACTGAGTACGTCTATGCTAATTTACTATCGGATGCACTCGATTCAATAATAACCGTTTAGACGCATCCAGTTGCAAAATGAAGCCTCATAAACCAACAAAAGTGATTGTACTGTTAATTTTACCCATCATGGACACAGAGATAAGCTGTTAGTTTCAAGGTCTTCAGCGATATTCTCCTAATTCTTTCGTTCTTTTAAGACTTATTTTCCAACCTACAAATTACAATGAGAATGTTGTTCACTTGTCGATAGCTCTACAAGGAGGCTGGGTATTTGAAAAAAACCTCGGACTTTCAGTTTATTCAAGCCGTTGGGAAAAAACCAAATGCCAAATCACTTTGTTCCAAAATCTTCAGAAATTATCAAGGACTGGGTATTTGACCCGCAATTTTGACATGCTGTGTGAATAATCCAATACCGAGGTACAGAGTTAGCAAATTTGCAAGAATTACCAGGATCATCCTTGAACTGCCAGATGTTGGTCCTCTCCAACTTCGGTTGGGTTGGTTGAAGTACACCAGTTTAAAGAAACGTTGGAAAACAACGACAAGGATATCTTTAGACCTCATCAGACGCGTACGCAATATCGATCAGCTGTGTGCGCTCGTCAATTTGTAGATCTTTATTTGAGCTGGATTATTTTGCCTGTATTTTCTTTGATCGTTCTTCGATCTTTGTGATAGTTTGCTACAGCTGGCAGACTAATTCCTGTGAGAATGCTTACCGTCACGTGTTCATACACATGAATGTGAACATGAACCGTTACAGATTCATATGGATGTGCTCAACTCTAAAATTCCCAAGTTATCCCACGAGGTATAGTCAAACCTCTGTCGATGTTTTCTTTGTAAGCTTTCATCTTGTGTTTTCATGACGGGTATAGTCCCTTGCACATGCAGATGAGCCTCAGGACTAAGCGGATCGATGTTAGTTCTTACGTTGAAGAAGCTTAAAATACAGCACAATTTTCTGGGTAACCTCAAACATGAGTGGGCAGACTTGCGCGAGAAAAATTCAAACAACAGCCAGTCGAATACATGAGGCGGACGTGCCTTTAATTAGTCCTGGGTCGAGTTGTTCTTCATGTAGGACTAACATCTAATGCTCCAAAACTGTCCCTTAAATCTCAAGATCTCCAAAAAATTTCATTATATTCAATATTCCGACAGCTGTTTGCAGCTGTTTAACGCTATCACCATCGGACCAGTTTAATTCATGTGACCAGATGGACTGTTCCGAAGACCCTTTCAATAGCGAAATACACTCATTTGCATACCAATTCGGTTTTGATGGGAGACTCGCCTAAAACTCAGCTAAATCTCTCGTTTATGATGCTTAAAAACATCATAAAAGAGATATTCAGCTGGGTTCAAGGCGATCCTCCCATCAAAAACCGAAATGGTATGCAAATGACTGTATTTTGCTAATTTCATGCAATTTGGGGTCAAGTAGAACATAAAATTGACGGAAACTCGAGGGCTGCGCCTACCTGATGAGCCCCAAGAAGGGCGAAACCGATCGTGGGCTGTCAAAGAATTTTCAGCAACCTTACGAGTAGTGTATTACCCTTTGAATAGTTTAATGTTCCACTTTTGTTGGAGTGATCAGGTCTGCTTACGGCGCTTCAAACACATTTTTTTGCATTTTTATCTGGGTGGACGCAAACGGCTTTTGAGACTGGTTTAGCTTTGCCCATTGCTCTATTGAGATAAGATTGATCAGGTCAGAATGTCTATATGGAATATAGCCGAGTTAGGGTTGTTTTCATTCCCAACACTTTTTTCTCGCTAAGCGGAGAGAGACTGGTTTTGATATCTTACGCAGTGAAATAAAAGGGTGCCATATAGTAGGTTTTTCAGCCTTCAAGGTAGCACGTAATGAACATTTCATCTAACTGTTAGTTAATTTGGTTTAAACCTGAGTTTTATTCAGTAGTTTGACGAGACTGACAAAGATCCACAGTTTTTCACATTTTTCCGGAATCAGTTTAGTTTGTCTGAACACCTTCATGCGTTCGTGAGCTAAGCTTGCTTTGTTCAGTGTGACTGGAGAGGAATGGTTAGTATACTTTCTTCCGGAGTTTGAGTGCTGGGTAATCGCTGGTTCGTCACTACCGAACGATTAGACTTCTAATGCGTGGTCACACAGTTCCGCCTTTTATCTCCGTCTTACTGGGATTGGTAGCCATGCTTTCTTGGTGGGGGAGGGCGACACCTATGGTTACTTTCCCGGTCGAATTCCGTTACTCCGGACTTTATTCACAATTTCCGAAAGAGTTTCTTTTGCATCCCATTTTCCTCCAGCTGCCTCATTAATTGGGAATTCGTTTATTCCGCCATCCCTTAGGTGAATGTTACGATCATTCCGAAGTTGTCAAGTAGTAATGCAACGGTTAAATATAGGTCATCTAGGTGTGACACGTATGAAGATGATGGTATGTCCACTGACCGAGGACGATTTGGAAAATAGGAATCTCCGTTGCAAAATCCATGGACCAGCTTTCTAGGCCGTTCCAAAAAATAACCCTTTCTCCTGACCAAATCAGTCAGGGACCTGAGCACACCCCTTTGACTCAGAATAACACCTGGAATGGGCCGGTGCTTCTCCATAATGGTCCGAGGTAATTCTCCCGCATTAAGCTCTAGGGCACTTGTATGTACAGTCTGGATTTCCTTGGCACATTCTCCGAAACACACCTCAACTTCACTCGACCAATTTTTCAGCTTTCAGTCAGATCACACCACAATCATACACCAAGTATAAACTTTTGTGGATGTAGTTAAACAGATTCTGTACAAGTCATAAGACGGAGAGACCACCATTAGAATCTGAAAGTCCTTCAGCTGACTGCTCTACTAAAAAAAATCAGCAATTGAGTGACAACCCCCAGAAGAACTTTTCCGGGTAGGCGTATCAAAAGAACCCTAGATATTATACTATCACCACATTCAGGCACGAACAGAAAGAGACAGACTAGTCTCCAGGCTATCCCGATCTCCTCCTCAAGCAGGAGGAACTCATCTAACCAAATCCGAGTACCACGTGAAGCGTTTCCTACCAGCATAGAGGCGTGTGCTGGTGAAAATACGCTAGTTGCACCAGTAGACTGGTCTATGTATGAATCACGTTTGACGTCAACATGTGGAAGCCAACCGTTATCTGCCTTTGGCCCCAATGTCCTAAAGACTTAAATTATCAACGCACGTCAAAGACATGATATGACACAGACATATAAGACAAACCCAGTGCCAGTTCAACGATTATTTGCTAAGCTGTGCAAACGGGGCCGAGGTATACGAAAGTCACACACACGCACACATTCAGTAAGCTTTGAGTCACAGAATACTAGCCTGACGTATGTAGTGACACGGCCACTGGCTTCACTAATACTGTGAAGCAAATTCGAGGACAGAAAGCTGGGTAAGGAGTGCACTGGTCACATTCTCACATCACATGAAATAACTGAGCAACGTCATTCATTCCAGCGGTAAGCCATTCCGGTTTCCCTCTAATTCAAACGAATCTTGGACTCCGTAGATAAGTCAGGTCTTCTGCAAATGCTTGTTTTGTGTGGACAGCGGATCTCAAGCCCTCTTAAAATATGGCTATCATTGTCCGATAACTCTTCCAGTGAGTTATTAGGCAATAATTTCATTCACCTTCACCGAGTTACAAGAAGATCATTATAATGGTGAATAATGACTGGGTATAAGTTAAAGGAATCCAGCGATGCAAAACAATTTTCTGGCCATGGGTTTCTTTAACCAGCTGGTAACTAGGTTTTCGTAAAATTATCAAGCTGATAACACGAGTTAACCATACTGTCATTGACGCTGAAAACAGCGGTGATGGTTTGCACTGCACATGCACCGTCGCATCCGATGGTTACTACGTAGCTTTAAAAGTCGCGGTCTATTCTCAATCTTATTAGTTGCTTGTGTCAGGCATTTGTCATTTGTTTGCTGTGCTTCCGCAGACTCTCTCATAGACTCTACATCACCCTCCAACATTACAATGTGTGGGTCAGGATTTCCTTTAAACTGCAGTGTTTGTAAAAGCTGCACAGATCCCACAGAGAATGAAGCGATTGCAAAGATCCACGCATCAGTGGTCTGGGACGTGGTCACGGACTAGTCTACTTTAAAGCCTAGTGGTTCTAGTTTCAAGGCCAACTTTCGGACGATGTAGTTACAAATCTTGTATTGTCAGTTCCCATGAAATTTCCTTTGTCTCTCTTGGAAACTCCGTGTGAGAGTCCACTTCTGATAGAGACTACCACAAGTTAGTAAGCCGTTTTCAACCTATAATCAAAGAGCTTAGACTTCTCGCTCAAATAATCTATATGGATTGACGCTTCACTGTATCACAAAGATGTTTGCCCCCAGAATTGACAGCAGTCAGCCTTATTAACGTGGTAATGTTTGCTGTTGTTCTCTGCTGGTAAGGTTAGGCTCTGTAAATTATAGAAAAGATCAGACTTTTATGGATGGATAAGGTCCACAAGTCATGTCCCTGGTTTCAATAAAGTCGTGTTGGACAGAAGTCCCTTAAACTTTGGTTAAATGCCGTCCCGTCAATAACTTGCCGGCCCAAGTATTACGTACACAGTCCAAATACAAATAAACAGTTGCCACTACTTGTGTTCGTCGAAACATTTAGTCATATCGATTGCAAATAAAGTTAGAGGCGGTTACATTTTGGTTACAGTTTGGTTATAGTGCGCTTCATCAGTGTAAACGCTGAAATTCACTTTTTTCAGTGATAAAGCGATTTGACGTGACAGTGTTGCTTTGAATATTTGAATAAACACTGTCATCCAGACTAATGGGACTAAAGTGAAGCAGAATAGCTTCACTTTTGGTGGCGGCTTCCCCAATGATCTGGAATCATAATCGAGTGGATAATTAATTTTGAACTGTACAGCAATGTCCCGTTACGTTCCACAGCCAGACAAGTCAAAGGGAATGTCATCGTTTATCGTAACAAACGAAACTGCACTAGAATGGCGCCAGCTACCTGAGCAACCGATAAACCTGATTGAGAACCCGGTCTGTACATCCCGGTGTGTCTCATCTGTTTCCGGCGCCTGAAAGTTTCGTTACAACGATTCTAGTAAAAATCCTAGTTTTTATCCTACTATCGTTTTGACTTTTTAACGGCCATAATGACGATGCAAAATGAATGGGTTTGTATACGCTATGTGCACTCACTTCCTGCTTCACGCGAAATTCGACCTGCATACGTGGTGCAGTAATTGCATCATCCGACATAATCGCCATGGCGCAATTATTCTGGTAAGCCCACGCCAAAGGGTGGAAGTAGTGGACTCGAGTTTCGGTCCTACTGAAGCTCATTAGTAGCACATGCCCTACGTTTGAACTCCGGTCACATGACAGGCGAGGCGAGCGTGTAAACACCACTCGACTAGTACATGTTGGACACACGTGAACTATCACGTCTGAACGGACGAACTTATTCACGCTTGTGCAGTAGCTTCCAAGCTCTTGTGGCGTTACTTGACTGGGAAGTCCTGACAATCGGTCGACAAAACCACATCATTTACTGGGTCGGGCAAACCAGTCAAATCACTCAAGAGTGAACACGTTCGCCTGTCTTCAGCGTGTGCTAGTGGAGTTGTGGTAACATGCCAGTCTCACATGTCAGATGTCCGGAGCTCAACCCTCAGCAAGGCCAAGGGCATGCAGAAGAAGGATACGAAGAGGACCATCATATATGTATGATTCGGCTGGATTCATTTGAGTCCCCCGTCAAAACCAAGTTCATATGCAAATGAGAGCATTTGGTGAAGAATATGCATTGTTTATAAGCTTTAATAAGAGCGAAACTCGAGTCCATTGCTTCCTTCCTTCGGTGTGGACTCACCAGGGCAGAATGATGAGTGTTCAAACGAAAGTGATATGAACTTGAATCTAAAATCCCGCAACCACATGTGACTACTGATCATCATGAACCATGTCGGTTGGTTAACGCTAGTCCTCTAACTAGCCCGTTTTCGAAATTACTTCTACATTTTATGTGAATGTGAATTACGACTGATAATCCTGGTCTAACCTAAGGTTGAACCTCACCGCGTGCATCGAGACCGCGGATCTTGCTGACTGACTGACTCACTGACTCAGTAAATTTGTCCTCATTATATAGCCATAGTTAAAAGTGTTTGTGTGCACGAACCTATTAATTAGGCTACTGAGAACTCTTTGGCAGTCCGCGACAGGTTTTGTTCTTCTTGAAGAACGTGGTTTGGTTTCCTACATATTTGGGCTGCATATAATTACGTTTGTCACAGCGCGCCCTTTTGCTGCTCATCACACAAACTGGATGCCGTTGCGATTCTGTATATTACTGAAAACTAGTCCCATTTTCAAAGAGATGGAAGCTGTTATCAGTTGTTTGTTTTCAAAAGGCTTTGACAGAAACCCATAGGGCAACCGTTTTCACCGCAGTTGATCTAATCCTTGTGAGATAAACTAGAGACTGAACACAGGGTGACGTTAATGTCAACAGCTTTGTTTATCTTGCCCCTATGAAAAAACATTTGTTTAGCTTCATGTTATAAAGAAATGTTAGACTCTTAACTAGCAGTGTGAATGAAATGCTGAGAGTTATTCACTCGTACGTGGGATTTCAACAGACCGGTTTGACACCACACGAAGTAATTCAAGTGAAGCTGTTCCAGAACCGCTGGACCGGTTGTGCACTTATGTCTACTGGCCAGCCAGGTCGCCATAATTAAATCCGATGGATGACCCAAGGCAGCGCAGCCACTTTGGCGACTGCAGATACAGATTGAGGAGGGATATCAACCAATAACTCTTTACCCGCTACAGAATATACAATTTTCCTGTGTAAGATAGGTGCAGGCGTGTAAGCAGAATAAAAGGTAGGCCAATTCGGATCTTTTCAACTGACAGATGTATGGTCAAATACAATAGCCTTTTAAAACAGTAGAAGGCAACAGGGTAATAATAACCAGCAATCGTTCCACAACTACCCTCAGTTGCACACAGATTTGGCTTTCAAAGGATGGTCAACCGAATCTGGATGAATCTATTGTTTATGACCTGCTCGGTCATGGTTGTCTTTCTAATGGTCAGCAGGTTGGGCATTCAATGGTACGTCAACATTCAAAACAGTGGCAAAAGGGAATGACGTTGCAAACTACGGTTAAGTTATTGCATACGAAGCAAGTGCTTGCTAAGACGCAGATTCAACTGATCAGTAGACAACCCAGTTGGTTTTGGCTTATCTTCTGTTGGTGACAAGGCGCTCAGCCTCCATCACCGTAGTGGTGGAGAACCGTGTCAGTGCAAGACTGCAGCGAGAACAGAGGACAACAACCAGACACCAGAATCTGGTTCTGCGAAAATGCAAAAAACGAAAGAACGAGAATGGCTAACAATTAATCGCCAATCCGTGCTGAAAAGTAGCTCAGTGGAAGAGTAAACTTCACCCGATGAGTGAAACTTCCATCTGAGAAATAGTTGCTCGAAGATCCAGTCAGCACGTGTGACCGCGTGATGTGGATCCCGTGATTGAAAGATGAGTGGCGCTATATCCTGTCTAAGTGTGAGTTAATCACGCTGATGATCAGCCACTCGTGGCCGAACGGTTAAGTGTTCCAAGTACTAGACTGGGGGTCGCGGGTTTCAGACTCTCTGGAGTTTCTTATAATGCGCACTACTGATGATTTCGAATAAAGATGAAACAGCTGGAAAGTGCTTCTCGTGATTTCAGTTAGATTGGCTTCACTTACAGGATGAAATCTCCACAAAATTCTCAAATCTCCTCACACTACCAACAATGCGGTTTTACGCAAGGCGGCACCTGTGTATCCTTACGCCGAACACATGCAACTGGCCTGCTCAGGCCTCTTATATTTCAAATTTTCAGATATCCAGTTCTTTGTTTCTTGTGATCTGCACAAGTCGCGAAGTTGCTCGTGGGTTGTGACGTACGGTGTTGGCCGTAACTCCTGTACGTAACTGTTACTGTAAGTTTATTTTTCTGCATTTTCCTGTGTGACAAGACTGTGTGTTTGGCTTTGATGGCGTTTTTTCGACTGACACGTATCAGGCGTCACCAGATGACTTCGCGTAGTGTGCTCCATTCGTTGTCGCACTGGTTTGCTTAGATGCCCCGTCATGCTTTGTCGCCTGATCACATGGCGCAGTTCCCGTCCGGTTCGGCTTGTTTGTCCCCCAAGTGTTCTGCTGCACAGCAGCACATCTTTATAACGTTGCTGAAAACTGCTCTACAGCCCACGACTGGTTTCGCCCTTCTTGGGTTTCATCAAGTAGGGTGGAGTTCCAGAGCTTTCTTTCTACTTGAACCATTCATAAACAACAGATTCAGTTGGATTCAAGTGAGCCTCCTGTCAAAACCAAATTAGTGGACAAAGGAGAGTATTTGTCGAAACTTCAGACCAGTCTAACTGACCGTATACTGCCTGGATCGAAGTTGTTAAACCTCCAGTTCTTTTAAAAAAGGGTACCCAACACAAACTGCAACCCACTCGGTTCGACAATACTTATGCAAAAGCACAACACACACTTAAATATTCATGAAACGGAGACTCCGTTTAGGTGTTTCAAGATCATGTATCAGACTTTGCAGTACTCGAACAGACCAGGCACGCTTCAGTCGGACCTAAGGGTGTAAACATTTTGTGTGGAACTATGGATTCATTCAATCAGTTTGATGTACTATATGTTTCCAGTGTATGTGAGCGTGCCTGTTAACTTTATGGCCAAACGTAACAATTACCTGCTGTACAAAAGTTATGCATATAGACACAAATCTCTTTACTACCTACCAGCCGCAAATAAATTGCTGGGAAATGGAACACAACTCAAGTGAAACTTGGGTAAACGGACATTGTGGTCCGGATTTTCGTCCACTAAAACTTCAGCCACAAGCATAGCCACCCAAGGAGTTTACGGATTAAAATGCATTCATTCGTTACGGACTACTATCACAACTAATATACCCTAATCCACAAATAAGGACACAGTCATCTGTTCACAAACAAATGTGTCGTGTGGTCCAAAATACAAAATTCGCCGAATCAGTCTTTTGTATGATCTTGCTTATGTTATAGTCAAAAGAGCGCCAAAGGCCAGGAAGACAATGTGCCGCACAATCTACACAGCTTTTTTAAGCTTTATTGAATTTGGAGGGGGAATTATGTCCGTTCTTGTGCCCTATTATCAGTCGGACAACCATCAGTGATGCACGTTTATCTCTCCTTTCAGTAGTACTTCATCAGTCAGCAAACAGCCAGATATCGCTAACCCACATGGGAGTGATTCCAACAGTCAAGTACGTTGTTAGTTCGATCGTTGTTTGGCAGGTCTCGTGAACATTTGTCAAGACAAACGACAAATCGAGGTGCTGACTTCAATTACACAGTAACCCAATTGAGTACTAGTGAAATTGCTTTTTCATCACAAGCCAATACACTAGATCCAAACTCGTTACTTCAGTTCCTTCGTTGTCCAAACGACTTGGATGAATCTCTCGTTTATGATTCAGCAGGGATTCAGTTGGGTCTAACGTGAAAACCAAATTGGTATGCAAATAATTGTAGTTGACGGATTTCGTACATTTTGGATCCAAGTTGGACATAAGATTGACGGAAACTAATGGACTGCGTCTACCTGATGAGCCCCTGGAAAGACAAAACCGGTCGTAGGCTGTCGAAGATTTTTCAGCAACCTTATGAGAAGTTTGCCCCATCAAGAAAAATTTGCATCCTCCGTTTGGATTAGGCTGTTCTGATATTCAAAGGATTATATTTTGTTTCACTTAAAACCGATTTACATACCATCTATCGTATTTGATCAGATTTTGAGAGGAGTCGCTTAAAAATTTTTAGAAACATCATGAGCGAGAGATTCAGCTGGGTTCTAGGCGAGTCTCCCGCCAAAAACAGATTAGTATGCGAATGAGAGTATTTCGCTAGTTGCTATCCCCTACATGGCTAACTGGCATTGAAAGTCCAAATGACCGACAATATATTATCGAAGGCAGAGGCGGTCGGAATTTTCTAGTCTGGGTCCTCTAACTGAACAGTCTTCACTCAAGAATTCAGTCAACACCGGAGCAACTGGGGTGAAATGAGTGGCGTTTGGGGGAGTTAACGCTACTTGGACTTTAATATATCATGCCCAAAATTTATCAAAACAACTTGCACAGCATGGTATTTTCAAAGGAATATCTACAACGCGACCACGTGCTAGATGAAAACGCCAACGCTGCTTGACCAGTGAACACAGGCAAAAAAGAACAGTCAACGTAACACTGAGACCAGTAATGGAAAATGCATACGCTGACGAACAAAAAAGGATTTTTTAGCCAAGCCCAAGCAGCGAAACATTGAGTATGCTGGTACGATGAAAGTGTCTATTAATAGACTATTCATCAAAAGATACCTTCCTCCTCAGTTTTGAACTCAAGTAGACTGGATGCAATCCGCTCTAACATGCTCCATGATTTTGAGGTAGATCAGTGACTAGTGGGCGAACCTACTGACCAGAAGGTCCGTGGTTCGAACACACGCTTGGCATCTCGACTATTCCTGTCTAGGCTTGGACAATTTGACGGTATTTCAGGTCTCGTGCTTCCTTCAGGTGGCACGGCAGCTATGCTCCGATAGGTGTTACAGCTGCACGGTTATTATGCTACATGTTTTCCCCATATCACTACTCTTCAAAATCATTTGTGCAACCATCAGAAAAAAAGTCACATTTGTATTTGCCGCGCGTGGTTTTATCGATAAATGGAAAGCTCCTGATCAATCTAACGATGAGTATGCACTTTCAGACTCTCAGCTATTGCCCATTCCTCACCGCGCCTATTTATCTTGAGTGGGTAGTCACAGCTAAACCTGGAAGTGTTGTACGGGGCATTGTATGAAAAAATTCTTAGTGAAGAAGTTGGCTACTCTTAACACCACCTTGACCCACCAATTTACATAGGTTTATACAAGGAAAAGGGATAAGTTTACCCATAAAAGCTTATGAAAATGGTTGGATGATTTTGCTTGCTATGGACTCTTGGGTCGTAACTGGCCTACTTTATATTCCGTTAGTCCAAAACAATCAGAGCATAGTCTCTCAGTGCTTCTGTTTAGTTGTTTGGAAAGACCTTGGAGCTGATTTGCTGATCACCATGTTGCTAAATGTTGCTACTTCTGTTCTATCCGTGGTGTAGTGTTTAGGTCTATCAATCTGTTCTGTCTCTTCTAACGACCACTTTTATAGGCCTATATTCAACGAATAGACTTCTGACAAAGTTTCGTTAACTACTTATGTGACAGTCTTGTGAATGTGATCCTGTGTTTTTATGCAATAAAAGCTGTCTTTAAACAGTGGAATCTAGAGAAAAACGTGCCCTCTGTTTTTGGCTTCCTGTTACAAGTTCTACAACAAAGGTATAGGTTCTTCCCTGACAAAGTGTTTACACCAGCGTGCCTCCTTGATGCTTCCTGAATTAGTTTTGTTCCGCCTTCACACCACCTTGGATCAGGATAATAGAATTGACGATCTTCAGCCACTTTGACAGATCACAACCCCGTATTGGATAACTCAACTCAATCAGAGATCTTCGTACTACTCGCCAGTGATGAGAACGAACGTAACTTCATTAACAGGATTCTGTACAATACTGACTGTACGTAGCTGTATCGAACTACATCGAGTCAAAGCTTGTCTTTTACAACACCCGCACCGTATTCACTGCGGAGAGCAATCTGTTTTTTGCCTTACTAGCGAAGAGCTTTCAGCAATCAAACACGTAGTTTGTCATGCCATGGTTTATATAACTAACCAGTAAAATTCAGGAAATATTTTGAATCAGTAATCTGAAGATTCATACTATTCAAAATTAATCAGTCAATACAAAACTCTCATCTTAAGGTGTTTGGCTACCACCTACCTCGTTGTAGATGCTCTCGTTGTCCAAGCTGAAAGCTTCAAAATCCACCGTGGGGGAAGTCAGATCAACGCCGTTGAAAATCGAAGATGCATACGGCTCCGAGTCGTGTTGCCGGGTCACAACAAGCTGATATCTGGAAAAATGAACAAGAAAACGCATTGCGCATCAACATCAACTGAATACTGTACGCTTATAAGTACGCAGGGCAATACGATGTAGTGTGATTACTACTACAGTGGTTCTCATCAGCAGAAAGTTAGATAACACGTAGCTAATGGGCCTTACCGACAAATTAGTAGCGGGACGATTACGTCAATAATGAAAAAGAGTAAGGTTGGGGTTGGAAGGTATTTAAGATCAGTGGTAAACCATCGGGGGCAAGGTAAGTGGTATCCAAAAGTGCAATCCAACCAAGACTTTACCAAAAATTCACAAGGAGCGTGTCCCCATAAGACCAATAGTGTATGGTATAGGTTCACCACCACATTAGCTGGCCAGATTTCTGGCAGATATCCTCAAACCACTTGCCGGCAAGTCAACCACACACATCCAAAATTCGTATAACTTTGCTAGAAAGGTAGCTGGGCTTCAGTTAGAGCTAGACGAAGCTTTTGTTTGCTTTGATGTCAACTGGATGTATACCAATGTCCCTGAAGCGGACGCCCTGAAAGTAACGAGAAGGTTGTTACTGGCAGACACAGCGCTGCAAGAACGAACGCAACTCTCCGTAGACGAGATAGTTGAAGGCATAAAAGTATGCATAAACCCAAGTCATTTCGTTTTTGACTCAATTATATACTCTCAAGAACAAGGTTTAGCGATGGGATCTCTAATATCCTCGATTTTGGCCAATAGATATATGAAAGACATTGAACAGAAAGCTTTAGACGGATTCAAGTGTCCGCCGAGGGTTTTCTGGCGTTACGTAAATGACACGCAATGAGTAAATAATAACGACACGTGATAAAGCGGGGTAAGGTTAACGAATTGTTTCAGTAGTTTAATGCTGTGGACGCTCACATTAAGTTTAGCATGGAGCTGGAGTCCACATCCGGTGCACTACCCTTCCTTGACTGCATGACACACAAGAGGGGCGGGTAATTAAAAACCACTGTTTACTGGAAATTAATAGATAGTGGTGCGGTCTTAAACTACTCAGCACACCCAAAAGCAGTACATGCTAGTGTAGTTTCAACGACGTTTGGAAGAGCAAGAGCACTGTGTTCAGAGGAAGTCGACCGAAAAGCAGCACAACTTGAGTTAAAGAAGCGACTTCAAGATAGCGTATACACAAAGGGTTTAATAAAGCGGCAACTAAGACGGGTACTGGTCCCAACATCAAGGTCCACAAGGAGTGGATCCGAACAACTTCCATTCCATACAAATCAGGGACATCCTTAGAAGGGTACTGAATACGGCTAACATTAGAGTAGCATTCCAGAATAGAAAGACTTTAGGCTCGGTGTTGGTGCAGTTGAAGGATCGCCTTCCGGTTGATAGGACTAGGAACTGTGTATATAAAATAAAATGTAACGACTGTACGAAGGTTTATATAGGTCAGAACACCAGGGAATTGCACACCAGAATCGATGAGCATAAGCGATTCATTAACAAACCACTGAGAAACGTAGATGAATATCAGGCGATAGTCAAAGGTTCGGCAATAGCAGGGCATGTACTAGACACAAGGCACAGGATAGATTTGGAAAATGTGGACTATCACACCACAGCGACTGGTGGCCGAAGCGGTGGAAAGCGCGAAGCGTGAAGAGAATAAAAGGCATAGAACTGGTAAGTTGTGAAGAGAGAGGTTTTAGATCAGCCGAGATGACACGAGGTGGTGTGCAGTTATCAGCAGAATGGTCTGGGTACAAAATCCAATCGGACTAAGATCCAAATAACCACTCCGATCGCCCCAACCACAAATCAATTGTCCCGGCACTTCTCAGCGAACACAGGCGAACAAAATCTGTGGACGATCCCTAAGAGGAATATTCCATTAATATATCCTAGACAGGAAAAGCAAGGCCGCAAAATCCAGTTTCAGTGTGAAGACAGTCTCCCCTAACCAATATATCGTAAATGTTAGTCATGCCCACTAACCAATAAGCAGGAACTTCAGACGGACACCCATCAGTTATCAAGTCGGCTAGTCATAAAAAATCGCACGGATTAGTTCCCTGATTGCCTTAAAACCTGATCAACCTGGTTACTTACTCACTTGGTCTGACGAAGCTCATATGTCAAAAGCGAAACGTTGCCCAGCAATAAATCCACCGATTGTTTACCAAACCTCTCTAAAACGATAATTTTAGCTCTCGTCCGATAGAAATACAATGATCGCTAGTGTTTTGGTTGTTCTTCGGAGGCAGGCAAACCTGTACGCATGAAACAGTTCAGCTTGAATTATAGTTAATCACGAATACACCTAGAACAAACAAGAACCCTGGGAGTTCCATTTCGCGGCGTATTAAATATACTTTTACGTGGATAGAAGTGATAACAGCAGAGACATTCACTTTTCTTCATTTGTCACGTGGTGGGCTGGCATCCGTTCTGCGATTTGTCAATCGCATAGAAATAAATCGATGGAACCGAGTACGCGCGGCTTGTTCTGAACCGTATGTATAGCTACAAAACCCGAGTATCCAATATGAACTCGACGGAATAAAACAGGAGGGTAAAAATGAGACAGTTCTAATACCAATAACATGCCCAACTTTTATCTCATAATGATACAATCATCTGCATAGTCGGAACTTATAACGTGCGCTAACTAGGGTCTCGTGAGATACACCTAAAGCGGGTACGTATGGTCATACATAAGGGAGGTATTACAACCACGTGTATGCAGAAGATTCAAATGGCACACTCAGGCGAACTGCTCATGTTGAACAGTTGTAGCTGCGTTGTGGACGATGGGTATGCCAATAAAATCGTGCCACGAAACAGCCTCCAACTCAAATTCTATTCATTCATTGACTTATAGTATGGTGAATTTATGTTTAAAAAAAACTCATCCGAGGCCTGGTATACTGTGATCGTCCACAGTCCAGTATCTTTGAGGGCCAGCGGCTTAATACACTCCGGTTAGCTGATTAACAGTAACTCTCCTTTCGAATGAGCTACTACTAGGTTCTGTTTAACGACGGTTTAAGGCGGTGACTGGACAGACGTAAGCACCGAGACTTGGCATAAAAATGAGCCTGCTTGTATCGTCGCCTTTACTCTGGTCCCCCTGGCCACTGTCTACGAATCTGCCCTTTGAGTTTGCAATTTTCAGTTGCGTGCTGTATTCCTGTGCAAATCAGTTTCAACGCTGCAGAACATTTTCTCATCTGACTTTGTTAATCGGATTCAGGGAGAAGAGTAGGGCTAAGTTATCACGAACAACGGAAAAGCAGTTGGAGGTTGTCCACATGAGATGAGTTTAGCATATAGCAAATAATCAGTTGGCGTTCGACGCACTATAACGAGTTAGACGGAAGGACGCCGAGCTCATATGTTACAGTCATATATGAGATACGGTGAACTTCGGTTTGGTGGTGTCAGGTAGGTCAGATTCCTAAAAATAACCCCAGAATGACCGGAACCTACTGAGACCCTAAAACTCCACCAAAACCTCAATAGAGAAGCCGGCAACCATCCAGACCAGTCAATCGCTCAATCAATTCAGCAAAAGCCGATGAGTGTTCAGGCGCGTCACAGGAGCACGACGGACTATGATAAGTGTTCAGGCATTTCATAGAAGCCCGACCGATGTTGATCAGTGTTCACTAAATGCCGATCAGACAACCTGGATCAATGTCAAAAAGTACCCGGTAAATAGCACGCGGCCGTTGTAACTTTTGCATTCGCTTGTTGCAATAAAACTGTTGTGTTCCTTGTCGGCAAGTCTTTTTTTCCAGCACTAAGGCACTGGAGTGGGAACAGAAATCAGATATAACAGACAGGGAATGAGGACTTTTGTGAATCAACTATCAGTGGTCGAGAAGGAAACAACCTGAATGCATTTATAGTCGTAAGTTTGAGTGAACCAAGGGAGTTTATCTGAAATGTTCGAGTCTAGGATAGGACAGAAAGAAGTACGGTTGACATAATGTGGATCAGTGCGTCTGAAGGAGAGTGGCAAACTGACGTAAAAATATGGAGTGTTTCGGATTCATCACAACATTTGATATTACCGAATCGAGATCGGCGTTCGTAATATTCACGGTAGAAAGTTGTTTGGTATCCGAAAAGGGGTAGAGCGTGGGATGATAGACGGTAGGCTGAATGTTGGAGGAAACCTAAAAAAATGGACTGCTGTATTCATGAAAATGAGGTATGAAGATATCCCAGCCATGAAGTGCCTTTGCGTCGTTGCGACAGGCCGTCGAACCCACTCTGCTGAAGTGCCCACACATCTATCGGAATCTCAAGAAAGTGACGGTTCAACTGATCATTTTTGGGTTCAACCCGTACGCCTGTAATTTAGGAGAGGGAGGGGAACATATGCACATCACTTTCAAACAATGGTATTAGAATAACCCAGTGGTACTGCTTTCGTTCCCTCACAAAAAATCAGAAAGACAGGACCAAGGAGACAGGCCAGGAAGACTATCGATAAGGCACACATGGCTGTGGAGCTGCTGAGTTTGAACCAGTGTTGACACTGCCCACTTCCCTGTCGGCCTCTCAGAAATCGCCTGGTCAGGAGAGTTTCCAAAAGTTTCGCACATAATAAAGGTAAGATGAACGAGACCAGATGTACCGGGGTTTTAGTGGAACCCACTCTTGGGAATAGAGAGATTTCGAGTTAGGTTAGACCAGTCTGGAGGGTAACCCATAGAGAGGGTCCGGACTGGAATGATCTGCCATGATAGCTGGTGATGGTTGAAAAAAATTAAGGGGTATGGTTAGAGCCAAAATCTATGGAACTGTCCAGTGAAAGAAAATGGTGGTTAGCGCTCCGCATGGACATTTTTTGCAACTGAAAATGTGGTGGTGAGCGGTAAACGGAAGGAGCAAAATGATTTACGAAGGTATTAGTTTTCGCATAGAGACAGTTGAGGATACCGTAAGCGATAGAAAGCGAGGGTAACTAAGGAGTGGATAAGTGAAAGTTGACTGCTTTGAGTAAACTTCAGAAGAAAGGACTGTCGGTAAGCACCGTCCTAATTTGTCAGCCTTACGAATGGTGAATGTCTTTTGCCATGTCAACAGTGGCATTGAATGTGATTCGGGTGGATGGGGTAAGATTGTCAGGTAGATATTTTTTATACTAGCAACGCGGAAACAAGCATAGTGGAACAACTCAGAAGGAATGTATGCTCGGTTTAGTAAAGTGGTGAGTAAACTTGTGTAAGTAATCTACAAAGAATTTCGTGAATCTTCTGAAGACATTTATCAAAGAATTTAGAAGGCAGGGATCTCTTGTACACCATCATGATGGTCTGAGGAGCAATGTCACAATAGAAAAGGTGAGAAAATATATCTGCAGACCAATGTGAGTTGTGATCACAGGATCCAGGTGATATTGAAGGACAAAGGAAGAGGCATCGATGAAGAATTTAGTTTTCAAGTACAAAAGTAGACTGGTGCAACAAATTCGGGGGCCAAGTCTATCTGATGAACCGTAGGAACGACAAAACTGGTAGTGAGGTGTTCAGAACTTCATCAACCTTATGAGTAGGGTTATATTGGGATATGAAAGATGCTCAGGATTTGTAGTGTGTCCAGCCTTACGGCCCGATAAGCGAGCAAAAAAGGCAAAAAATGTGACAGAAACAAATGACTATGAAAAAGCAGCACACAGCCACGAAACCAGATTGGTCGGCTACGATTCAATAAATCGTCCATCCTGAGCTGTAGACTTTGAATTCGCCAAGGATGAAATAGCCGGTAGTAGATTTCCACTGGAAAATATGTTCACAGATGTGACTTGGGGAGTGGCAAAGTCAACAATCGTGTATTGGTTACTTTTGCTAAAAAGTAAATCTAGCCAAAGAAATGGTAATTGTTTGTAGATCAATGAGGTGGAGATACTTTGATCATAATAAATGAAAAAAACCGTATGAAGAAAAGCTATGCTTGTAAGAAGTAAGACTTGAACGAGTTCGTGGTTAGGGGACTTGAGGCAAGCCTCGTCACTGTTCCTGCAAAATGTTGCCTTGGACTGAAACATGGCCGAAGGAGCAGTTTGGGTAAGGTGGTTGTCGACTGTGTAAGAATTCTTTGAACTGGCGGAGAAAGTGGGACAGCAAGCTGGGTGCGTGTGTGAGCATTTACAATATTCCACACCGCCATGATTGCCGGTAGCCTGACTCAACGGCATGGGGTGGCGAACCCCCCAAGTGCCACCTATTTTCCTACCACATACCCAGAAACCATGACAGCTCATTCTTCTCTCAGAAAATCGATGAGATTACAATCTAACGTGACCTCATCATTGGACGGGTGCCCCGGCAATCTTAGTAGCCTGAGACGTACCTGATGGGATGCAGATACAAGTCAACAACAAATTATCAGATAAAACCACTGGATAGGTATGAACTGATCAATTTATGGGGATTCCCATTTGAGGAGATTATCCTAGGGACCGACCGAACGTGAGAGGAAAAAGAATTTACCTGGAGTGGAATCGCTTACAATAAGAAAACAAATTAGTCGTTGCGATTATCAGATTCACTCTGTGTGAAAGGATCAGACACGAGGGGTTCATTTGGAGTCATCTTTAATGGCACCTATTCATAGGATGAATGAGCAATACGTTCGAAACTAGATGATAGGGAAAGAAACTTATGGGAACCGACCTGGACCAAGCATATGATCTGGTATGCTCATGACTTGCCAGCGTGATAATGGCTCCTTTGTTGATCAGACCAACACATTGAGGATTTTCCTTTTTCTCTTCACGCTGAGTTTCACAGACTAAGTATTGTTTTGGATACTCAAACTGAGTATGGAACCGGGCCTCCAATTCACTCCGTGGTATTTGACTGGACGTCCACAAAGTTGGTGGCGCAGAGACAGGGGGCCCAGGAATGGGGTGACCTGGGTGGTTCACCGGACCATGGACATCGATTACCTTTACAAAATTTCGAGAGCTATGAAGATCAATATCGATTTTGTAGTGAAATAAATGCTGATGCGCCACAAAATAAAGTGGCATTGTGTTGGAAACAAAGCCAAAAGCACTTTTTTCGTACCAACTCTGATTAGTGGGATTAGAAAATAAATTCGGCGGAACTGTATCCACATGAATATAACCCGTTGGGGTAACCGAAAATTCAATTACTCCAGAAGCATGGAACACAATGTCAAAAAGATAATCATAGTTGAATATGCTGGCGATTGAGCGTACAACGAGGGCACGTGAAGGCATGCCGAAAGCGAAATTTGTGTGTTCTGTGGTTTTCGAGCCCCCCGACGCTTCTGGGCGGTCACCTGGAAATTCAAAATGTCTTCTCAGTGGGCCACCAGGAGGTTGAACAAGCCAATCGAACAGACATATCCCATGCTTCAGCATTTTGGGTCCAGCTTCTCCAGATAGAACGAGTTGCACAGGCAAGTAAACAGCTTCTTTTGGACAGTCAATTCCTGGACTCAGTTCTGAAGACATAGCACCAACCCCATACATAGACTCAAGGGAAGTCATGGCTCGCATGAAGGGTGAATAGCCCCAATAAGAGGTAACTGTCTCATCTAAGCCAGCTTCTGCGATTATGCTGTGTCCAGCAAAATATACTCCGTAAATGCGCAGCCCTGTGTCCTTGCGAAGAGTTAGATGGAAATCCCAGGACTGACACTTCACTCGCCGACCGGCTATCTGTATTCTATTACGAACAAACAAAGGTGAAGATGGTTTCTGTACATGGTCAAGCTTGACTGGAATGGCTGATTCAGGTTGAGACTGCTGCCTTCGCTTGAAGCCTGAGGTAGCCGTAGTGAGAAATGAAGTCGGTAAAATGGCTGCGTTTACAGGTAGCCCAGCCCCGTTTTCATTCTTTTTAATCTGCCCAGGGCCATACCGCATCTGCTGTGGATATAGATCGATAAACGGCTGTGGGACAATATGTAACGATCCAGCCTTGTGGAGGTCCAACATTTCGGTGACTTTGGTGTAAGTACGACCTTGAAACCAGATTTGGTTCAGTGTCCATCCCTGCGGATTCAGTGACGTAATGTCGATCTGTAAAGCAAACATGGGATCAGGATTAATTCTGATGCAGAAAAATCAAAACCGAAAGAAAACGGTTGATTTTACGCACACTTCTTTTGCAACTACCAGTTGAATTTTGTTCTCGATAATCGTTTGTTTCACGTTGTTTACTATTCTTTGTTCAGTAGGCCGTATAATATGCGTACTACAACAGCATTCTACCAAATTTTTTCCACATTTGAGACATTCAGAAGTGCATATTCATAGGCCTTCTTAGGTTCAAGTAGAACATAAGCTTGTCAAACACTTGGGGATTGTTCCTGCCTGATGAACCCTAAGAATGGTGCAGCCACCCGTGGACTGTTGGATAGTTTGCAGCCAACGCACTAGCACTTTACTTCAAGAAAATATACTGGAATGTCTTGAATACTGTACTAGCTGAAACAAATGGCGTCCTTTGTGCAGCACATTCAGTTGGAGAATATCATAAACGAGGGATCCAGCTGACATTGAGGTGAGTATCCTATGGAACCAAATTGGTATGCAAATTAGTTTACAGCTTGAGTTTACTTCACTGCATAAACATCAGAAAGATGGCAGATTAGCATAGACACAAGCGAACTCTCCGTGGACTTCCGTAGTGAAGTTTCATATTCACTGTCTCGTACAGTAGCTACCTTCGTTTCAACTCTTCCATAGTTCCACGATTTCAGTTTGCTCATGGATAAGAAAACCAATGAATCGCAGCTGATCTATTGCTTATCACTCATTTCCGTTCAGATATCTGGTCATATAAAGAGAGGACAGACGTCTTCCAGAATTGCATTTTTTGCAACCTTTCGTGTAAGTGATAAGTGGCTGAATTGAGAATGGCATTGATTCATACTAGCAGTGTTGTCGTTGTTCCCCTTATCGTCTGATTTTCTCACGCTGCTACTACCCCAATAAACGAGCCTTCGCACGAGATGGCGTTTAGTCGAGTAGCAAGCAGACTTGCCTTCGCTGAAAGCACTGACAAAATTCGCACGTTCGGAATGGTCCATAAATGAGTAAACTCGGAATGTTTGTACGGCGTGGGGGGGCCTCTTTGTGGGAGGGTTAAGGTTAACCGGTATAATGGTCGCTGGTCATCTACGTCACTACGACCTAGTAATTTTTCTGTGAACGAACCACTTAACACAAAAAGTTATCACCAGAAAATGCTGTTACATAATGACGAAAACAATGATAACCTTAAGGAGTCCGATAATTATTGAGTTATTTTGTGGTACTTCATGCGATCCTTCAAATACGTATTACCTTCACTTGGTATTCAGCGCTTTGAAAACCTTCCATCTTTGACAAGTATATCGCTAGAATCTGATCTTGTGAAGGTCCTGTCTTAGCTGTGACCCATCATAGGCTATTCCAATGTACAGTACAAGATGAAGGTTTAAAAACATTTTTCCACAAACAGTTACTTGGGGCAACGCTTTTCTCTGCTCACGTACTCGTTAAAAAACTGATATGTCCAGTTCATTTCGAAGTATTCCCTTCATTGTAATCCCACGCCTGTACCTATGGTACACATCAGATCTTCTTGTCCTCAGGTGTTATAAACCCTTGTGTGCACGACCTGACTAGGCCTGATTTAACTAAACCCTGCAAGCATATCATCATGTCAATATACCTTACACAAATCAATACAATACGTAATGCACATAAAATGATAATGATAATAAATTAGTAGTATACATAGAATATACAAATATACCCCTACATTGGTGTAATCTGGTACTTCCTTCCGTCGCCCAGAGACTCCAGGAAGAACCCTGAATAGTCTGGAAGTGGAGACAGAGATCATTCTACGGAGGTCTCATAACAGCCGACATCGATCATCATTTGTCTTGAGGTCACACCCAAAGCTCGTGGGCTGCTAGCTTAAACTGTACATTTCTGTTAGTTTTCCACGAGGAACTGCTTCTTGATTCACTTTTTTGTTAGAATACCACCTACTAATACCCCGCTTAAATGCGTGACTGCTAAAGACGAAATTCCGCTCAAACAATCAATCAGAGGGAACGTATATTTTATTGATTGACTGCCTACTCCTGAGTAGTCAACAAATAGTTAGTTTGGCCAGGTTCCGAAATTGACCTGGTAGGACTGAAGTGATGGCAAGCTGTGGCCACCATACCATCTAAGTCAGTATTTCGCTCATATTTCGTTGGCTAGCATTGTCTGGCATGATCGAACGGTTGCGGTCACCTAAAGTACATTCATTTGTCCGCCCCACGGCATGCCAAATGCTGCCCCCTGGGGGCTAAAGGATACCTTAGTTTGGGTATGCCTGTTTGTCTATGTTTCCTCGTCCCAGCAACGGAACAAAATGCCTCGGTTTCATTCTGGCTTAGGCTATACAACTCTTTGGCTACGTGGGACAGTAGATAGAAACGGACCGCTTTCGGTCAAATGGTGCTGAGTATACCACCAAAAAACTAGCCGAGAATTTACAAAAGAAAATTCATTGAAAGAACTAAGTAGAAACAACAAACAATGTAAGATCCGTCAGAAACTAGCAAAAAATGACGCCGATGATTCACTTTCGATCTGATTGGGTCAAAAAAGTTATCGTCGGATTGCTCTGTTTAGAGTGCCGAATAGGCGCAAACCGGCATATTTCATGGACGCACAATTTATTGATACAGAATAGACGAGGGACTGAAGACGTTAGTTTTTCTCAAGAAATTTGAGAATACTACTGTTATGTTGCCGAAATACGGTGCCGTATATTTGGATGGCATGATTTCTGCGGGAAATTTCAATCCATCGTCTTCTATTTAGAAAATTCTGGAGGTATTATTTGATAACTGACTGTACCAGTCAAAAGTGAATATCGTTGTGTCCTTCGGTTCACTAGTAACCCAAATTGAGTTTTCAGTTTATGACAGGTTTATTGCTTTGATAAGCAAATGTGCTTCCGTATTTTAGGTGGATATTCATCCAAAATAACTTGGCAACGATATCTGGACTAACTTGAGTGCAACAACCTTGTTACGGCGGCGAAACATGAGGTAGATCAGTATCGACCACGCCTGCAGTCTGGTGCTGAAAGGTAACAGTGGGTAGCCAGGAAAATGACCACTTTCGAACAGACTGCTGAGCCCAGAGTTGCTCAAAAAATATCTTCACAAAAGAACACCATTAGGGTGGTAAAGCATGGTCGAACCTCCTGTCTCCCCTATGAGATGCATTGCTCGTTCGTATGAAGCGGTATCGCAATTTTCACTGGGTGGTAGATAAATTTATTTACCTGGACTGTTGGACTGGTTGGAGATGAGATTACTTCTGGAATCGGGAAGGCCATTTCAGCTTTCGTCAACCTCAGACACCCATGGCGCCAACGTAACGTCATTTTGTCTGTCAAGGACTGGGTTTGCACTGCGGCAGTGCGATCCATACAGGTTTATGGAACAGAGAAGCGGCCTCTAAGCGCAGAGGGCATACGAAAGCTGTCAATGTTTGACCATCGGTGCCTCCAAAACATTGGTCCAGTGTTGTGGGAACATCGGATTAGTAATGCTGAGGTACGCCAGATGGTCCTTGGAAGAAGGAACTCTCTCAAGATAGATGAATAACTCACGCCTTATAGGTTACGCTGGTTAGGACATGTACTCCACATGCCAGAAGACTGTCTGCCTGTCAGAGGTCTTTTCGCCCAGCCATGTGCTGAGTAGAAGCGACCGAGAGGTGGACAGTGTATGACTCGGGAACGAAGTATACAAACATTAACCAGAAAACGTAGTCGGATCGACAACCGCCGCCTCCCAGGGTGGGGACTTCGGAACTCAACACACCTATGTTTAGTGACACAGGCAGAAATGTCCCAATTGCGCAATCAGTTATGCTCGTGCATCAAAGCTATCACCTTCAATGCGTGGCCACTCAGTTTTCGAACTCAGTGAAAATGTCATCGTCAGCTGTGCCTGGCTTTATCTCCCACGAACTCCCACATGCTGGTTATCGAAACTGTAGCAGCTGGGACCGATGGACCCATGGTACATGGCTTGTAGCTCATAGAGTGGCTGGTTGAGTTTTCACTGGAGCAAGAAGAAAACATTTTTGCCCGATTTTCACTATGTATTGTAGCGGTCATGTATTACCCAAGGGGAAACAAGGCTCAGCGTCGCCCTGTTTTAGAGAAACTAACAAGCTTGGTAACGACCACGTGCAGGCGAACTACGGTCCCAGTGAGAATAATATTGGAAACGACATTGTCAGTGGTCCTTGTAGAGTGAAGCGTTGCGGCTCATCGTTGGAAATGTTCTGGGTGGTTGCGTGCGTATGTTTATGTAGGTACTTCTTTCCAGAAATGAACTACTCTTGTGATTGGTTGTTTGTATACACAGCGCTGGTGTGTAGCTCGCCAGCTCGTGTTCTGATGAGTTGACGTCCATACAATCTTTAGCCTTGTCGTTTTAGCCTGATGTCTATTCGTGGGGACTACGGGGAGCCTTGACTTTACTCTGTTATATTCGAGAATAGAGACTTATGGTAAAATTGTGAAAAATACGATTGAATCAGGGACATAACCCGAAGGATATGATCCCGGTGACCCCCTACTCTTGGTCAGAGGCATGGCAAGCAATGGCGGCTAATCGATATCAGTAGAGTTCACGCTGTCATGGACAAGAAGCCCGAAACCTCAAAGTTTCCATTTTACAACCTGGTTGTGTACCTCGTGATTCCATCACTTCTGTTGTGTTAATTCGATATTATGTCATACTAAACATTCCACCTACGAAGGTCTGCCTCTCAGCCGTGTAGGCAACTTTGACTACGATGTTTCAATCTAAATTTGTCCGCCAGGTTTAGTTTTAAATAAACTGACAGTATCACACTTGGATAGCATGGAATATGATGCTAAATGCTAGACGAATCACCAGTTAAAACGAGCAGACATGCTTTTTGTTCATGCGATACCGACTAAACTCAAAGAACAGTGGTAAAGCACTAGGTCGATGTCCACAAACCAGTGAATTATACCCCAGTTTTGGAATGCCTCCTAGTTACTGCGCTAATTACCTGTAGTTCTGTTCAAACAGTTTTAGGATGGAATAGGATAAACTCTCACCTAGTTCGAAACAATAAATCCTGAACATTTTGATTATTCATCAAAAAGTATTTTGGATTGATGTTTAGACGCTCTATCTGAAGGATCTCTCACTGCTTCCTAGGAGGATTTTCGCATAATGGGGGTATCCTGTAGAGAAAACTTTTGGGTTCACAAAAGTCATCTTCTCCTGAGATGTCCCCAACTATTGAACCAAGTGTATTGGATTGCGTTAACTTTCCTTCAACCGTTCTCTCGTGCAGTGTGTTGGCTTTGATTGGGGTTTATTTGTGAAAAACTATGGACCAAAGAAGCGGAGTTCTCACGTTTGGGATTTCTTTCCAGAGAAAATTCAAGTCCCGAGAGGTTTTCTGTCAAATCCAGGATCTGACCTGTCAGCAGAGGCACATTGGTGGATAAAAATGCCTGATTTAAAATTCCTTTTGCATAGTTTAGGCCAAGTAATTCTATCTAAAGCTCTGTGTTTCTTTAAGATATTAGATTCGGAAAAGCTATCATATTTGGCCTAAATTGATTTGCTGCCTGGATGGAAGACCATAAAATGTGAGCATGAAACACAAAGCAGCTGGTAAAAGCGCAGGATTAAGTATCCGAGCGGTAGAGCGCGACCGGTTTTGTGAGCCTTTCCGTCATCGAATAAACATTTGGGCTTCGATATCAAAATGCGGATTGCCATGTGCAGCTTTCGATTGGCTCCGGAAACATAAAATCGTTAGGGATTCACGAATTCCATGCCCCAAACCACGTGAGACCCACTCACCACTCAGCTGAGCTTATAGTCCGATGTTCATGCAATGCACCGTCTTGCCTTTATGGCCTCAACAGTTTGAGTCCCCAGTGGGCTTGAACAGTTAACCTGGCGACTATTTGATTGTTTTGGTAAATGCTGCCTTTCTACGTATGCACCTGCTGCTTTCTGTGCCTCAGAGACCCGGACCGATGACCCATGCACTTGGAGATGGGTACACGAAAACACATCGCCTTAACCTCTCGGGGGGGGGGGAGATAAACATCAATATTATCAGCCGCAACACATCCAGTGAGTCGGAGGTATTATATGCAAGGACAAATCGGCGGTTTGCTAGCAGCTTAGAGTGCTAACTTTCCGTAATTAACAATCTTGCATAGGTTTATTAGAAGAGTATTAGTCCACCAAAACATAAAACCTGGACGCCATTCAGTATAAATGTGGTGTTTGAAAGCAAATGACGGAACGATGGATAACTTGCTAGTAAGGGGTTGATTGATATTCCAGACCCGTTGCAGTGAGCCCACTCGGAAAAGTTACGTGGTGAACTCTGAATGGACTTTAAAACCTAAAGTGAACAATGCAACTGAATGGATTTTTTTCATCCTTCTGCACGTTCGGACAGTGGTGACATGGTCGTCCAATCTCCAGTAATCGTCTTGTTAAAAATAGATATCTCTCCACATAGCACAATGTCCCAACCTGCGTGCACTTTGAATCCATCAGGAAAAAAGAAGGCAACAAATGGTGTACGCGCTGCGAAGGACAACTGTTTTGATCGCCTTAAATATGTGGGCTTGGTTACCTGCTCCATATCCCAGCAAACTACTTTATAGAAACGCCCTTTTCGCACAACCATACGGAGGGTAAAATTGAGCCACGGAAGATCAAGAAGTGACTTGGCAGTGAAGTATGAAAGCCATTATCGGCAAACTCAGCTGTTCTGACCATTGCCGCTGCCCTGGATGGTGACCCTGAGACGTGATACATCAATCTCCAGCCCGAGTCGTGCGCTCAGTGGCGTGCACTCATCTAGGCTGTTTCCTTCAATGTATAGCTTATCCTCCTGGTCACTCCAGTAATAATTCTATATTCACTCTTCAACTATGTTAGCTGTCGCCTCCAATGCGTAGTTATCCACCCCTTTCTCGAAAGACTATTGGCGAATGAAACTGTGCCAACTATAACTACTGCACAGGTACACGGTTTTTACAGCGTATCGTTGTTATGGTAATTATAATTGTAATTATTCTGTTTTATTGGCAATGACATGCACGTACAGTTGGCGCTTGGTACCAGGGGAACGGAACCTCCTGCAGGTGACAGCCTTCAAGACGGAGACCAGCTGTAAATCATTCCTATTAAACTGTACTCGAACCTGCAATGCTCGACCGAATGGATTGCTATGAGACGAGAATGTGCATATTGACTAAAGTGCCGCCATAAAACCACAATAGATACTTTATTGCACCCCTATAACCAAGTATTTTTCTGTGTTGATCTTTGTATCATTAGCTAGCACTGATATAATACTTGACCTATACTCTGGCAGTCGGATATATAGGCTCAGAGATCAGTTGGCATTTACCTGAACACAGGTGGAAAAGATCAAACAACTACTTACAATTCCATCGAATACTCCCTAGGATAGAATGGTATTCACTATTTGTTTCGATTCTGAATGCGGAGCGAAATATTACATTTGGTTAATCACCAAAAGGCACAAAAATAAGCTAAAGCTGTGAATAAAAAAGGCCCTTCCCAAAGAAGCTAATTTTCTCAGATTCAAGATCAAAAACCTCAGTGAGATGCACCCTACTAGTGTCTGCTATCCTCGCTTTTTCATAATATATTGATTTTCGTTCAAATATTCTGCATACTTTTTAGAGTAATAGGCCATGTTTAAAACAGAATAAAGCAGTTCACATTTTTTAATGCGGTCTATTTACAGCGATGCGCTAATATGAAGAACGAAATTAGCACCTGGTCTGCGTGATCGACATTGTGTTTCGCTATAAAAAGTTATACCGCATGTTTTCAACACCAATTGGATTGGCTCGTCTAGTACAGTCATGCAGTGATGTGTGAACTACAGGTTCAAAACGGGCGAAGATTCTTAATGACGGAGTCAGTATGGGCTCAAGATAGCTCTAAGGATTAAAAGACGAACTCCTGAATTGAGAACTATTGACCCATTGGTTTCAGTCTGGCGGTCACTATCCGGTCGCATCTACCTGGTTTTGGGTGTATCTCAGCCCTTCGGACTCCTCGTTAGAAACCTTATCGTTGTTATGGTGTGTTCTCACAAAGTCATTAATCTTTTCCAATGTCGTGTCTAAAGGACCTCGAAAGTGAGTAACAGTTTAATGGACGAAACACACAACCTACCTCAAACTGTATGTCGACAGGATATTGGATGAAAGGAGCAACTTGGCGCACCAAACGGAACCAGATACGACGTGCCCTTGGGTTGGAACTAGTCACGAGAGGGGAGGCGAAGGATGGAATGAGACAGTGCGCTTTCCCTCTTACGTTTTCCACCATCACCGACGACTGGCATCGAGTGGGTTGCTTTGCCGATCGGTCGGAAGTCGACAAGTTCACAGCATTCAACCACTTTGAGGTAGGGCCCGACATGAAGTAACTTGCGTCGTAGGACAATTGAAGTATTGGCCTCAGCTGGTCACAAATAATCGCGAGAAAGTCTAATAGCGCCCCGTACTCGGCACCGCCCAACGGACGTTTCAAATAAGGATGAGCGGCTGTAACAGTAACTGTCATTTTGTTCAGATGCATTGGTCCAACGATGTACTCACGCACTTCGGCTGGCTGGTTGGCTCCGTGGAATATAATCACATGTGCATAGCGGTCCAACCGATCCGGTTCACTGGATTCCTGAATCAGCTGTTTGAAGTATGTCTCCCGGCTTGTTTTATTAGGTATATGTAGATTCATATCCCACAGGGTGTTCAACTGCATTTGATCTACCCAGGGAAGAGCAGACAAACGTCCCTGACTGAGCCTGTAATCTAACTGCGTGCTGGAGTCTGTGGACAAATCGACTCGTGGATCAAATGCATACAATTCATTGACGTGCGTTCGCAGCACATCCAACACTCTAATATATTCAGCTTCACTGGGTTCATCGAACAGGCCGAAGCTTTTGTCATGGCCACTCGATACAGCAACAGTTGCTTGCATGCTTCTTTGCTTTGAAGAACTCAGCGTGATGAGGACAGTCAGAAATATTCCGAACAGTAATCCAATTACCCTTGAAGGTGAGGAGGGACAACCCAAGTTAGTTACATGGAAATGTGCAATATAATTATAGTAAAATTAATCAAAGGGTAAAAAGAGGTGGTTCTAAGCTTCATTTTTACATCGCCGCTGCGTCTACCGTTAGGACGTTCCCTCTGTCCTGCCTTACTGTAAGGTTCTTTCATAAATTTACCTCATAGGCTCTCCTAGACTCCTCCCTCATAAAAAAAGAGTATTTAACTCTTTAAATACACTTATTCTCACTCCAATTTGATTTTTACCGGCATGAATCTCAGCTTATTCCTTCTCTTACGATGTTCTTCAAATGCACAAAGGACTCCTCATGTTTCAGTTGATGCGATCCTCGAGATGTCTCATAAGGTGGCTGAAAAAATGTAAGTAGTTTCCTTCAAGAACATATTTAACTGTCCCAAATATATAAACAGCTTCCGAAACGCTGCGCTTTCTTTTCCAGTAGAAACCGTCGACTGGACGAACAAAATATTGAGGACAGTTTTTCAGTTTGTGATCAAAAGCATGGACAGTTGCAGTATTTGAAAAATCCCCGTATGCACACAAAATGATTATGGATTGGTCCAACGGTCTTTTCTATCCAAAATCCCAAAAAGCACTCTCAAAGATATCTCTTGTACGCGGCACCGATATGATCAATTAGAGGCAAATTTTATGGCAGTCGAGGCTGAATTGATCAGTTCTCACTCCTCATTAAGTCCCGGAGCAACAATGACAGCGACGAACAACCATGACGTTTTCCGCCACAAATGATGCCTTCAACTTTGAAGATCGAAATACTCTGTGAAACTATGGTTCGTGAACTAGTACACCACTAAGTTTTGCAAAGATCTTGAAACGAGTAGGGCATAAAATCAGCTTTACTCACACTTTGAATAATGGAGCACTTTAAGGTCACTCAGACGCATTTTTCTTTTTGTTTTTGCTTCCACTCCTGGTGAAGCATTCAAACAAACTCTGGCTCTGGTGACCACTAGTAGTGTAAAGCAGCTTCCAATGTGAGAAATATTCAACTTAGTCTATGCGGACTACGTGCTTATATCGGCAGTAGGTCTCTGATAATATAAGTTATAATAATTGTACGGCGAATGGGAGATAGTTCTTTTGGTATGGTTATCATTGTTTTGCTGTGTGACTTCGTTTCTCATTTGGATTTTTGCTGACGAACTGGGTTCTATAAACTGCTGTGCTAGCCTAGGGATCAAACTGACTGTGTAACCAATTTGAAATGCGAGGGAGAGGCTGACGTTCCTCAACATTCCTTCCAGAGCGAATAATTACATAGGCTTGGGAGTTCCGGGCCATAGTTGGCTCGGATCTTGTTAAACAGATTTAGCGCCGTGTGATATCTAATGTGATTTCGATTTTGTGTGCTTCTACAGTAAACTTTCCACAACGGACAGGTACATTTTATAGATCGGTCACTGCCTTACTGCCACTTTGATGAAGCAGCTGATCAGGCTGCATGGAGACCATGCACCGATCTCCTCTGACCATTGCTGTGCACAAATAGGTTCACGCACTCGGCGTAGTTACCTGTAAGCATTCCAGAAATATGGCACTTTGTTGTACGCGATGGTGAGGACTGTGATCTACTTTGTCTGGTTTTATTCAATCAGCTTTGTTGGCTTGTTCACCTCCGAACAATTTGAACAACACACATACACCAAACTAATTTGTGTTCGTAATACACGCAGTTTCGAAAAAAAAACGATAAAGTAACAGGGTAAATTGCAGGCATAAGAACATTAGCCCCGACTTTTTGAATGATACTGATTAGTTCTCAGCTCTGGTCATTCGGGAGGTAGCCGCACTCAAATTATCACCGTATGGTAAAAAAATGACCACAGATATTCTCAGTTGATCAAGAATTACTAATTCCGGCGAGTTTGTCCATCCATAGTCTTCTAAAGTAACAAACTTTGGTAAAACAAACCTGAAGAAAATATATAAAAGTTTGCGTGATCTTTATGACTACTTCACCAAATGGAAACTAACTGAGAAAGTAATATGCCTGTTGTGGACTCTTTTGTAACACAGCAACGTTTCAACTCATACTGAAATTGCCGGCAGACAAGAGAGAATTATGTGAACTTCTTACTGGTGTCAAAAGACGCTTAGTTCTAGTTTTATCGGGTAGAACACATTGGCACATACCTGTTTACTGTTGTCCTAAGCAATAATGGTTGTATGAAGTTTTAGTTGCCTGTTTTCGGCCGACTCTGTTGTTTCCCAAAGACATCGATTGTCCATAAACTTTGAAGGAATAAATCGATAACAATTCTGAAGGAACCTCGTGATGTCTGCAAAGTAATTTCAACGCACATGGGGTTCTTGAACAAATTCCCTCCAGCTGTTTCTTTTTCAATCTACATAGTTGCTTTCATGTTTTTTCCAGGGTCCCAAATTGATATACACCAAGTTTACGCACACTCTCTGAAAATTACTTGGGAATATTGTAGGCTTATTATCAGTTCAACAGCAAAGATGTGGATTATTCATTCAGACTGTGAGCGACGAACCACACCGTTACAGAATGAACTACGAACTCGGTTGGCGAGCTATTATGCTATCGGAAACGGAAGTTTCAGTACATGCTTTAGGCTACTATTTAGACAGATAACTTTAGACTGTATGCTACGCCACCCCAGCTGTATGTGTCCCCATGTCCAATGCTGTTTATCAGATGAACAAACAATGGTGCTTTCCATAGAGACCGTTTTGAAAATTATTTACCTTCTGTGGTAAATACGAGTGACTACTGGTCCAACTTTTGGACATATGCAGGAAAAAAGTAACCTACGTTTGCACAGAGCACCGTCAAAGTCGTACATTCGCTGCCCTGCAGGTTGATTTTGACAAGGTAACAACTAGTGACGTTTTCTAAACGAATGCAAGTTGTGCCGGGTACAACAATTGCAGGGAATTCGCACGAAATTCCATAAACATGAACGTGTCTCTTACCCAGTTTCGCCTTATTGCTACATACGTTTAGAGGGTTCAACTCCAATGATAGGTGACCATACCTCTCCGGTTGCTGGAGTGTTATGACCCTGCTTGATAGGATCATTCATTCTAGTACCATATCAACACTGCATGGAGCTGCGGATCCAAACGTATTAATGGTCCTGACACGAGCTTCGTCCTACAAAAGACGCCACAGCAGCGTCATCATTAGCCTCCACTATGTTAACTGGAGAAAAATTTTGCAACGAGCTGTAAGCAGCTATCGACCGCGTTTCGAGGCTTGATTTCCTGGGTATAACGGTCGTAACGGCTCTTCGGACAACTAAACCTTGCAAAACCTTGGTAAATTCGGTTTCCACAATCGTCTCAGAGTGGTGCGTAGCCAGTACTTTATACAGCTCTCCTTCAGAGGCACGTTCCCAGCATGTGATTTCAACACCCAAGGAGACATCTGCTTACGTGGCATTCAAAGGATAGACGAATAATTAACAAAACCGTCCATGTATTCACTCGATCGGTCTGCTAAAGAATGCTGGTGAGGTCAAGGAGCTGAAAGCAGGTACAGGGGAAGGACAGAGAGCGCGAGGAAGATTTGATCCTCCAAATGTCTGAAAGTCGAAAGTTCGAAAGACCCGCGACAACTATGCGCACTGCTGAATGTATTCTGACAGTCAGCTTTCTGGATTTCATTGAGAACTAGTGTTTTACACTT